>JADBJO010002629.1:150000-297754 GCA_016801955.1 Conus betulinus
TGGTGTATGGAGCATGACATAGAACAGGGAAAACACCTGAATTCATCTCCTTGAGGAACTCGCTGTCTTGCTTTATGGTGGAGTGACAATGGCTGACAAGAGCTATGCCAGAAGCATTGATCTACCGCCAGACCAGATCTTCAGGAATCTGAAGAATGCCAAGTGTTTTGCTATTGATATAGGTAGTGTTTGTGTGTGTACCTGTGGTTATGGAAGGTATATTGTTAGTTTGGAAATGTTGTCTTTCAAGTTTACTGGTTTTGTATGTAGGGTCCTAATGGATAAAAGTGTGAGTGTGTGACTCTGTGGTGTGTGTGTGTGTGTGTGTGTGTGTGTGTGTGTGTGTGTGTGAGTGTGAGTGTGTGTGTTAGAGAGAGAGAGAGAGAGAATGCTTTAATTTTTCATGAGTTTGTAAGCATGTGTCTCATGTGTTTTGTGTATGTGTGTGTGTGTGTGTGTGTGTGTGTGTGTGTGTGTGTGTGTGTGTGATATGTGTGCATGACTGTTTTGTGCATGCATTTTTTGTATTTGTGTGTGTGTGTGTGTGTGTGTGTGTGTGAGAGAGAGAGAGAGAGAGAGAGAGAGCTCACATTCCCAACCTATCACTGTCTCCAATGTTGTTATTTGAGAGAAAAACAAAAGAGAACAAAACCAAAGAAAACATTCACCATCCAAGATTTTGGTTTTTTTTTTTTTTCAGTGCAAAGGAAACTTTATCACTGCCACTAAAACTTTTCAGAAAGAAAGACTTTGTTGAGAGGCAAGTGTCTTGTGGAGACGAAGAGAAAAATGTTAAAGGAAAAACGTTTATTTGAAGACAGCAGTCTTTATGAGGAAGCACTTTCATAAGAGTTATGTCTGCTCACATATTTTGATATCTAGTGTTCAGGTCTTTTTTCTGTGTTTTTGTTTATCAGTTTATTGTTTATGAATGAATTTAGACATCTACAAAGTGTGCTCTCGTGTACAATGTTACATGCTCACCCTCTTCCCCTTCTCTGTTACCCACTGTCCTTTCTCCAACTTCCTCCCTCCCCCTTCCCTTCGCTTCTTCACCCTCTCCCTCGTTTCTCTGACAGGTTTCATTTTTCAGTAGCCCTGTTTATGATACAGACAAGACTACTACATTTTTAATTTGCTCACACATGAGCCAGCATCCGTACACACACACAAACAAACACAGACCCCCCCACACAAACTTGATCGCGCACTCACTCACTCACACACACACACACACACTCACACACACACTCACACACACACACACACACACACACACACACACACACACACACACACACACACACACACACACACACACACACACACACATACAGAAACAGACACACATTTCCTTTTCATGTGGCATATATGGCCTCTCTGTTGTTCATGATAATGAAGGGCCAAGATTTATCATGATTTCTCTGTCAGTGTATGTACATAAATTTTGTGTGTGTGTGTGTGTGTGTGTGTGTGTGTGTGTGTGTTGTTTGCTAATATGTAATATCAGGAGGTTCTCTGGCCAAAGTGGCCTACAGCTCAGACTGGCAGAGAAGAGCGCCATTTGTCTATGATGAACCAGATTCCGTGAGTTCTCACATTCCATCTAAACATCATTTACCATGAGAAAACAACAACAACAAAAAAATAATGGTTAAATAGGACTCGTTGATAATCATGCCATAAATTTCTTTTGGTTATGTTTGCTCTGTATATTCTGTAAATTTGTGTATATATGTGTGTATGTACGGCATGTTCAGCTGTACTTTCTAGTCTTTGTCTTCTGTTCTTTTTTGTTGTTGCTGTTTTGTACATTTTTTCTCCTTCCCTTTCTCCCTGTTTCTCGCCCACTCTGCCTCTTCTTTCTCGCTTTTCCTGTCTCTTTTATGTCTTCCATTTGCTTCCTACTGTCTGTCAAATGAGAAACTGGCATAAATCATTGTGTCTGTGTTTGTGAACGCATGGACGCCTGTGTACGTATTCCTTAATAATTGTCTGTGAGTGCAACTTTTAAGTTTTGCTATATGGTCCTTGACATTGTTACATATGCAGTGGCCTAGAGTCACATGCGTAGAATATCTACTTCTCATTCAAATCCTGTCTTTTTTTGTCTGTCTCTTTTCCTGTATGTCTGCGCATGCCTGTATGTCTGTCTCTCTCTTTTTTTTTTTTTTTTGCTGTCCCAACCTCAGCGCCACCTCAGAGGCAGTGCACTCATGCATTGCCGCTCATTCCAACACCCGTCCACTGCCACCCCGGTCGGTCCCCCCCGCAGCCCTGGCACCAGCAATCTACAGGGAGCAGTCAATGTTCAAGTCATCAAGAGGCAACCCACCGGAGGAGACACTGCACTGCTGCCGAGTCACTTTGGTGGTGTTCAGTGGCGCCTGTTCTGATCTAACATACTCAGGACACCACCTACTAAGCCCCTTACCCCCTTACTGATGACAATAATTGCTTAGTCGCGGAGCCAGCGTGAGTGAGCTTGCCCTCCGGAGGCGCCACCCACGTCCTTCCAGTGACAGCCTCCATGAACTCACTGATACCGGTGACCCTGACGGAACCAAACCAAGGCCACAGACATGGAGAGGACATCGAAATTGAGGGTCACCATGAGAGCAGGGCATGAAGGGCCACAGAATTTGACTTTTTTTTTTTAATGCTGATGATGTGAATGAGGATGATCAAGATGATGCTATGGATTTCCATTTTGGTCTGAGACTGCATGACAGGGCTGTACTCTATGCTTACTTTCATAACATATCCCAGCGTCAACCAGGCCCAAGAGATACAGGCACCTGCAGTGTTGGTCAGGAAATTTGAGCACACTCTTAGAAACGCATCCATTAAGTGGATGAAACTCGACTGTGTGGTCCCAGTCTTCCCAACTGAGTCCGCAACAAACTCAACTCTGGGTAGGAGCCGGTCGGGGCAGAAAAACCCACATGACTGATGGGATTCGAGCTCACAACTTCCCAGCCAGGAGCATGCAATGCTAACCACTTCGCCACGGCGGCTGGTCTGTCTGTCTCTTTGTTGGTCTGTTTCTCAGAGATCAGTTTTCAGAGGTAACTTTTTATCCATATAGTGCCCTTTTTTTTTTAAGAAAAAGATTGTCTGCCATTCATATTTAGAATAAAGCTTTACCTCACTGAACTAAATTAATCAAGTGTTAAATAAAAAAGGTCCTGAATCTGGAGCATCCTGGAATATCTTTTTTTTTTTTTTTTGTCTGCGAACTACTCTGATTGTCGGGATATTTCAAATTATTCAGATTATTAATCACCACCTGGTTTAGTAATGTACTCTGAAATTTTGAGGGGATTATTTGTACCTTCTCAGACAATTGGGGTTGATAGATTCTGGAACTACTTGGATTTTGTAGGTGAAGTCAGAAATTTCGTTCATTGTTAATAAAATGCATTCTAAAACTGGGGACAGCTGGAGAAGGCAAGGCAGGTATTTTTCACTGGCAGAGCACCATGTTACAGTCAAATGTTATGAATTAAGATTAGGCTGCTGCACAATACAAAAAAAAAAAAAATGTGAGAGTTACCCTATTTGTTGGTTATTTACAGTTTAGTATTCCTTGCCTCATTCAATATTTCCTTTTCCTTATTTCATGTTACCAGTGTTTGTTACTGTTGGTCCCTTTGTTTGTTTGACTATATTTAAGATAAAACAAAAAGGTTGGACCAGCTTTGAATAAATGTTTATTTGTGTTTATTTATTTCTTCAGTTGTTGTTGCTGGATACATGTGTCAGTTGCAGGGTATATGAGCAAGCAAGGAACATCTTTTTTCTTTATGTCTTTATGTTTGATCTGTATACCCTGCGTCAGCATTTCTGTTAGGCAATTTGATGTCGTAATCATTGTTCTTTTTGGAGTTGTGGGCATGTAATTATTTCATCATGGGAACAAGAATTACTTTAATTGTTCACTGTTCACTGTTTACTATTCCAGGCCTCATTTAAGATTTCCTTTCATAAAAAATTGCCGTTTTCTCTGTGCCATTTGTGGTGTGATTCTGGGATGGTCATCTCTGTCTGCCATAGATGTGCAAGGACTTAAATCTGAATGTAACTAACTGACTGCTGGAGAAGGCTGCCCATGAACAGACAGAGGGCAGAACAGAACAGAGCAGGTGTTCAGGGCCTCTTTACCAGGAGGGGAGATGGGTTGTTATGATAATGTTTTGAAACTACCTCTGTTGTTTATATGTTTCTAAAAGTACCTGAATTTTTGTAATGTCCTGAAACTGCATGGAATTTGGTTATCCATGCTACCATAATTATTGATATATTCTGAAACTGTGTGAATTGTGTGGTATAACTTTCTGGTACAATAAATGTGAGAATGAATTTGGGGCTGGGCTTCACAGGGAGAGAATTGTAATGTACATATCATATGTATATATATATATATATTTTTTTTTTTTTTTTTTTCTCAGGAAGGACCTATCTACAGTATATCGGAGAAAGAGAAACCCTTGTGCGTCTGCACTTTGTCAAGTTTTGAAACCAAATACATCGAGAGCTGCCTAGACTTCATTCTGGCCAACCTGATTGACTCCAAGGAGTTCATGCGAGACAAGATCATCAAGGTGACAGGGGGCGGGGCCTACAAGTACAAAAAAAAACCTCATCACCAACAAGCTGGGCGTTCAGTAAGTATGTTCAGCCTGTTTGTCAGACAGTTGGCTTGTTCCTTGTCTTCGGCCATGTGTGTTCTCCTTTCTTCCATCTTGACCTGGTTTCTTCCGTTTTTAAACATGTGACCTTTACTGCATCTGCTGAAGGAGAGACACACATATGGTGCAGCTATGCTTCTGCCAAAGAGGTTTTGTTGTTACCTGCATCTACTGAGGTTGGTTGTCTGTCTGCCTGTCTGTCTGTAGGATTACACAAAAACCATAAATTGATTTGTAACGAAACAAGTGGCACAAAGATGGAATGTGATCTAAAGACGGGACATATTAAATGTTGATGTAGATATGAGAGCAGATCCAGTAGTATATTCATTATCTGTAACATTTTGAAATCGGGCATTTTTTGACATGTTGGTTAAGGGGCATTTTTGACATGTTGGTAATATCTTAACCGAAATGGTGGTTAAAATCTTAAAAAAAAAAAACACACACCACCACAAACAAACACACAAAACAAAAACAAACACACAACAAAAAAAAAAAAAAAAAAAAAGAAAGAAAAAAAAAAGAAAAAATGATTTTGGTTGAAAAGCCAATTTATTATATATCAACCAGTTTGTAAGATTTGATGCTGACCCAGATCACAACTGGTTTCCAATGTGCAAAACAGCATTTATTTAGTCTCTCAGCTCAGTAGCAAGAGTCAGTTGAAAACTTGCAGGTACTGCAGAAGTGTAGTTGAGACAACAAGGTTACAAAAACTGTTTTGTGTACCCATGATTGTTTTGGCAACACACCAAGACATATATACCGAGGATTTGGGTTTGATCTGATTAAGTTAAGAGGACTATTTCATCTGGGCAGAATCCACCACTGCCTCAGTTACCTTTCTAGTTTCATCTGAAGGTGTATCTTTGTAGCAGTTAAATGAACATGGTGAAAACTGGTTTTCAACCCTCTAGCGTACACATGTTACTGAAAAGTGCTTCCTAAAATTAGGAAAATGTCCATACTTTGTTAGCACACACTTTGCCGCAGCCGTAAGCCAAAATTAGCATGCACTACTCTTTCACTGGCTTGATGAAAAAGTGTGATGGAACACCCTTTGAGCCTGAGTGACAGCTGTTGGCATGCATGACCAGGCATAAATGAACACCATTTTTTTCATGGGCAGGCTGCTGCAGGGCAAAACGAAAGAAGGTGAAGTGGAAGCAGATTTGGCTGAACAGTAAGTGTGACTAGAGTAAACAAAAAAGAAAAGAGAACTCCAGTTATAGCCAAGTCTTAAAGGGAGTGAGTATTAAGAGGAGGCAGAAAGTTTTCAAGACAAGGTTTTACAGTATAGTTCAAGACAAAATGACAGTTTTTTTCCTGTCAGCCTGTAGTGGAGTAGTGAGTTATCAGAGCTCCCTCTTCACCCCACATTTGCTGATTTCAGGGAATATGTGAAAGTGAGAATCTGCTAAGAAATCTGAGGAGAAGATGACAGATGCAGTGGAATCTGCAGTATGCTGTGTGTGACTTTTGGTTTGCCAGGAGACGACACTGACATCACCAAATGTTGTGTGAATTTTTCATGAGTGTGGACAGTCCCCCACTCTGTGTATCCGGTTGAAGTGAATGATTTCGGGCTAAGAGACTGTGCATAGACAAAGACCCTGCAAAGATAATAGACATTGATGAAAGCTGTTTGAAGAAATGGTTCAGGTTGTGTTCGGGCAAAAAAAAAAAAAAAAGGACGAAACAGGATTTGACGCACAGATTTACATCATATCGCACCGTTCTGAAAGCAACTGTTGAAGTTTTTTCTAGTTGAGGGGTTGTAACTGGGAGCCCTGACTTACCCTAGTATTACTAGCATAATAGTATTACTAGCTGTAGTGTGTCTTTCTTTCCTCAGATTCTTAGTGTGTTGCGTGCTTTGTGTGTGTGTGTGTGTGTGTGTGTGTGTGTGTGTGTGTGTGTGTGCGTGTGTGCGTGTGTTGTGGGTGGACAAGGAGGATGAGATTGTGTGCTTATCTGTGGCTGCAACTTCTTGCTCAAGAACATTCCAGACGAGGCCTTTGTGTACCAGGCATGGGAACCCTGACTACCGATTCCAGGGCGTGGACCAAGATGTGTTCCCATATCTCTTGGTCAACATCGGCTCTGGGGTTAGCCTGGTCAAGGTGGGTTCTGCATTGAAAAGAGGTGTGCTGCTTTTTGGAGGTAGTTTTTTTTTTTTTTTTTTACCAGCGATGATGGAAACCCTGTTAAGGCGGACTTTTTCTTGAACAGGTAGGGTCTGCTTTGTGAAGGTGAGTTCTATAGTCTTCTTCTTGTCTTGCTAAGCTAAGGTGGCTTTGTCTTGAAAAGATGGGTTCTCCTTTGTGTGAAGGTGAGTTTTCTATAGTCTTCTTGTTGTCTTGCTAAGCTAAGGTGGGCTTTTGTCTTGAAAAGATGGGTTCTCCTTTGTGTGAAGGTGAGTTCTATAGTCTTCTTGTTGTCTTGCTAAGCTAAGGTGGGCTTTGTCTTGAAAAGATGGGTTCTCCTTTGTGAAGGTTGTTTTGGTAGTCTCGTTAATCTTGATTTTTGTCTTGTGAAAGTGGGTTCTATCTTATGAAAGTCAGATAAGTCTTTTGCAGATGGGTTTTGTCTTAAAATACTGGGTCTGTCTTGACCTTTGATTACGGGGTCTGACTGTTGTGCGTTTGTCTAGAATATTTTTATTTTTTTTTTTATTTATTTATTTATTTTTTTTTACATTAAAACTACCTATCGGCCTTATACAGCCAATCAACTGTTACCATGTGACTACAGCTTAGTAGTTGCTGGAATGTTAGGTAAGAAAATTTTGTAGGTGAAGGATCGATGTTTTTCTTTTTTTTTTTTTCTGTTTCAATTTTTACTCTGACTGACTGACTATACATCCACAAGACATGGCAGAGCATATTGGACTTCTCCACCCACACATGCCATTTTGGGTTACGTCTGCTTACTTGTGGACTAGGCTGTGCGCATCTTGCTTTTTTATGACATGGCTGGAGGATTTTGTGACAAGACAGAGACAGAAGGGGGGAGGGGGAAATAAAGGAAGTAGGGAGAGATGTCTAACATGGGTTTCAGTGCACGCATGGCATAGACTGTTTGAGCCCCCTATATGAACACAGCGATTTTGATTATGTAACTGTTGTGTTATTGAAATATGTAGAAATGTAAATATTGTCCTTCTTCACTTTTTTTCACTATTAGACCTTTTTTCTCCTGTACAGTGACAGCCTTCTAAGAGTTCTGTGTGGTCAGCTGGATAATGATAAACTTAACAGAAACTTAACAGTTGTGGAAAGAATACCACAGTACTGTTTCCAGATCTGTGAGACAGACATGTATCATGACATGATTACCTGCAGATGAATTAGCATTATGTGTCGATCAGTTCATGATGGTCAAACAATTTGATCGAAAAATTCGCATCTGCCGTCCATCCGCCGCCTCCTGCCACCTTTTCACTTTCCCCTTCCCCCTCCCTTCTCCTTTTACATACACCCTTATCCCTTTCGCAGCCAGAGACTGTGATAGGACAAGCATTAGACAGGCAGAGACTTTGTTTTTGCCTTTGCCCTTGGGCCACACACAGAGGACAGAAGATCCTACTGAATGGTCGGTGTTGTGTTGGTGCAGGTAGAATCTGACAACAAGTTCCAGAGGATCGGAGGGACGTCGACTGGAGGGGGCACCTTCTGGGGTCTGGGCTGTCTGCTGACGCAGGCCAGGTGATGAACTACTTTGACATGTACTTTGTTTACCTGATATTGCGTCTCTTAACAGATATATTCACGTTTGTATACACTCAGGTGTGCGTGTGTGAGTATGTGGTAGACCTGCCCATTCATGTATTTTTGGTGCATGTTGTGTGCCATTATATGAAAATTACTCTTAACAATAAAAAAATTAGTACTTATAAATTGTGGTGTATAAGCTCTAGCCAATGTCAGCATGGTTGCTCTGTTCTGTGAAGTATGTAGACGTGTATGCAGAAATCTTTGATCACTTTAGTTAAGATGAAGATAGAATAAGGTTCGCACAGGGCCCTAAAAGGCCCTAAAAGGCCCTAACCTTTTTAGGCAAAAAATAGGGGCCCCTAAAGGCCTTAAAAATCAAAATGAAGAGGCTGGAGGCCCTAAAAGGCCCTAAAACCAGAACAGCCTAAAAAAAAAATTCTAAAAAAAAAAAAAACCCTTGTGAAAACAACAACAACAACAAAAAAATCGAAGAAAAATGATCAGAAAAGAAAACAAAAACCGATTTTCATAATAGGTAATGCCGAATCAGTACCGATCGATCATGGTGTAAAGTCGTTCAAGGGAAGTAACTCCACAACAAAGTAACTGTGCTGTCCGCCATCTTGGACTTTCCATGTGTTGAACGAAGCAAGACCACGGTTCCTTTTTCAACGAAATTTGACTTTTCATTGAGAATTTCTTTATAAGATTCATCAGTTTCACTCAGAGACATGGGGAAGTGCTTATTCCAAGATCTGTGGCTTGATAAATCTGAATATAAACTCTGGCTTCGCCGAGATAACTTAGACAAATATCGGTTCTATTGTAGTTTTTGTAAGAAAGGGTTTCAGCTTGGGAAAAATGGTGAAAAAGCCCTTCAAACTCACCAAAAAGGGAAGAAACATTCAGACTTGGAGAAGGCGAGTGCTACAGCGGCAGTGTCCCTAAATATTTTTTTTTTCGGAAAAGATCGTGACAGTGGGCAAGCCTCAAGTAGTACTAGTACATCAACAAGTTTTTGCTCTGAAAAGCACTTGGTTGCTGGTCCTTCAACGAGTTCTAGTGCTTTTACTGCAACTTCGTTTGGCCCTACTGCCCCTCTAACACCCCCACTCTTTGACTTTTCCATCACCCCCATATCACCAGCATCCTAACACAACTACATGATTACACCAGTCCACCACCTCAACAGCAACCCACTATATATTCCACAAAAAATCACACGCCCACTCACACCACATTAACTTGGAGTGCCCCCCCCCCCCCTTTTTTTTTTTGCCCCCCCCCCCCCTCCCCCCACTGACCACTTCCCTTCCCTTTGTCCACACATTATGTTCCCCCCCCCCCACCCCTCTGTGTATAACTACAAGTATACTAAGGGGCTTGTGTCTCCCCTCTCCCCTAGAGCTACATGTATGGGTATGCTTGGCTGTATGTACATGTGTTTTTGTGTGTGTGTGTGTGTGTGTGTGTTTTTTTTTTTAATACACAGATTCCCATATATGACCACTATCATTATTACCCCCACTCATAAGATGTCCTGTGGATGCCATCCTTTTTTTTTTGCATTGTATGTGTGTGTGTGTGTGCCTGTGTATGTATGTGTACCTGTGTGTGTGTGTGGGTGTATGTACATGTGTGTGCGTGCATGTATCATGCATGCATGTGTGTGCTTGAGACGGTGATGATTCATCTATGACAACCATCACCATCAATCAGTCATGATCCCCCCCCCCACCCCCCCCCCCCCCCCCCCCCCCCCCCCCAAGTGTTTTTTTTTTTTTTTTTTTTTTTTAAACTCAACTGGCATTATTATGCCAATGCTATCAAGCTATTTCACTTAAGGCAATGATGATCATCATCCTATATCACTGTTTGTCTCTCTTATGACAATGACAATTATCCATCAATCATCAATTTTTATTCCTTTTTTTTTCTCCCCCACCCCAACTGGCATTACTACAAATGCCACCACATTATTTCACTTATGACAATGGTCACCACCCTATAGTACTGTAGATCTCATCTCAGTGATCAACATCCATCAGTCATTGATCGTTTCCTTTATTCCCCCACTGGCATTATCATACTTGCCAATACACTATCCTACTCCTTTTACAAATATGACCATCATCCTACACCACTATGGATCATACCTACACCTTGACCATGATCATCATCCACCCATCTTTGAACACCTCCCCCATTCCCCCACCAGCATTTTACACCACTGCCACAACATTATCCCACTTATACAACAATTATCATCATCCTACAGTACTGTTTATCTCAATGATGTATGATCATCACCCATCAGTCATCTACCCCTACCCCCTCCACTCTCTTTCTCAACCTGCAATATTATACTAATGCCACCTTATTAGTCCACTTACCACAATGACCTTCATCCTACAGTACTATTGATCTCGCCCATGCCAATGAGCATCACCCACAGGTCATTGATATTTTTCTTTTACCCCCCCAAATTTGCACCATCACCACTACATTTTTCCACTTATATAACAATAGTCATCATCCTATGGTACTACTGATCTAAAATGATTACCATTTATCAGTTACTGAAAATACTCCCATCCAGTGAACACCTTCATACTGCACTATACGGAAATGAAGAAGCTGACTAATTGACAAAGGAATGAGGACAGCAGCCCAACTGTAAAAGGTAGCCTCCGTGGAATATATCAAAAGTATTTCCAAGGAGACAAATAGGAGGATGACTTTGAGCACTAGACTGTTCTCACTGGACTGTTCAGTGTTCTCTCCTTCAACCAGAGGCAGTGTGTGCTAGTCAATCAAGGACAAGGCAGCTATTAGTCAGGTGGAAAGAAAGCATAGGCCTACTTTTTTTCTTCATCTTGTGACTTGTATTCCTAAGACTTCCGCCTTGTGTGTGCTGCAAGAACACTGTGTTTACTCTAGCCATTGTTGAAGATTTCTTTCTTTTCATACGGACATGGAATTGACAAGATTCATACCAGAAAGTGATTAGGTGCTTGCTGAATGGAGGTCTGTATTGGAGAAAATGGCATCTGTGGGAGGCAATGGTGAGCACTTTTCAGCGTTTTCGTGTGCCCTGATGGCCCTATTTTTTTTTTTAATTTCAGGTCCTAAAAAAGGCCCTAAAAGGCCCTAAATTTTTTTCATGAAAGTCTGTATGAACCCTGGGTATGAATATTTCAAACAAGAATGTTGATATTCTATACCACAGACATGTCATTTCACTCTACTCTCCACCGTAGAAGTATTGCTAACTCTTGTTCTCAGTCATTTGACGAACTGCTGGAGCTGGCAGAGAGGGGGGACCACCGCTCAGTCGACATGCTGGTGAAGGACATTTACGGAGGCGACTACAATCATCTGGGACTGGGCGCCGACATCATCGCCAGCAGCTTTGGCAAGGCTACTCGTCTTGATGGTCAGTCACTGGAGACTGTAGTAATGGAGCAGAACTTTTGATAGTGACCCCTGAAAGTCCTTAACTGCTTGAAATGTTAAACATGCATCCTCAGTTTAGTGTCATGTGCTAATGAGGTAATATTGTCACCCACATGTGATGGTTGGTTTGTCTTTCAGTAAGATTATGGAAAGGCTAGCAGACTGATTTTAACGAAGCTTGCTGGAAAGATGGAAAATAGCCAAGGGACAAGCCTATTAAAAATTGGTGGTGATGCATATCAAAGGGTGTATCTTTAACCATTACAGTGTTTTTGGACATTTTTGTAAATTTCTTGAGATATAATGAATGAATTTCAATTAAAAAAAAAAAAAAAGAAGCTTTGTAACATATTAATATATCCGAACTTGTAATAATTCATGCTGATCCAGATTTCAGCCAGGATCAAATGAGCAAAATCAGATTCATAGAGGTGGTTCGAAATGAGGAGGTATGTGGCTTGGATGGATGGGGAGAGAGAACTGTTTGCTAGATTGTGATGGAGGTCTGTGGGTCTCCCGAGTGCTGTTCTGGTTTTGTAACATACCCATAAACATTGTCCATGTGTACTGTGTGTACAGCCCACATTGCTAAAGGGAAGAAACAGTTTAGAGAGCCAGAACCAGTAGAGGCACGTTCTGAACATAATATATTCATGTGTTTTAATGTGTAAGGCCATCCATGTGGAATAAACATCTTTGGGATAAGTCCAAGAGCTTTCATGAGCGTTCAGTCAGGTTGGAGTTAAGTTCCATGTGTATAGCATGTCAGGCAGATGTAAATCCTGTTTTTGAATTAAGTATGTGGTACATACCAAAACCAGACAAAGTATGTACATCGCAGATATCAAGTGGTCAGTCCCCTTGACTGACAGAATATTCACTGCTTGTGCCATTTCGCAGCTTCATAGCTAAAGGCTGATGATAGCTTTTATGTGAATCATAGAGTCTAGGTTGAAAATAGCTTGCACTGTAAAATTAACCACTTATAGCTGTATGTTCTCTCACAAAGACATAGTATTAAGTACATATAGAGTTTAATGAAAAAAAAATTTCAATAAATTAATGAGTGCTATCAGTTTATGTTTTTGCATGGGAAAATGGCATGATTTGTTGTGGTGTGTGACAGTGTCATAAGCAAAAGGTATTTAGAAAGTCTGTGTGTTTACTTAAAAATGTGTCTTCAGTTGGAGGAAGTTTGCTTGGGAGGCAGTGTAGATGAATACAGTTTTAAAACAAAGAGAATGAGAAAACGGGTCATTAAAGGGAGGGAGTGGTAAAAGTGGAGATAGGCGAGGAAGGGTGACAGATGTGTGTTTTTGTTCTTATTGTTGTTGGTCTGAAAATAAAAAGTTTGGACAAAGATCTTAAAAAGTTCTAACTGGCTTCACAAGTGGACATCAAAAGTAAGACTGAACGACGCAGACAGAGTCCCATAGACATGCACACAGACATGAACACACACACACACACACACACACACACACACACACACACACACACACACACACACACACACACATACATACATGCACGCACATTCTACTCTGAGCCACCTGTACATAAACGCATATGTCATGCGCATGCATCCGCATGTATATGTAAGCTCTAGAAATCATTAAAAAGTTGGTCACAAACAGGAGAGAGTCTAGACTGGGAAGTAAATCAAGTACAATGAAAGAAAGAATGCTGCTTGAAAGATGTTTGTAAATGAATCTTTCACATGTAGTTTCACGTGGGCAGGAGAGAAAAAGTTTTCAGAAGGAGGACTTGGTGAGGAGTTTGCTGCTGTGCATCAGCAACGACATCGGGCAGATCGCGTACCTGCAGGCCAGGCTGCACGGACTGACCAAGATCTACTTCGGGGGCTATTTCATCCGGGGCCATCCACTCACCATGCACACCATAGGCTTCGCCATCAACTACTGGTCCAAGGTGTGTGAGAAAATGGTTTTTCTGCTGCTCTGCCTCATCAAGAATGCATCAGATTGAAGCGTAGTTCATAAAACTAGAAGGGCACCGGGGAGAGTGCAGACCTCCACGGAGAATGAGCAGTCTTCTTTTTTTTTTTTTTCTATTTATTTATTTATTTTTATTTATTTATTTTTTTTGCTGTCCCAACCTCTGCACCACTTCAGAGGCAGTGCACCCACACCGCTCATTCCGACACCCCGTCCACAGCCACAGCCCGGTCAGGCCCGCCGCAGCCCCGGCACCGACAATCCACAGGGCGGAGTCAATGTCAAGTCGTCAAGAGGCAACCCACCGGAGGAGAGACACTGCACTGCTGCCGAGTCACTTCGGTGATGTCCAGTGGCGCCTGTTCTGATCTAACATACGCAGGACACCACCTACTAAGCCCCCTACTGACGACAATAATTGCTTAGTCGCGGAGCCGGCGTGAGTGAGCTCTCCCTCTGGAGGGCGCCACCACGTCCGTCCAACAACAGCCCCCATGGACTCACCGATACCGGTGACCCCGACGGAACCAAACCAAGGCCACAGACGTGGAGAGGACATCGAAACTGAGGTCACCATGAGAGAGGGCATGAAGGGCCACAGAACTTGGGACATTTTCTTTTTAATGCTGATCGATGAGAATGAGGATGATGAAGATGATGCTACAGATTTCCATTTCGGTCTGAGACTACATGACAGGGCTGTACTCTACGCTTCCTTTCATAATATATCCCGCGTCAACCAGGCCCGAGAGATACAGGCACCTGCAGTGTTGGTCAGAAATTTGAGCAACACTCTCAGAAATGCATCCATTAAGTGGATGAAACTCGACTGTGTGGTCCCAGTCTTCCCAACTGAGTCCGCAGCAAACTCTCACTCTGGGTAGGAGCCGGTCGGGGCAGAAAAACCCACATGCCTCTGATGGAATTCGAACCCACGACCTCCCAGCCGGGAGTCCGCGATGCTAACCACTTCGCCACAGCGGCTGGTGAATGAGCAGTGAGCAGTCTTCTTCTGTACTTAAATCAAATGCTTCTCTAAACCATCACATACTTCTTAATATATTTTCAAAATTGTCACAGACACATTGAAGCTGTGTTCACTTTACTGATCTTCATTGTCTCAGCTTCACAGCGGTGGTAACTTCAGTTCTGTAGCTCAGTTTGTTACTATGTTGTAGCTAAATAGAGTGACCATATTCCCCTTCCACCCTCCCTCAGTTATGAATGATGGTTTGCTCACTTGATCCAGATTTGTAATTTAAGTCTGCTCCAAATCTTCCAAGTTTGTAGTTATGAAAAACTTTGAAGGATAAGTGTTTAATCATTCTTTTGTCTTTGTTTATGCTTTGTAGAACCAGTTTATTGAATATCTGCAATTGTGTTGTTCTTAACTCCCCATTTCTGAGTCACTTTTTGTTGAAGTGAATGGTACTTACTGAGAATGCTGGGAGTCATTTTGATTCAGAAAGGATTTTTGTTGTTGTTGTTGCTGGTTGTCCGTTTGACAATTTTCATGACTCTGTTTCTCTCTTTGCTGCTGTCATTGTCTTTCCTTTTCTCTCTGATTGTATGTCTCTGGTATTTTTCAAAAAATAGATGATAAAAAAGTCATTGTGATGTTGAAGACAGTCCTAATCAAAAATGCCACAAGCAAAACAACTATATGTCTGAGTAACAGTGCAGACAAAGTACAGTGTGCAGTGCAGCTCAACTTTGGGCAGCGCAGGGCTGCGCAGTGTACAGTACACTGAGAAATGTGTTGGGTTCTTCCAGGGAGAGGTGCAGGCCCTGTTCCTGAGACACGAGG
The DNA here is from genome assembly GCA_016801955.1 of Conus betulinus. Classification (NCBI taxonomy): domain Eukaryota; kingdom Metazoa; phylum Mollusca; class Gastropoda; order Neogastropoda; family Conidae; genus Conus; species Conus betulinus. The sequence goes on from JADBJO010002629.1 coordinate 165,632, forward strand.
GCTACCTGGGGGCTGTGGGCGCTTTCCTGAAAGTGGCAGCAGAGAAGAAGGTATTACACTGCGTGTGTAATTCATTGTGTGTATGTGTACATGTGTGTGTGTGTGTGTGTGTGTGTGTGCGCGCATATCTGGCCCTGAACCCTTGATGTTTGTATGTGTCTGAAATAACCAGCTGGGTAATTATGAAAAGTGAACTGAAGTAAACTGCCCCTTGACTGACGTATCAGTAATGAACAAGTTATACTGGGAGGACATGAGGTTGAAAGGCCAGTGTTTTCTTTTTTCTTGTAATTTTTTTTTTTTAGAAAACATTTGTGTTGTGGGTTATTGAAAGATTCCACTGTGTATCCCAAATAAGGTTTTGTCACCTGTGCAAAAAACATGTTGAAACCAGTGTCTAGATGGTTAGTTTGTCAACAAAGTTACTTAAAAACTGATGAACCAGTTTTAACGCAATTTGGGAGAAAGACAGAACGTTGCCCAAAGAAGAACTCATTGAATTTTTATGCAGATTGGTGCTGTGGAAGTAAATGAAAGGGGAGGTTTAGGATCTGTTTGAACTTGGCAGAGGACTGCACTCTCCCTAGTGCCCTCTCTGTTTTTTCTTAGTTTTGTACACATACATCTATCTTTTAAGCTGCTTAGTTTCTTTATAACAGGTGTGGGCCTTTCAGATGCAGAAAAATACTCCTGGGGTGAGAACATGGCTGGGAGCTCTGGTCTGACCAGCCCCAAGTCTTCCTTTGCTGAGAACAACTGCCAGCACACCAGCGTCTTTGATTCAGGGGCAAGTATTGTCATAGTTATAATATCCTGGGTCAAGAAGGATCGGTCAGTTAAGGTCTGTTGAATGAAGGTGGTGCAGGATAATGTGGGCATTTTGAAATGTGAAGTGCATCAGAGTTCTGTTATTCACATTTGTGAGGGTAAGGGTTAATTTTGTTGAAGAATTGTGTGTGTGTGTTTTGTTTTCAATCTCCTCAGCTGTGAACAATGTTTGTGGTAGAACGCAGGGGCTTGTGAAAGAAGTGCTGCAGATTTTGAATGATGGAGATAACAAAAATAAGGACTGAGCATACAGTGCTGTGAGCATGCTGTTGTAGTTAGATCTCTCAGGCAAAATGGAGACAGATGAGCCAGTTCAAATGAAGGACCGAGGGTACACAAATACATTGGGCGTACATCAAAGGAGAAATCAATGTGTTAATTGTTTTGGGTGGGGGCCGGAATAGCTCAGTTGGTAGAGTGCTGGACTCATAGTCCAAGGGTTGTGGGTTCGAATCTCTGCAGGGCCATTTGGGTAACAGGGGGATTTTTCCTGCGGAGTCAGCATTAGTTCTGACTCCATTTCCCATACAGTCCTTGGAATGAGACTATAAACCGAGGTTCCGTGTGTGGACGCACGCATAACATCTTGCACACATGTCAAATCCCATCACCAACTTTTGGAAGAGAAGGCCAGTTTGGCCGTTGGTATGGATGACATGTTACACATAGCATGCACCTTCCCCGAAGAGTTTGGCCGTTTGTATGTATGGATGACATGTTACACATAGCATGCACCTTCCCCAAAGAGTTTGGCCGTTTGTATGGATGACATGTTACACACATAGCATGCACCTTCCCTGAAGATGGAGTATGGCTGCCTTAATGGTGGGATAAAAAAAAAACGGTCATACACACAAAACTCTACTCCCTTTGTTGGGTACATGGGATTAATTCTTGCCTGTCCATATAGGGAGTGTCCGCAGGAGTATCAGCCTGCGTACACAGAAGAAGAAGAGGTTTTGGACATATGGCGAAAATAATGAACCAACCCAGAATGCAAACAGGCCGTCAACACAAAAACAAACAAAAAAAAAAAAACATCACACAACAAAAATTAATTCTACCTGCCCTTGTCATCTGTTTGTACCATCCCCTTCTATCCCACCACTGAGTGAAAATGTGCATTTGTGTGTGCCAAAGATGCGTGATCTTTTTCTTTCACGCAGCATCACTCAGCCACTACCCAGTTTAGGGTTGGCTTTAGTAGAAAGACCATCAAAATCCAACCGGTCAGGCTCAGCCAAAATCCGCTTTGGACCAAGCTGTGTCTGACAGATGGGCCGTGTCACATCAACAAACCCTCATCGTTTTCTGTTGCAGTTTGACATGTTGGAGATCGATCGCCTGGATCGGCCAGTGCTGGCCTGCCCCCTGTTGTTGGATCCCTCCAGCTATTTCCCTGACACGGTGGACCTCATGCAGGGATGGGGACGCCCGCAGTTACTGGCTCAAATGCTTTGCTGACGGAGTGGCCAAGGTAAGCCAGCAGGTGTGTGTGTGTGGCTGCTGTGATTGGAGAATTGTGATTGGTTTGTGTTCTGTGGGGTGTGTATATATAAGTTATGAATGCGCATGCATGTGCATGTGTATTTGTGTGTCTGTGTGTGTGTGTGTTTCCAGAAAAATATGGATGTTGCATTTGTTTTTTTTAACTATTTACTGATCACGCAAGCTTGAAGAGTATGGACATCAAGCTGCCTTGGTCATGATGCACAACAGAATGGTTTAACTCGCGCAGGATGGTTTCTGTGGCAAATCCATCAAGGGCATGCTACTCTGATGGATAGTGGGTGATTGTTTACCTTGATCATGACATTGTGTGCCCTATTAAGAATCTAATGACGAGAATATCAAATTAGATTGTGGTCAGGTTGGGTCGAGGTTGATTTAGTCACGATGGCGTCTATTTGCTCATTGTGATTATTCTCATATTCTAAATATGGAGTGAAAAAAGAAGGGATATATATATTTTTTTTTTCTTTTTGCGATACATCTTCTGTGCCCTCTCAGTGGCATCCTGGCACTCATCCTAATTCTTCCCATGCTTTGCTACACCCACGGTTGGTCTGTTGCAATTCTAGCACAAACAGTTTGCACAGAGAATTATCAGTATCATGCTTTTTTTTTAGGTAACCAACAGCAGGAGACACTGCACTGCACTGCTGTTGAGTTGCTTTGCTGGTATTCAGTGGTGTCTGTTCTGACTCAACACATGCAGAATACTACCTGCTGCACCGTCTACTGATAACAGTAATTGCTTAGTCGTGGGAGAGCATGAGTGAGTGTTCCCTGGGAAGGGATCTGGTATGTCCATCCAATGACGTTCCCATCGACTATACTGCCAGTACTAAGACTCACATGAATTCACCATACGCAGAAAAGAAATGAACATGTTTATTCTGTGAATGAAAGATGCATTGTTTTAATTCCTCTTCACTTCTTTATCCTGGTTGAGTTTATGTTCAGGTTAGCAGTAAGCAGGTGTCTTGCATACATTGGATCGGTGCAAGCATGACTGAACACCACTTAAGTGACTCAGCAGCAGTGCAGTGTCCCTTCCGATGGGTTGCCTCTTAAGGACCTGACATTGACTGCTCCTTGTGCAGATTGCCAGTGCCAGAGGTTGGGGGGGGGGGGGGGGGAGGGGGAGTTGTGGTGGGACAAGTCAGGGAGTGGCTGTTCAGCAGATGTCAGTTGAGCAGCATGAGAACAGTGTTACTGAAATGGTGCAGAAGGTGAGACAGTTCAAAAGAAATTGCCATGCTCAGACACAGTGAACAGCGAACAAAAGCAGACGTTTTGGAAGAAAAGTGTTATACTATGAATTAGAAAGAAAAAAACAGAAAAGAGCTACTTTGTTGTGTACTTGTTTCTTTGTAGACTTTTTCTGCTGTAACGCAGGCTGTTGTTGTTTTTCTAACAGCATATCATGCAAACTCTGTGTGTGTGTGTGTGTGTGTGTGTGTGTGTGTGTGTGTGTTGGTTGGTGGGTGGGTGTTTGGAATGTGTGTGTACAGACGGTGTCACTGGCCATCCAGAGCCAGGCAGATGAGGCAGATGTGGTGGAGAGAGCCAGGAAGTTTGAAGACAAGTACCTGTCCAAGATCCGCACCCTCTCCACCAACCCATGGTGTGTATAGCTTTAGTTTTCACCTCCAGATGCATGTGCAACTGACAGGGCCACTGCTGCATTGCCTGTTGCCTGCATTCATATTGTGATGCACGCAAGAGAGTTCAGAAGATATATTTCAGGAAATTTAGAAAAACGATACAGATTTTCTTCTTTATTCTTAAGGTTTCCTCAAGTTTGTAATGCGACTTGATCTCCTTTCTCCACCAGGTGCATGTAATGATGGTTATCGTGAACTGGCCGACTTTGAAGATGTGGACATATCAGCAAAGAGATGGATGCAGACTGAAGTTCAAAACCGTGGTCATCAGGAAAGTAGGGCATAGAGGGGCTCAGAATTTGAAACATTTTTGTGGTGATCGTTGAAGATGATTTTGTCGCATCTGTTTTAGTATTAGACTGCATGACAGGACTGTTCTTACTGCTTTCTTTTATGATGTAGACTTTCGTGTATAAAACAGACTGGCATCAACCAAATTTAAGAGATACACACATGTGAAGCATTGGTCAGAAAAATTGAGCAGCGCACTCACAGACAACCCATGCAGTAAGTGTGAAATTCAACTGTGTGGCTCCAATCTTACCATTTTAGTCCGTAGCCCATTCAAATCTGAGCTGAAAAATCCCACAAATATATGGTCAACTTTTACATGACTGGCCCAAGATTTTTCTGCCAGAACTTGGCATGAAGAAAGATTCAGAAAGTGGCAAATTCTTTTCTCTGTGAAGGGGGTGAAATCACAGACATTCTCTGGAAACAGAAAAAAAAACGGTCTATGTTACGAGAATATGGGTGAAAACCCAGGAAAACACTCACTGGACATTTACACACACACACACACACACACACACACACACACACACACACACACACTTTGACTTTTCATCCATTTTCCCATAACGTTGTGCATTGTCTTACAAAATCATTCTAAACGTAACAAGTACATAAGTATGCTGCAACTGTTGTGAATAGGAAGGGAGCTGATCTTCACAGGATCAGCCATTGGAATGCTGGGGAACTGGGCACAAGCCAGACACATCTTTGGCTCTTGAATCTAAGCCGTAAACGCACAGGCTGCTCTTCAGCAAAGGAGAGAAAATTGACAGCAAGGAGCTTTGAAGAGAGAGAAAGAGAGAGCATCCCGAAGTCAGAATGCTTACAACAGGTGCAGTCAGAAAGCAGACACAGTGGCTAAAGAGAGAGTGTAGACCAAGCTAACTGACGAAGCGGGTGTCTTATGACAAGGGAGAGACCTTCATCAAGTTGCATCAGAGAAAGATGGGGCCACTCAGGCAAGCCCGTCACAACCCAAAAGACAGCCTCCATTTTCACACAGCAGTGAAACCAGGTGAAGATCTCCCATGCAGTGACAGGCCTCAACGGGCTGTGGCACCACTTGGGCACAAACTTGACTAGAGACAGACTGGCATGTATCCTTGTGGAGAGGGACATAGGACAGCAGACCCCCGACCTCCAGAACTGCTCAAGACGTGACTGGAGCTGTGAAGCAGACTAAACACCAACTGCACTGGATACCAAGCTGTATGACACCTTAGGGGTATGTGGGGATAGCAGAATCCATCCATGATGCTGGAGTGGACATCATAGGGGAGTGAACAAGGTAGAAGAAGATTGATTACTGAGAAGTGTATGTTCTTTTATTATGGTACAACTTTTCGATTTCAGCATCATGCTGATGCATTGTTTTTGTTGAATCACATGAGCATCAGGTATTCCTCACAGAAGGTAATAGCCCATATGCAAAGAAAAAGATGGTGTGGTGTTGTCATCAGTGTACTTATCATCTGATTTGACTCTCTGGATTTTCAGTGCTTATGGATCGCTGACTGTACGGAGTTTGTTGGACACCAGCAGCCAGTGCCTGGCTGAGTTCCACTTCCCGACCCTTACAGCCAGGTGAGAATTTCAATTCAGCTTTGGTTGTCTGGGATCATAGTGTACCTTGGTTTTTGTGCTGTATGCATTGTGTGCTTTTGATTTTTAACTGGCACTTTAATTGGAAATGATTGTGTGCCAGTGTTTGTATGGCACTTGGTGAGGAAAAAGAAAAGGACAAGGTATGATCTGTATATGCCCTTAAAAACTAGTAATATAACAAACTGCAGGAAATATTAAGAATGTAAGTACAGTGACAGCCATTGGATGAACTGCTCCGGTTGAAACAATGACAAAAGTTGACAGTCAACATGATGGTGACACTGTTAATGAATGTGGCTGTAAATGTTCAAAAAGTAGAATGCCATGACATACAGCATTTTAGATAACTGTGTACTGATAAAGCAATTCACTGTGTTACTGCACCCCAAACAGCAAAAGCAGCAAGAGAACGAAGGGGCCCTGCGGCAGCTAGGGGAGCACCTGAAAGCTCTGGACAAGCTGAGCGGAGACGACCTACAGCTGGCCCTGGCCAGGGTCTCCTAGCGGGCAATGTCTTTGACTGGGGTGCCCAGGAGGTGCGCAAGCTGTTGGAGACTGGCACCTTCTCCTTCCTGGACGCCCAGGAGAAGTTACAAGGTGAAGAACGAGGCGTGAGAGAGTCTCTGTTGTGATGCAGCTCAAAGGTGTGACCTCTGTGGTCAGCTGGCTGTAAACTGTTTGACTTGTAAAGAGGAATTTTCTTTTTAAAAATGTCTTTTTTTTTTAGACAAGTTTACCTGTTCAAACAAGTGCCATTACCCTACTTGAGGAAAAATGATCATACTTGATTAGGGGGGGGGGGGGGGGGGGGGGGGAGGAGGGGGGGATCGAGAGGGGGAACATTGGGAGGAGAGGAGGAGGTAAATCCAGCTTGTTGACTCAATAATAATTCAGTGCTGACTTGATAATATTTGAACTCCCAGAATGACTTTCCTTGAATTAAGTATCACCAGTTGCAAAGTGAGGCGATGCAGGCAGAAATCGAAACAAATTCAGGGTTCATAGCGTTTGGGAAGGTTTGGGGAAAAAAAGGATTTTATTTTCCAGGCCCTGGAAAGTCTTTGAAAATAAGAAAACATGAATATGGTTTGTGAAAGTTTGTGAATTTGGATTTATGTCACCGATATAAGAAATCCACTTCGAAAAAAAAAAGGGGGCCATGAAATTTTAACATATAAGAGGAAATAACCATAAAATAAAATAAATGCGATCGGATGAACCACAGCAAATTGAGCAGAAACGAACTTCCAATTTCCAGCGTAATGCGAGTTACTTCCCTTGGAATATCCGGGTCTCTCCGAGAAATGAAAATGCTGGGCCAATGCGTTTTCAGCGAGCATTGGCTAAAAAAATCTGTGTTATAAACGATGGCTGCTGAAAAATGCTGGCAACAAGCAGTCCACGTACTGCGCAGCAAGCAGAAAAAAAATATCGATACAGGATCGATGGGTGAAGTGTTCATCGCGCGGGATCACAGGTCACATTCTTTGGCCACTGGAAGAAAAATGAGACGAAGACGGAATATGATTTTTGGTGAACCTTTTGTTTCAGTAGTCAGCCAAGCTATCCAAACGCTCTCCCATCAGCCATACCTCAACCTTCTTGTTTTTTTTATGTTGTTCAGGTTGACGTTTTTTGCCCATTAAAAAAAAAAAAAAAAAAGAAGAAAAACGTGTGGCTGTTAATGAGTTTTTTACAAGATCATTGCTGAAAATACTGGAGGAAAGTAGAGCCAGAAATTCTGCTACCCATGTTTGAAATATATGTGTATCAGTTCTTTTGCATTTAATTTTAAATGAACTTGTGGTCCACTACAACACATTGACTGCCTTTGGAATTGACAGTTGTAACTCTAATGACATCTAGGACAGAATCCAATGATTCATTTTTCAAACAACGGCAGTGCATTGTGGCGGGAAAAAAGGAATATGATATTATAGTCTACATTTTCTTTGGGTCATGTGAACAGACAGTGATAAGGCCAGAAAATTGGTGTGATAACGAGGAACTGTTCTATTAAAAGGTAATCTGTCTGTTGTGTGGGTGTGTTCGTGCTTATTTACGTGTCCCTTTTATCTACTTAATGTCAGTTTTAGGGCCGTTTTAAAGGTCTTTGAAAAATCCAGAAAGTGGTTTTGAAAGTTTGGGAAAAGTTTGCGAATTTTGGGATGCTCTTAGGCTATGAACCCTGAAATTTGAAAGATTAATTATAAGGCTCTGCGGAAAAATGTAGACAAACAAATCACAAGACAAAATAGGATGTGTTTTGACCTCTTAGACTTCAGACAATACACAGCACTCAAGGCAATGAAAATGAACGAGCAATCACTTATCTTCATCCAATTTGAGGCAAGATGGGCGTTGAATCAACGTTGACTCAAATGATGGTCTTGCCAAGTAGGATAATGGGCACTTACTTGAACAGAAAACAGAAAAACATATCTTTTGTCATTTTGGGGGTTTTACTATTTCTGTTATTTCAGTCCACTTTCAAGTTTATTCAGTTGTTTCATATACAGAATTATTACAACATTTTGAAACATTGTGTAACTCCAGATTTTCATGAGAGGGAAAAAAGTATTTTACCCATTTTTTTTTAGAGTGAGAAGCTCCATGGTGTATACTGTGAGGTAAACCATCGAGCGTTTAAAAAATCTTACAAATGTTGGCATGTGTATGACAACAAGTACAAGAATTTTACTTTGGTTTCCTTGAAGACATTCGTCCACAGTGCTTTACCTGATGTGACTTTTTTTTTTTTTTTTTTTTTTTGTAAGTGAATCAGTATCTATCACTTAATCCAGCCTAAACATGGTTGATGATAATCTGTTTCAGATCAGCCTTTTGATGATTTTTTGACAACTTGCTGGCCTCTTAAGTTTTGGCTCAGCATTGTAAGTTGTAGCGAGTTCTACTTCCAAACCTGTTGTGGCTTCCCTAGATACATTACAAAACAACAGGAATTGACCAACTGTACAAAGTGACTTTTTTTGGGGTATAGATCACTAAAAAGATGGAAATGAATAAATTGATCAGTTAGTTACTTTCCTTAATATAAATTTTTTTTTCCCCTTCACTTTCAGTTTTTACGGTTCCTTAAAAAGTTTCAGTACCTTTTTTCAGTTCTAGAAACTACTTTCATTTGGGCAAACACTACCAGAGCTACAGAAGATACCTTCTTTGCAGGTATAGAAAACTGTGCATCACGCTTTAGACACAGGCAGTGTTCGGGTACTGAACACTAACAGTAGGTTTTTTTTTCTGCATCCAGATAGTGCTCAGAGTGTCTAAGCTTGTTCAGCCAAACTGGTTTTCATGATCACAAATATGCAAAAGTTGAAGTAAATGAGATAAGCTTGTACATTTTTTTACGTGTCAGTTTTTGTGTGGTAAGTCAGTCATCTAGAGTTTTTCTCAGAGCTAATATGGGTACATTTTACCACGTTCAGTGTAGAAGACAACCCCTTGATTCTTAAGGCTAGCACCACCTCTCTGAAACCAAGCAGGTTACTTTGTTCTGTTCTGCTTTTTTTTTTTTTCTCTGTTTTTCTGCTCATAAGCACCACAGTTAATGGTTATTCCAAATTTTGCACTTTGGCGGGGCTGAACACATTGATGTGAATGGTAACGTGAGGATGGTATTGTCTGGTTGCAGTGAGGCCCTGGTTGTTTGATGACTTTGATGCCTGGACCAAGAGGCTGAGACAGGGCACCCCTTACCAGTGTGCGCCATTTTCTGTGATAACAGTGGAGCTGACATCATTCTGGGCATCATGCCCTTCACTCGCTACCTCCTCTCCATGGGCATCCAGGTCAGTTCAGAGTTTTGGTTTGGAGATCATGGGGCGTGGTTAGGATTGGTGCATGAGTGTGTTGGTCTTTATGACGTGAGTGCGTGTATGCGAGTGGGTGCTTGTTTTTTATATGAGAAAGACAAAGGGTTGTTGATGGTGTATTGTAATTCTTTGTGTGTATGCATGTGTACAAGTAAGTATGTGTATTGTCTCAAGCATATACGTTATCAGTATATTCTGTGTGCATACACACAGACAGACAGACACACACACACACACACACACACACACACACACACACACACACACACACACACACACACACACACACACACGCACGAAACCAGAAATGACGACAGTTGGTGAGGAGGTTTGATAATCAAAAACAGAAACAAAGTGCGACTCGTTCATACAACAAATAGCGATGGGGGGAGAAAGTGTCCCCACGGAAAAGAGTTGATCAGTGCTTCTGCTTAATGTTTCTTTTGTGGTCTTTTTCCTCAGCATCGTGTGTCTTACTTTCCTTTCCTTCAGGTCATCCTGTGTGCCAATTCAAGACCAACGTTAAACGATGTGACGTACAGTGAGCTGGTCATCCTTGTCAAGCGGGTGGCTGACATTTGTCCCACAATTGGCGCTGCTCAGGCTGGGGATCGTTTGGTCGTCATGGAATCGGGTCAAGGGTCACCATGTCTGGACCTGAGGTCAGAAAACTGTCATGGTTTGTCAAAGAGTGGTTTAAACGTGATGTGTTAGTGCCTGTGATATAAGTCTGTCCATTTTCACATTTCGCTCAAGTCAAATGGGCATTTGTACAGAGAGACTTACAGACTCTTATTTTTATCACCCTCTTGTTGATCAGTCAGTCTGTGGCAAGAACACAGTGTATTTCATGATGTCATGATTTGATATTTCATCATTAGAGGAAAAGTTATAATGCTGGTTTATTACATCCACCCAACAGGCTTTGTTTTCACCTGCATACAGTAGTTTATTTGTCTGTTAGAAAAATCATGCAAAATCTACTAAACCCTTCTGAATGAAATTGTGTTGAAAGATGGAATATGGAACACATACTTTTGGTAAGGATCCAGATCAAAGGATGTAGCAAGAGTAACAAGAGTACAGAGTACTCAAAAAGTGCCAGACAGATTTTTTTTTTAATGAGGTGTTGCGGAAAGAGGAAATGTAGCCCAGGGATGAAGCCAGTAAAGTTTTGTGTGGATTTGGTTCAAAGGGCAGATCCAGGCTTGGTGCTGCAAGATTATGCAAAAACTACTGAACTGGTTTTTAACGGAACTTTGTGGCAAGGTGGAATGTGGTTCAAGGACAAAGCCATTGAATTTTTGTGTGGCTCTGGATCGAAGGGTAGATCCAGGATCCATTTGGACCGTGGCTGAGGTCTGCACTCTCCCAGATACTCTTCTGGTCAGTTGTTTATTTGGTGGTTGGCTGTTTGTGGCAGGTTCATCGACGAAGCTTTAATGAAGACGATGAGAGAGCGGGGCGCAGACCTGATCGTGCTGGAAGGGATGGGCCGAGCAGTTCACACGAACCTCCACGCTGCTTTTGCCTGTGACGCCTTGAAAGTGGCCGTTCTGAAAAACAAGTGGCTGGCCAACCGCCTGGGAGGAGACATGTTCAGCGTCATGTTCAAGTTTGAAAAGTCCTGCCATGTGTCGGTCTCACCAAAACGGAGATAGCGAATTGTCTAGCAGTAGTTTTCGCTTATCCCCTTGACGGGTAGTTGGAAGCCTTCTGTACATAGATACCAACAACTTTTTTTTTTGTGGTTTGAGGGAGGGTGAAACCGAAAATATATTTTTATGCGCAGGATGTTGCCAAGTGATATTTTTGACAGTTCAAAATCCTGTTGACTCTTGTGAGAAACGTTGTTTTAACCAAGAGAAATTCTACCCTGCAGCAGTGTTCACCAGTTCTTTTTTAACAAATTTTATCAAAGATTTTGATTACGTTTTTGGTTTTTTGTTTGATAACGCAGCATTTTATACACATAAAGGATAGTGGATGTAATCAGAGTGTTCGTTTCTGTTGTTGTTATCTGTTGTGCCTCTTACATTTCCCTGTTGACTTCCACAGTATCATTCAGAGGGAAAAAAAAAAATGTGTTCAGTCTCTGTTTTTTTTTTTTTTTTTTCTTTCATAAAAAATGTGTAAACATGCATGGTCTGACCTTTTTTTCTTAAACACCTCTCCCCCCCTCCTTCCACCTTGTTATGTTGATTAGGATGTAATACACGCGACTTCAGTTGAATAGTGCGTATTTCAAGATTTTTTTTTTTCAGATTGATGAGGGGGGGGGGGGGGGGGGGGGGGGGGGGTGTCAAGATGAAAAGAAAAAAAAAAGAGACCAAAGTGGGTATTTGAAATGAAATTTGATTAATTTCAAAGAAAAACTTAAGGACTCGGGGAATGCGCATGATGTGAGAGTAACTTTGCAGGCTGAGGAGTTATGGGACCTTGGCAGAGGTATTTGTGTCTCTCTTCATTCCTTGGTTAGGAATCCATGGTTCACTATTGTCGACAATTATTTTTTTGCGTATGAGACCTTTTGTTTATTTTTGTTTTTTTAATCAATCCAACCATTAACTTTGGGTAGCTACATACTGTCTTTGGGAATGTCACCATCATCACCCACAAGGCCAACAAGGCAGAGGTGGTTAAGTAAATGTTTCGAGCTTAGCTTAGCTCCGCATCAGTTCTGTTGAGGGTGGGATTTCCGTCAGGACAGACAGTGAAGAAGGAAAGTGACTCAGTGCAGGATCCACATAGTGGGGTATCAGTTTCCTTTCGGAGAGGTTGAACAATGAACATTTCCAGCATAGTTCTTTCTGCTGTTTGAAACTGATAATTTGGCTGATGATTTAGTTGTTTTATGATTCTTTTTTGTCTATCGTACAATTTTTTTGCTGTTGTCTTTCATAAAAGCAGAGTACAGTTTCTTTCGATTATAAACAAGAAAAGACCCAGTAGTGACATGCCCATTGGGTCTTGCTTTGTCATGTGATGTCACTGAAGTTTGAAAATCTTCAAATTGTTGGGGGAAGGTTTGCTGACATGTTTTGAACTTCATTTGCCTTTGCCAGCTCCATCATGTTGTTAGAGCAAAGAAAATCAAAGTAGGTGTCAGACTGACATTTGAATCGTCTTTCGTTTTCTCTTGTTCACCTGACTAAAGTGTGTATTCTGATCCAAGTTTGGCATATTTGATTCAAGAAACAGAATTGGAATTCAACCTTTCAGTTATCCCTCTCGCTTTTGGAAACTGTTCTTCCTTGACCTTGTGCTGAACCCGTCCTAACAGTTTTTTTTCCAGTTATTCCAGCCTTTCATGGTTGAATGAATGTCTAGCTGTGAGCGCCAGGGAAGAAGATAGATAACTACCATTCTGCTTTACTGATTGGTAGGTTAGTCATGGCAAGTTGAGAATGCTCAAAACCTCTTTCAAGCTAACATGCAGAAGACCTGCCAGTTGCAGTGAACAACCTTTCTGTTCATATCTTGGACAAGAGAATAGGGCCTCAGTCAGCATGGAAGAGGTAAGTTAGTGGCAAGACTGTCTTATGCCATTTGAACCAAGTTTAAAATCAATTCTTGGTTGTAGGTACTGTTAAGATAATTCAGTCAGGTGTCACTTTGATCATCATCATCTCTCTTCTTTTTCTCTCCCTCTGTCTCAGCCTTGCTGTCTGTCTATCTGTGTCTCTTTCTCTATTCAATACAAATTTGGATTTCATCTTGAAAAACTGAGGGGGAAAAAGGAAGATTTAAGGAATGGAGTTAAATGCAAACTTTTAATGATTAGTACCCATGACGACGTGATGAGAGCATTCACGTGTGAATTGCTTTTCTCATACTTTTTGTATTCTCTTTTTCTATGCTTTTAGAGCGGTGACAACAAAGACCTTTGATTTGATGTGTACTTATGTAATCATTTGTATTCACCAAGTGGTCTGATGAGATCTGGGCCCCTATACTCCAGGATCAATGACTGTTCTTTTGATCTTTCCCCTTTGTCATGGCCCATTTCATTTGTTTTGTTGTTGAATTAAGAGAAATGTTTTTACCATTAAGTCATCAGATGTATCGTCACCATTGTCTGTCCGTTGTGTTTCTAACTTCAGTACCATTTCAACTGAGCAGCTTGTGTAGATGTGTGCAAATCATTTCAGCCAACATTGTAGACTGTTGGTTTTTTAGTATAGACTCAACAGCATCCTGTGATGACGAATTCAGTATTTGTTTCTGTTACTTGCATGTCAAATCAGACGGAGTTTCTAATGTACGTTCGCTGTCATTTACTGAAGTCTCTTCTCCTCCTCACTTCTTCAAGTGGATCTGCTTTACTCTCACATTTTCTTATTCTCGCTTTTGTTTCTTACCTTTTTTTTTTTTTTTTTTTATGTCATTTCTTTTTTTCTCCTCTTGGTTAAGTCTTCCTCACTCTCCCTCCTCCCTCAGTCGCCTTTCCACTCTTTCTCCTCACCTTGCCTGCCGGCCTTATATATTCCGTGGCAGGCTGTATGTCTATCTTTCAACGTGTGTATATGTGCATTAAAAACTTGTTAACCATGCCTTCAGTTAACTTACAGTTCACGAAATTTTACATGAGGTTGTCTTGTATTTGTGTGCATCATATTTGGGGAATGATGGGATGGGGGGTTGCTTTGGGAGGAGGACGAGGGCGGGGAGGAGGGGAGGGGGAGTTGGACGAGAAAAGAACAAATGTTTTAAAGCATGAAATGATTCCTGACTACAGTGATCCAATGATTTTGTGATAAAAGAACATACTTGGACAAGTCATAGATCTGTACTGTTTTCATGAGATTGCAGAAATGTGTGAATGAAAGAGGGAGAGTGTTTGTGTTGGTCTCTTGTTTGATGTCTGTTTATAAAAATGATGAAATATAAGAATTAGGTGCACATGATTTTGTTTTAAGCATATGACTTTGTGATTGATTTTGGTTTTAAGTATGCCTTTGTGTGTGTGTGTGTGTGTGTGTGTGTGTGTGTGTGTGTGTGTGAATGCACACCACAGAATTGACTGTATGTGAACATGTACTTAGGTGTGTGTCTAATGTGTTACCTGTCAAAAAGGACATGTGAGGATTGTTTTGTGTATGGGTGATGTTGAGTGGTTGTGATACTGACCTTGGTAAAGTAGCTTTCTGATTTTTTTTTTTTTTTTTTGGGTCTGTCTGCACTGCTCAGCACTCTTTCTTTTTTTTTTTTTTTTTGAAATTTCTTTTTTTTGTTTGTTTTTATGTCTTTTATTTCTACTGAAGCCTCACAACTGACATCAACAGTCTAATATTTTCCGTTTTCTTTTGTCTTCATGTTTCCTGCTGTAACTGAAGCTACACAATTTACATCTTGTCCATTTCACCCATACTGTCATGTGCCAGGTAGAAGAAGGCAAAGGCATCAGAAGTACTCCCTGGCTCCAAAGCATACTTTTCCTCTTACCATTCTCCATCATTATCTGCTCTATTGCTTGCCTGTCGGAGTGGAAATAAAAAGTTTGTTTTTCCTCTTTTGAGATCTTCATGGTGTCTTTGGAGAGGATATGATGGAGGAAGTATTTCGTGTGCAAGTTAGATTTTGAGTTGCTTGTAGTTGGAACAGTTTTCTCCGTCTTCCATTCTGTTTCTGTGTGCAGATGTGTGAACATAAATCTCAGACACAAATGTTTGTTCAGTACTCTGTTGTGTCTTTGTGCTGTTAGTCTTATTTGAACAGATGGTACATGCAGGAAGAGTAAACATAAATTCAGAGATGTTTCATTCCTCACATGGCCACGTGCATATCAAGTAATATGATAATATCGGAATCCTGGAAAGGCAAGAGAATTAATTTGAGGTCAAAGGGTTTTCATGGGTATGAGTGAGAGGGGAGCATGCAGTCGATATCCATCATCATTTTTTTTTTTTTCTCTCATCAGTTCAGTGTTACAAAAGATGTCTTAAACCACTTTGTTGAAAGAAAGAACGGTTTTGTATTCAGTGACAAATCCAAGGAAAACGTAGGGGCTGAAAGAAGCTGAAATCTCCAATTCACATCACCAAGCGTGTGCCTTATTCCTACCAAGGATGGGCATGTTCTTGATTATGATGACAAATGGGTCTGTTTTATGTGTTAAAGTGACTATGCAAGGAAACCCACCTTGAAAGAGTGAAAAGAAAATTGCTGAAAAACAGTTGTCTCAATTTATCTGTCACCATTCTTTGTTTTTTCGGCACAATATGTATTATATTTATCCCCCTGTTTTTTGAAGCAGGGGGCCTACACAATGAAATTGAATCTGCCCTGATTTGAAGTAAAGTGGTAGACTGAAACCAGTCTAGATAATACTTTTCCCATTTCCCAAATAGATTTAGCTCTGCTCTTTGTTAGTCTGACACAGAATATATAATGAAAATATAAAGTACAGACTTGTGAAATATTTACAAAGCAAAATGGATCTCCATAGTGTGTGGTGCTTAGTACAAATGGAATTGCGAATTGCTGCATCAGTCTTGTATCGGTCAATACATATCAAATAGTGTAGAGCAAAAATAAATTTTTGTATTGAAATATTTTTTTTTTTCTGAATGCTTGTTCAGTTGTTGGACTGGCCTGTGTTCCCTTGCATCCTTTAGAAATAAATAACTTGGCTATCGAAATGGAAGGCAATACCTTAAAAAAAAAAAAAAAAAGAAGAAAAAACTTGAATGATATCCCCTCTATCTGCTGCAACTTGCTACATCACCCATGCTTAACCCCACAATGATAGTGATGTAAGTGTTCTGTTTGTTTTATAAATCTGGTGGCAGTTATAGAATTTTGGTATTTCAACATTGCCCCTGATTGATTCTAGAAACTTCTATGGAAATACCTGGGCGCTCAGGATCATTCTGTCAGTGATTGTTTTGGAAAGATTAAAAAGAAAGTCATGTATTCGCGAAACAAAGTTGAGTCACCAAAATTAAAAGAAGTGTGTGTGTGTACAAGGAATGTGTTTGAAGTCTGATTTGTCCAGAGATTCACAAAACCAAGCTGAGTCACCAAAAGTAAAAGGAGCATGTCAGATGTCAGATTTATCGTGAGATTATCAAAACAGTTGCCATTAGCACAAGAAGTGTGTCAGAGGTAAGATTTGTCTGAAAATTTACAAAACGGAGTCACCGCAAGTACAAGGGATGTGTTAGAAGTTGGATTTTTCTGGAGATGTGAATCATTCTGATTAAAAACAAACAAACAAAAAAAAACATGCAGTTTATAAGAAATGCGGCAGAATTTCTCTCCTGCAGGCAATGGGTTTCTTAGTGCAAGCAAAGACTACAGTTTTTCATACAAGTGTGCTAACAAGATGGGTAAGGAGATATAAGAGGGGGTTCAACCACTTCGGGAAGATTTAACGAACATATGGAGAAATTAAATGCAAATATAATTCTTTGTGTTGGGTGTGTGTGTGAAGTTTATAACAAACCAGAGCAAAATGGATCACATAGAACTGACATGGCAAGGTAATTAGTAGTGTCGAGGATTCCGCCTGGGAGGTTGTGTTGTTGTTGTTCTTCAGCATTCAAGTGCAGCATCTCATGCTCAAATTTGTAGCCCTGACCTTCTGATGAAGCTGGCTGTCTTCTCCAGGTCTGTACATCGGCCCCACAGCAGCCGTACCAATCTGGAGAAGGTTGTGGGTTCCATTGCCATCACAGCCATTTATATTTGTAGGATTTTTTTTCTGTCCCAACCTCTGCGCCACCTCAGAGGCAGTGCACCCACACCGCTCATTTCGACACCCTGTCCACAGCCACAGCCCGGTCGGCCCCGTCGCAGCCCCGGCACCAGCAATCCACAGGGGGCAGTCAATGTCAAGTCGTCAAGAGGCAACCCACGAAGGAGACACTGCACTGCCACCGAGTCACTTTCAGTGGTGTTCAGTGGTGCCTGTTCTGATCTAACATATGCAGGACACCACCTGCTAAGCTCCCTACTGATGACAATAATTGCTTAGTCGCGGAGCCGGCGTGAGTGAGCTCTCCCTCCGGAGAGCGCCTCCACGTCCGTCCAACGACAGCCCCCATGGACTCGCCAATACCGGTGACCCGACGGAACAAACCAAGACCACAGACGTGGAGAGGACATCGAAATTGGGGTCACCATGAGAACAGGGCATGCAGAGCCACAGAATTTGAGACATTTTTTTATGCTGATCGATGAGAATGAGGATGATTAAGATGATGCTACGGATTTCCATTTCGGTCTGAGATTACATGACAGGGCTGTACTCTACGCTTCCTTTCATAATATATACCGGTGTCAACCAGGCCCGAGAGATACAGGCACCTGCAGTGTTGGTCAGGAAATTTGAGCAACACTCTCAGAAACACATCCATTAAGTGGATGAAACTCAACTGTGTGGTCCCAGTCTTCCCAACTGAGTCCGCAGCAAACTCAACTCTGGGTAGGAGCCGGTCGGGGGGCAGAAAAAACCCACATGACTGATGGGATTCGAACCCACGACCTCCCAGTCCAGAGTCCGTGATGCTAACCACTTCACCACGGTGGCTGGTAACTCAGTGTGGAGTTTGTGTATGGGTTCAGTTGGGAAGAATGGAACCTTACAATCATCAAGTTTTATTCACTAACAGGATGCATCTCTCGGAGTGTTGCTCTAACTCTCTGATCAACCATGCAAGTATTGATATTTCTCAGGCCTAGTTGATGCTGCGACATATTATGAAAGTAAGCATAGAATACAGCACGCAGTCTCAAACCAGAATGTTTCTGCAGAGCATCATCTTCATCATCCTCATTGAACAGTTTTAGAAACAAAAAGTCCCCAGTTCTGTGGCCCTTCATGCCAGCTCTCACAGTGGCCTCATTTTCAATTTCCTCTCTATGCCTTTGGTGAAACCTCGGTGAGTTTGTTTCCAGGTTGGGGTATCAGTGAGTTCATGGAGACTGTCAGTGGATGGACGTGGTGGTGCCCTTCAGAGAGGGATGCTCAATCAGACTTGCTCTGTGACTAAGCAAAAATTTTTTTGTCATCAGTAGGGGGCTTAGTAGATGGTTAAAGAAAAAAAAATATGAAAGATGAGAAATCAGACTCTGAATTATTCCCTGATCATCCATTATCCATGTCAATGCCCTCGGTGAAACTTCAGCGAGTTCATGTCCCAGTCAGCAGTATCAGCAAATTCATGGAGACTTGTTGAACAGAAGTGGTGGTGCCTTACCAATGGGGATGCTCACTCGGCCTGGCTCTGTGACTAAGCAATGATTGTCACCAGCAGAAAGCCTAGTAGGTGGAGTGCTGTGTATGTTGAATCAGAACAAGCGTCACTGAACACCACTCACGTGACGCAGCAGCAAAGCAGTGTCTCCTATAGTGGGTTCCCTGAAGACAGCTTGACATTGACTCTCCTTGCAGATTTCTGGTAGCTGGACAAGCCAGAATGTGTCATGGGTGAGGATCTTGAATGAATGGTGAGGGAATAATACCACTGGAATGACACACAAGACTGACACAGCAAAAGACAACCACACACATACACGAACAACAACAGTATTTTGTAAATAAATGTCAGCGAACCGCCCAGAGAAACATGGACAAACGAGTCACAAGACAAACCACAACGTGTTTCGACCTCTTAGGTCTTCTTCAGGTGCAACAAAATGAAACAAATAACGAAAATGCACTTAGCTTTGATCGCTTCTGTGTTCAGCGCAAGAAAGAAGGCGTTGTCAAAGCTAAGTGCATTTTTGTTATTTGTTTCATTTTTGTTGCACCTGAAGAAGACCTAAGAGGTCGAAACGCGTTGTGGTTTGTCTTGTGACTCGTTTGTCCACGTTTCTCTGGGTGGTTCCCTGACATTTATTTAAGATTTGTTTAGATTTCCGCCTGCAGTCGTTTCACTTAACAACAGTACGCTAATGCTGGTCTGGAAAGTAAACCAACAGAGTAGAACACAAAATGCGAGTGCCAGGAAAGGGTACAAAAATAACGATGAATGAAACACATGGTAAAAGAAATGAAGGATGAGAAATAAAACGCCAGACTATTCTGATTATTGCCCGAATCACATTAAAACCTGATGCCACCCACAAAAGTTCAACCCACATTGCCCAGATGTGTTCTGAATCTATAGTTCCCGATAAAAGCTCAGCATTAAGACAGTTGTAAACTGCTCAGCAGTCTAAACAGTGGGAGGGACCGGAGAGGGAGGGAGAAGGAGAAACCGAGCGAAATACTCATTCATGAAGAATGAGGCACATTGTATGAATGCAGGAGCTGTATGTGTGATCGAATGTGGGTCGGGGGAATACAGTGGAAGAGAGAGATTAATTTTTTGTATCATTTTAGTTCCTTATCTTTTCTTCTTTCCTCATTATTTCATCCTTTCTTTTCTTTCTTTTTTTTAGAAATTTTTTTTTATATTAAAATAACATAAATTGTTGGTGGCGAATCGGTTTTGAGAGACTCACTTATGCCAGTCTCAATGATCAGACATCTGGCTGCATTGTCATTAAATCTGATTGATTTCCCGAACCAGTGTTTGCACATGGAAAGTATTTCAAAACTTTAGTTCGCTCAACGACAGTATCCGTGCCCCACTGTTTATCTCCGTGCATGACCCTATTCTGAAATTGCACAGTTTTCATTCTGCAAGGCTTAGGCCTAATTACTTGACGTTCACTAACTTCCGGTTTGATCGTGATCAACTTCGGTGGACCAGCTTCTCACTGCTTTGTATTGTTTTTAACAGCATTCAACATGCTGTTAGTTTTAGAAGATTCACACAAGGAACACTTGGCTTTTCTGAGTCAAGTTAATGTTGACGGTACGAGACATGAAAACTAATTTTGATCGTGTAATATAAGTCTTGAAAACATGACACTGCTGCAATGCGACTACTAGTCACGCCCCCACTCTATCTGTCAATTTCTCTATCCTCTCTCTCTTTCTGTGCGCGCGCGCGTGCGTGTGTGTGTGTGTGTGTGTGTGTGTGCCTTCGTTATAAAGTAAGAGGAAGAAATCTCGCCCCGTCATTTTGGAGTTTAGGTGCTGCCCTAAGATACCCACGGGATTATGCAGTTAATAACGTGCCTTTGAAAGAAGTTTCTTTCCACGCAGTATCACGTTCTAATTTGTGTACATATGCTTAACTGTCACACATGCTTATTTTTGTATGATATTAGAATATTTTCATGGGATCCATGAAACGTGAAAAGACGAAGACCTTTATTTAGGCATCAGTGAATAGTTCACCAGAAACAGCAGCCAGCATTAGTCAGATGTCATATCTCACTTCATTTAAGGTTTAATACAAATGAACAAACAAAAACAAGATATAATTCATATTTAATGTACATTACAAACCTGACAAGTGTTGTCCTGCATATGTTGAATCAAAACAAGGTATCGTAGAACACAAACAAAATGACTTGATAAGTGATGTAGTATCTTCTCAGGTAGGTTGCCGTATGAAAATCTGATTTCAAACCTCCCTGTGGAATGCTGGTGCTGACACTTCAACAAGATAACTTTGAATATGACTGTCAATGGAAGAGCTAAAGGAGTGATATAGGAACAGTGTCATTTAGGATACAGAAGAGGACCCAGCAGGAAATAAAACAAAAATTAATGATGTGCTTACATTCAAAATTATTTTGATCATATGTAATATGTTTATATTAGAGGAAGGCCTATGAAGCGTATATGTATGCAAACTTTCAGTTCTTGTATAATACATGCACACTCATTTTCTTCCTCTGCCTCTTCTCCTTCCCCTTCCTCCCCTTTTACACAAACACTCACATAGACATGCACACACATGGGCACACACACACACACACACACACACACTCATAAGCTTACTTGGAGCCTATATTCCAACATTTCAGATTTTAGTCCCACAGCTTTGTAAGGTTGTACTTATTTAGAGTTTACGACTGACAAATTATGAAGCGTGTGGCATTTTTTCAGCACTTTTTTTTTTTTTTTTTTTTTTCAGTTGTACGAGAGTTTTGCCGGATAAGTATGGAGTTTATTAGAAAAGGTTCCAATCCAAAGGTGTACCAAGGAGCAGCCGTAAGTATTAATGTAACTGATCATTCAAAATAAAACAAGAGACTGATGGAAATAACTTGAAAAATTTCCCTTTGATTACCCTTCAAGCACTCTTTTGTACAAGCTTTGTGCATGTATGTATGTATTATGTATGTGTGTGTGTGTGTGTGTGTGTGTGTGTGTGTGTGTGTGTGCACGCTTGGGGTCTTGAATACTGAATGTATAGTAAGATGTCTCACTTTGCAGTGTAGTAGCTTTTAGAAATTGTGTACATGTTCTGTTAATTTATTTTGAGGACCGATTGTTTACTTATCATCTAATTAAACAGAATGTTATTTCATAATCTCATTACACAATGAAATGTTTCTTTGATTGTGTGTACATGTACATGTGTATGCGTTGCTAATCTTGCTTGATTGTGAACACTAATTGTATATGCAAGAAATGTATTCAATCATTACACATAATGTAATATTTTTGTTTAATTCTTTTTTTATTCTCATTTATTCACATTTTCTACTCCTTGCTCAGAAGCGTTCTGTTGCTATAAATCAGATAAGGTTTCTGTAATTTTCATCATGAGATTCTTCTGCTGCATGTTCTATTTTTTCATGCGTCTAATCATCTGCATATCAGGAGAGGAAGCTGTTCTGGAAATATCTATGAAATCTGCAATTTAAGCTTTACATGGTTTGAATGGATTGGTTCCGTGGTTTGTTTCAGAGAAACTTGGTGTCGATGCAGAAACAGTTCAGCATGGTGTTGAAGGCATGATGTACTTGTTATCAGAGAGCTCCAAACTTCTGGTGAGCAAACAAATGTTGTTTCAGGAAAAAAAAAATCAATGTCATAATCAATGAGAGGAAATGGTTGAATAATGAGGTGTTAGCTGAATAGATATGTAATAATGTACTATTGATTGTGACATAATAGGAGAACGAACATTATGTTCAAGGCCCAACAGTAGCATCATGTTTCTATCTTTTTTACTACCACAAAATTAAATACATGTAGGTTTCTGACCTTTCTGTTACAATTAGCGCAGTTCTCCGAATCGAAATACATACAAAGTATTAGTGAGATAGACAGTCTGCTGACGTTTATTTCAATTTTCAGTTTCCTTTGGTAGCTTCCATATATATTGATCTTTATTATCATTTTTGAGCTTAAACAAATTTGTTTGAAAGGGCGTCCATTGTAGCTAAAGAAATGCCTTGGAGCTATCTCCTTACGCGTTACAAAGACCAAATTTTCTGTGATGGGCGCCTTTCCTTTGTTTTGATTCTGTGTGATTGCAGAACTGGATAATACATAGTATTCACACATCTTCTGACTTATGGTCCCAAGAACTCTCAGTTTTGTGCTAGCGGATGTGCATAGTGAAGAATGGTTTCCAATAGGATATGGTTTGGAGTCCCTCTTTTGTTCCGTTTCAGAGCTTTTCAGTGACTGGTCTTGAATCAAGCACTGTGTTTGTAACTGCAGATTGTAAATTCATTTGAACCTATCCATTTCTTGTTGCATTGTACAAGTTTTCTTGGGCTTCTTCAGGTACCATGTTGGAATGCCTTGAATGAGATGCTTCATTATTTTTTCAGCCCTGTTCTCTTTAAAATGGCAATGATCCCATTTTTTTTTCTTTTAATATTCTTTTTTTTTGGTCTTAATTAGTGTAGATTCCTCTTTCCTTATTTCTTGGATTTTCAGGTGTTTTTGCACAAGATTTTCTTCTGATTCCACCTGTCAAAAGTATTTATTTCTGTATAACTTGTTGATTCATTTATCATGTCTTCTATTGCATTGTTTATATAGTGTATACATTGGTGTGGTTTTTATGTATGTTCACATATTTGTGAGCAACTAACAGTCTGCATGTACCTGTGGGGTATGCTTACATACCTAGATGCCTGTGTATGTGTTCGAATTTCTTGCAGCTGAACGAGATAGATTTCCAAGATTCTATCATCACGCTTGGATTCTCAGAGGAGCTTTGCAACCTTCTGCTGGAGCTATATTTAGCCAACCGCATTGAAATCCGATCCATCTTGTCCCACATGTCCATGGATCTACCACATTACCATAGTCTGCAATGGCGCTTTGATGTTCAGGTTAGTGGCCTGTACATTTATTTGTTTGACACCCACTTTACTTTTTCCATCAGATGTATGTGAAAGATGCGTGTTTAAAGATATTATGCGCATGCTTTATTTAGCTAAGCAAGTTTCTTGGATTTCACATCATGTGCCAATGAACAGCAGTGTTGGTATACACATGACTGCCTCGCTTGAAAATTGAAGAATAGATGTTAACATGTCAAGCCCACTTCAGATTCTTGACAAAGTGCCTCTTGACCTGGTGGGTGAGATGTTGAAAGGAATAGGCACTAAAAATTGAAAGAAATAGGTGCCCCAAGCCAAACAGTTGGATCTTTAGAATATACTAGATTATCCGTTTTGAAGAGGAAACGATATATCATATGAAAAGCAACTAGATGAAGGAAACCTCCATTATAAAATTTTGTTCGATGTTTAGAAAATATGAAGTTAACTTCAAAACTTTTTTCTGCTTATCAATATTGTAATGTGTATGAAGATTTAATATATACTGGAAAGAAAAACGTGAAAAATTATAAGTATCACATTGCAGAAGTACTGTATTGTATCCATATGTTATAATCTAAACTTATTGAACCATACTTTATGAATCTATCATCTTCTTATTGAATGAAATCTTGAACGAAGCAGGGAATACAGAACAGGAAATAGCAAGTAAGGCAGCTCTCGCTCCCATGATGCGAACATGAAGTCTCCTAATTATTTATCATGGTCTAATTGATGCCAGCTTCATCATATGTGTAATGAAATGAATATTGTTTCTTTTCTTTCTTTCTGTATACGTAGGCTGATACTCCTGCGGACACTGCCTATATAGACAGGCAGTGGAGTTTTGTGTGTATGACCGTTTTTCATCCCGCCATTAAGGCAGCCATGCTCCCATCATCGGGGAAGGTGCATGCTATGTGTAACGAGTCATCCATACCAACGACCAAACTGGCCTTCTCTTTCGAAAGCTGGTGATGTGATTTTACGTGTGTGCAAGAGTTTTGTGCGCGCATTCACACATGGAACCTTGGTTCATAGTCTAATTTGAAGGACTGTATGGGGAATGGAGTCCGAACCAATGTTAACTTTGAGGGAAAAATCCCCCTGTACCGCAATTCGAAATCGCAACCACAGGATCATGAGTCCGGCGCTCTACCAACTGAGCTATTCCAGCCCCCAATAAAATGAATAGAATGTAGGGCATTTGTCCTTTTTTTCAGTTGTGTGTACAATTAATCTTCAATCTTCAATATAAATTAAATTTCTTACAAGATGGAATGTTCCACATCGCAAATGATTTGGTCTGTTTTGTATTCATTGTCTTTATCATGCTGTGCAGCTGGCAAGTCGGTCGCTGCGTCACCAGATCACCCCTCAGGTTCTCCTGAAGCTGCAGACCAAGGATGGGGAGACCATGGACACACAGCTGCTGCAGACTGACCCCGTCAACCTCCTCCACCTCACCCATGTGTGCTGGATGCCGCACTGCAGGAAATGAAATCCCCGTACTGCAGACGCATTGCTAGAAATATAAAATGACATCTTCGTCTGCCCTCGATTTCTGAAAAATGTTTGGAAATAGTGTGTTCAGCATGAGGGGTGTTCTGCTCTGTATTCTGGACAGAAAAGGGAAAGTGAGTGATTATGTGTTCATTATGAATGACGCTCTGGACTATATTCTTGGAAGGCCAGAATGGGAAAGAGGGGAAAAAAGAACAAATGAAATCAATCATTTTGTTTGTGGATGTAGAGAATATTGATGTGGAAATCAGGACAGAATACAAATTTGTGATTGGAGAAAATGCTGAAATGGAAATCAGGACAGGTTCTTGAGCTGGTGGAAATGTTGGAAGGGAAATCAGGGCAGATGCGACTCCCTGGCGGGCAAAAAATATTGAAAGGGAAATCAAAAGACATGTGTTTTATGGCTGGAGAAAATACTAGTGGAAATCAGGTCAGGGTGACTATCGTTTGTGCCTGGACAAAATGCTGAAGTGAAAATAGGAAAATAGTGTGACCATTTGCATGCTTATACAGACAGCAAGTGATCAATAAATTACAAAAGAAAATATACAGGGAAAAATGTATTAATATTCAAAATTGAGATGTTGTTTGGATGTAGAACATTAAAAGAAAATCTAGGCAAATGTGACATCTGCATGCTATATTGCCTGAGATAACTGGCTGCCGAATGATGATGTACAATACTACATAGGCATCAAGGTTCTGTAGAGTTTGTTGATGGCAGGAAAGGGGAGGGGACTTGCCTCTTTAGACATTCACATGCTGATGCAGTTTGCAAGAGGTTTTTTTTTTTTTTTTTTTATAGAGTGGTGTAAATTAATGTTGAAAATAAACATTATAGCATTTTTTTTTTTTTTTTTTTTTTTTAAATGAATTTCAATATGGATGGCATTAATGATGTACACAAACAAGATATAGGATGTAAGGTTTTAAAACACATGACATAAATTATTACAACTCCATCGATTCATGGCATTCAGAGAAAGTACACTATACAAACTTTGTTTCCCATTGTTTCATGGAGGCTCAAAGGTCATGGACAACATTAAACATATATACATATATATATATATATATATATATATATATATATATATATATATATATATATACACACACACATACATACACACACATACATACACACACACATACATATATACACATATACACATACATACATACATACATACCCCCATCTACCCCCCCCCCCCCCCACACACACACACACACACACACTTAGGTACACATACATATATCACATAACATAACAATTAATCCTCTAGCAGCTTAATGTATGGTACCATTTTTTGTTTGGCAGGTAGCCTGATTCGTCTTCATCAAGTACATATATTTTTTTCCATTTTATATCGATAGTTCAGCTCCTTCAAAAACATGTTTAGATTAGGCTTTGTTTTGTTGATTCTACATTTATAAATGAAATATTTTCACATTAAAATTATTAGGTCTAGCATATCATCGGTTTTCGTTTTCTCATCCGTACCAAATAATATAATCTCCACATTAAAGGATATTTTTTCACAGTGGGAACAATTAACTTTCAGAGCTCTTTCAAAGTCTTTCCAGAAAACACGGGTAAACTCGCATTCCCATAGGTAATGATTGATAGAATCTTTCTCTCTATTACAAAAGTTACATTTGTCACTATCGATAAACATTATAGCATCTTTGTTCAAGTTGCACATATTATGTATATTTGCACCCACCTTAAGTGATGGGATCAATGAGAGGCATTGATGCCATCAGGGGAAAGTGACCCTGTTTTGGCTTGGAGTTTAAATCACACTGAGATTGACTAAAGACAAATTTCACCTTGCCATGCAACATGTATATGTATCTTTGCAATCATTCTGGGGTTGAAAACATCCTAGATTTTTCAAAAAAAGGCAAACATGTTGACAGAAAAATCCAACAACCATTTAAAAACATGAACAAAGAATATCAAAGCAGTGTGTATAATTATCAAATATATTGTGTATTGTATGAAAACCAAATGAAAACTTGATTATACGTCTTGAAGGCAAGTCTCCTCCGAGTCTGACCAGTGAAGCAAGACAAGGGACAGTTATTTCCAAGACCTTTTGTTCCTTACAGCAGATTATTCCCAAGCTGTTGCATACATTGTCTTTGCATAACCTGGGGAATTTCTGGAGTTTGAAGCCTTACTGGCTCCAACATGTAACAAAACATCTCGAGATGTTACCGACTTTAAGTCATGAAGTCCAGCATGGGGATTTGGAAGCACTGAAACCAGTACTCGGATATTTGACCAGTGTTTGCACTTTTGGATTATGTGCACATGTTTGCAGATGCGCTTTCAGGTCATGCTCACATGTTCGCAAAGTAAAATGTGTGAACAGGTCTGGAAATCAAACAGTATTAACTTCACCCAGATTAAAATATTAAAGTGATGGTAAGACTTGGTGGTACGACTCTTAATGCCTCTGTTTGTAAGGCAACTTAAAATCCCTTGAATGTCGGTGTGGACTGCATTCTGACTTAATAGTGTGTGTGTGTGTGTGTGTGTGTGTGTGTGTGTGTGTGTGTGTGTGTGTGTGTGTTTGATTGGTTATGGATACAAGACGTATTTTGCTAGAGAGCATGAAAGAGAACTTTTTTTGTACAACATCCATCTGTCTTGAATGTATCATCAGAATCTATGTATGGACAGAATTTGTCAACTTATTAAAGAATGGAAACTGGAAGCCTAGTTTTGAAAGTGAATCAAAGAAACAGTGTCACTTTTGATATGTGTGTGTGTGTGTGTGTGTGTGTGTGTGTGTGTGTGTGTGTGTGTGTGTGTGTGAGAGAGAGAGAGACGTTTTCCACTGATGAAAAGCCCACTGCTTGCTTTGATGCACTTGCCCTGTGTATCCCCATTTCGGGGGACCTGAAATCAAACAGAACACCCACTGCTACTACCTAAATTTGACGCTTCCCTTACTCATCTGACTTAATTACTGAAGAAAAAAGAAATGAAAAGGAAATAACCGAAACATTCCCCCCCCCCCCCCCCCCCCCCCTTAAACCCACTGATTCAGCTGAAAAGATTCGCAAACGCATTATCATGACAAACTTTGCAGGAGTTTGTTTTTCTCCCTCATAAATAAACTTATTTCGAAGTTTGTGACACTTATAATGACTGCAGCGGTTACTCATTTGCTGCTGT
Organism: Conus betulinus; assembly: GCA_016801955.1. NCBI lineage: Eukaryota > Metazoa > Mollusca > Gastropoda > Neogastropoda > Conidae > Conus > Conus betulinus. The sequence goes on from JADBJO010002629.1 coordinate 194,218, forward strand.
TCATTTTCTCATGTGGAACTCTAGGGCAGTCATTTAGAGTATATGGAACCTCACAAGACAAATATCCAGTCACCAAGTGCATTTTAAAAGGTCTGGAGATTGCACGTATAGTTGCTTTTGATTCCTTCACAATATAGGCATTCTCACACTATCTTTAGAGAAACTGTACTAGTGTAGAGCAAAAACTGTATATGACGCTTTTGATAGAGCCCAAGGTAAAGTTCACGTTGTACATAATCACTGCACAGACCCCCCCCCCCCCAACACACATTCTGACCGACCGATCTTTCTGTTCCATAGGTGAAGTCTACCATTGTAGACTGGCTCAGAAACCCATTAAGATTAAGATTAAGATTAAAATTATAGTCCCGTCAACAGCAGAGGTTATCTCAGGACTGTCACCACGCTCCAGAAACCCATTCACTAAGATGCGAGTGCTAGAGTGTAGGCTGGAAATTCTACTTAAAAAAAAAAACCCACACACCTGTAAATGTACTTTTCCGGCTAAATGGAATTTGGGCTGTTCATACCAGGCCTGGAAAAAATTCCTTCTGTGCTTTCCTGCTCCCCTGTTTTATGTCTCAACATGATGTTACAAGAGTCTGTTGTTTCCGCTAACTTTATCTGTCGTTTCACAAGAAAACATGGTCCAAAGACGGGTAATTCTGCATCAATTTTTTTAATAGTGGTGTTGCAGATAGCAAACTGCATTCAACATTCAACTTGTTGATGGCCTAGCTTTGCAAGGCTTTTTCTCTCAAAAACAATGGAAAACTAGCTGACTTGTGCATAGCAAAAAGTGATCTACATTCAGATAGTTGTCAAAACTGGATTTTGTTGCCACAGGGACCATCTTTCTTCGCAATTTCTGCTCTGTGCTTTGTAGTTCAGGAAATCGACTCATGAGGTTTTGACATTATTGATTATTCAATGAGAGATACTGTACATATTCCAGCGCTTGAGTCGAGCGGGAAAAAATATGGGTAAGTGGTCTTAATGTGGTGAGTATGAAAAGGAGTTGATACGAATTTGGAGTAAAAAGATTATGCACGGTGCTGTCTGTCTGCAGGTGCCCCGTCCCCTCTGTCATTTATACTTTCCAGTGTGGAGAATTTTAAATATCAGTTTACAGGTCTGGAAAATTTTAAGAACCAGTTTTCCAACCTGATGACTTAATTTGAAACATGTGGTACCAGTGCATTCATATTCCACTCAGTTACTGAACATAAATCCTGTGGTACCACTGCATTCATATTCCACTCAGTTACTGAACATAAATCCTGTGATACCACTGCATTCATATTCCACTCAGTTACTGATATAAATCCTTTTTGAAACCAGTGCATTCATATTCCACTCAGTTACCGAACATAAATCCTGTGATACCAGTGCATTCATAGTACACTCAGTTACTGAACATAAATCCCGTGGTACCATTGCATTCATATTTCACTGAATTACTGAACATAAGACTTCAAACATTTTTAAGCAATATTCTGATTTATTACAATAAATCAAAACAGATAAAGGCATGAAAGTCATGAAGAACTGTACATTTTGACCTAATGCTGCAAAAATTAATAAAACATTTCAAAAAGTTTCTTAACAACGTCACATTTTTTTTGCGGTGTACGCAGGCTGATACCCCTATGGACACTCCCTGTATAGAAAGGCAAGGATTAATCCCATCTACCCAACAAAGGGATTGGAGTTTTGTGTGTGTATGACCATTTTTGTTTCTTCTTAATCCCCCCATCAAGGCAGTCATACTCCAACTTTGGGAAGGTTCATGCTATGCGTAACGTGTCATCCATACCAATGGCCATACTAGCCTTCAGAAAGTTGGTGATGGGATTTTACACGTGTGCAAGATGTTATGCATGCCCTCACACATGGAACCTTGGATTTATAGTCTCATTGAAGGACTGTATGGGAAATGGAATCAGAACCAATGTTAACTCTGAGGGAAAAATCACCCTGTACTGAAACGGCCAGCGGAGATTTAAAAACCGGCAACCCCAGGATCACCAAGATTATGAGTCCAGCGCTCTACAACTGAGCTATTCTGGCCCCCTAATGTCACATTTGAGCCAACATACTCACCTCGAAACAGCAGAGAAGTATCAAATGAATATCACGCATGAATAGAAAATACTCCAAGGTTCATCTCAAGGAGATCTCACAGTCAAGAGTTGTGTAACTGTTTCTTCTGCATTAAGAGATGAGCAGAAACTTGTCTGATGGTTCATCTCAGGATAATATGTCTTTGGTTCTGGCCACTACTTTCACAGTTTTGATTTGATCACAGGCTCTGAAAAAAAATCAAACACTAGTGATATGACACTTACATGATCAAACCAACTAAGACGATAAGATAAAAAAGACAAAACAATAAGGCCCATCAATCTGATGCTGAAGATACTTTTATTACTCAAGTTCTAGAATTTAAAAAAGTGGGACCATAAAAATGAGTAACCATTCTCAACGCATCCACAAGGATTTGATGTATAGAAAAAAGATGTTAGCTTTATTTCATAGAGGCATTAATGTCTTTAGAGCATACAAGCTTGGTTAAACATTCCGAAGTTTTACACTGACACTGTCTTAAGGAAACACCGAGTATTTTGTCTTTCTCTGTCTGTCTCTCTTTCCATCTGCCTAATCTAATCTTATCTGCTGCTTGGCAATGTGTCTGTGTGTGGAGGTTGTTTTTTTTTTTTTTTTTTTATCAAAAAATAAATGTCTAATATCATCTGGTGATGACAAGACATTATCAAATAAACCAGTGAACTGAACTGTGTGTGTATACAGTGTGTGTGTATGTGTGTGTGTGTGTGTGTGTGTGTGTGTGTGTTTGTGGTGCACCCCTACATCCTGCCAACAATCTGCCTGCCCGACTTTGTGTGTATGTGTGTGTGTGTGTGTGTGTGTGTATGTGTGCGCGTGCATGTGTGTGTGTGTGTGTGTGTGTAATACCTTTACTCCTCTGAGCTATCTTGTCAGCAGCTTTGTAGCCAATCAAACCAGCCACCACGGCTCCTTTAATTCCCAGACCAGCTGCTCCCACTGACTGAACTGCAGCCACGATTGGCATGCCCAGGGCCGATGTCCCTGTTACCGACATCATGTAAGCTGCTGCTGATCCAGCTGCGACTCCCAGCTTGGTGAAGCCAATTGTTGTTGACACTGCTGCTGGAACAACGTATGGAGCAGCAGCCGCTGCTGTGGCCAGTCCTACCACCACACATCCTGTTTTCTTTAGTCTGGGATCTGCTAAACAAAGAATAAAAGGAGCTCAAATGAATACTGTGCACCATAAAGGTTTACAAGAGGAAAACTAATGTCTTGCACAGTCTACTTCCTTTCCTATTTCCAGGGACAATTTTGATTCACGCCCAACATTCTTCTGTCTGTTCCTAAATGCCATGTAGCATTATCATGCTGATGATTCTGGCATTTAGCAGGAATGTTGCAAGATCACAGAACTGTGAGGAACCAGGACAAAAGAAAGGAAGTGAGAGATACATTGGACTACTAAGCTATTGGACTACACACACTGGACTCATTTACCCCATGAAGCTACACACACACACACACACACACACACACACACACACACACACACACCAGCTCTCTTCTCTTCCTCCACTGACGGAGTCCTGACGGAGTCTCTGTCTCAATCACTGCTGTTGAGCTGTCAGTCTCACCTCTCCAGTACCAGCTTGACTCTCTTTGGGTGCAGAGCGGCAGAAATTCCTGTTGATGTGACTGTATCAATTCTAGCCAGATGGAATATAGTCTCAATTATAGTACTGCAATGTTTTGCTTTAAATATAATGAGTAAAGGCATAAACATCAACAGCAATATGTTATAACATGAAAAAACAGAGAGAACTATAGGTAAAGCAAAAACTGCATTCAAGTACAACTGAAACAGATAAAAGCAAAAATTGTACCATGCAAAAGAGTACCTTCTTATCAACAGAATCTGTGAGAAGTGAGTCAGATTAGCATTTTAACTTTTCTTTTATCTGACATTTGCAACTTACCTGCATTCCTTTTGTCTTTTGCATTGTTGTAGCTGACCATCTGAGAAAGCTTTACTAGCAGCACCATCCATCACCTGCAAATAGAACAGCAAAAACACTTGATAATGATCAAAATTTTTTTTTTTCAGTTCTTGATTATTCAAATGTGCTCTCTAATGCAGCACGAAACAGAGAAAGAGAATGAATATTCGGGAAACTGTAGTATTTGAATCTAGTACCAAAACAGATTCACGCCCTGTTTATGTGTGGCAAAATAACTACCACAGGGACATAAACAAAACACTGACTGTTAAGTTAGTTTCTTTAGGAAAATAAAAACGTAAAAAAGTTGAAAAGAAAAAACAAAGCATTCTTCTAGTGTTCTGCTTTGGATCGTACAAATGAATCCAACTGGAAATACACAACAACAACGGGATTGAAACAAATGATGATGTAATCAATGCAGCTGACCAAGCTGGTACATGTTAGCATCAGTGACGTTTCCTATTTTGTATAATAAAATGCAGATAAAAATGGGCAAATCCTTTTCTATCAACACAATGCCATGTATGTGCAGCATGATTTTGTCATTTTTCTCTCATGACCATTCTCCATCCAAATGAACACTGGGACAATTAATGCCACCTAAAAAGGACACCTTATACTGCATACCGTCATCACACTTCAGTGTTTAAATCATTTTCTTCGCTACTGACTGGCTCCTGTACATACATCCAGGCAACACTTTTCCATCATTTACACTGGCGAAATGTGCACCATTCACTTTCTTGAAAACATATGCCTGAAAATCATTACACTCTTACACATTCAATGACTTATCCAAGTATGAATCAACACTTTTAAATGGTTCTTGCTGAAAAGTGTATCAAGTATGGAATAATATACTCTTTTTCACAGAAAATCTTTACTTTCTTAGGTTTTATATCACTTGATGCCATAAGGTTTGATGTCATCTCTTCTCATGAAAAAAATTAACTGAAAAAAAATACCCATTAGAATGCAACGGATGACATGCATCAACAAAGCTGCAACTGAACTTTTGCACCCGTTTTTAACTTTAAGTAACAATTTTACTGTTTTGTAATTGTATAGCCAATCTCTTCTTTTCTTTCTTACAATGGGAACGAAGAAATGTCTGTCTGTGTGTCCATGGTCAAAATGTGTTCCACTTGCTCCAGACAAAACTTCTGGACTGATCTTTCTGAAAATTTGTAGGTACGTTCATTATGGGTCATGGATGATGCCTGATGTTTTATTTTACCAGAATAGCCATTACTAGCAGCTATAATGGCCCAAAACGGTTTTTCTTCTTCATGGAATATCTCAGTGATGAAATACATTATGATGCATGTTTGATTGTGACGTCAAATACATTATGACGCATGTTTGATTGTGATGTTTTTCAGGAAGATAAACTGGGAGTACATTTATATGCTTTGCAACTTCTTTTTTTTTTCTTTTTTTTTTTTAACTCTCAAGCTTTGTTCTTCTCTTGCTGCTTCTGAGCAAAATCATAATCAATGTAAACCATCTTATCAGTATTGGCAATTTGTTCAGTTCAGCTTTCCAAGCCATTTCTCTCTTCTTTTTTCTCCTCACATTTTACCATCACCAACAACATACTGTTTTTTTTTTCCACCCTTCTCTCCTCAGGATCCATCCAGTCATCCTTTCACCAATCCTGTACCCGGAATCCTGAAGACCACTGGGGTGCCACTAAAGACATTGCAACCAGCTTTCCCCACTCCTCCCAGAGCTCAGACGCTTTTGGGGCAGCTGCTGAGTATGAGGCCAATCCATTCACCGATGTTGCCCTTCCATCTCTTCTCTCTCTCTTCCTCTCCTTCTGCCTCCTCACACTGTTCCTTGTAGAATGGTTAATACATGACCATACCATCTCATTTTCCTTCTTTTCACTGTCGACAACATGTCTTCATATGCTCCAATGGCTTGCCTTACTCTTGTCTGGGCCTCCTGGTTGGTAATGTGGTCTTTGTATGAGATGCCAAAAATCTTGTGGAAGCATTTCATCTCTAATGCCTGAATACTGCTCTCAAGTTCAGCTGTCAGAGTTCATGTCTCCCAGGCATAGAGAAATATGGAAATGACCAGGGAGTGCATCAGTAATCATCCTCCCAAACCATGAACTTCTTGATAAGAGATCTGGCAGCTTCCAAGTCTTCTTTCGATTGTTCATTCATTTCTGTTAGTATTAATAATCCTTAAGTTCACTATGATCAGTTCCTTTTCTTTTTCTCTTGCCATGCCATACCATACCCCTGCAGACTGGATAAGGCTATTCAGCCTTTCATCTGGACTTTTCCACAAAAACCTGGTCAATCCTACAATTTAAACTTCTTGCGTGGATGCTGATGGCGCAACAGTCTGAAAGTCTACCTAACTGAATATTTACGATCTGCTCAATGGCGATCCAGACTGGCCTTGAAGCGGTCGAGAGATGGCGTGTTAACCACTTTTTCTGGGAGCGATTTCAGGGATTCACCACTCTATAGGCGAAATAGTGCTGGTGCTGTAAACCATCGCAAATCCTTTTCCTTAGCTTCAGATTGTGCCCACAGGTCTGCTTATTGCTCTTTTCAAATACAATCTACTCTTCGCATTGTACAGCCCATGAGTGAACTTACAGGTTTCAATCATGTCGCCCCTGTCCCTCTGGTACTGCATGCTGGGGATCTTCATTCTGGCAAGTTGCTCTTCACAGGGACAGTCAAGCACACCAGGCTCCATCTTTGCTGCTCGCCTGAGAACACCCTCGATGAGGTCCAAACTTTCTGATATCGTGGTGACCACACACTGTTGGCAATCTCCAGGTGAGGGCCTATAAGTGCAATGAAGAGCTGTTGCAGGGTCTCAATGTCGAGGTACTGGTACAAGCGCCTGACCAGCCCTAGAATTCTGCTGGCTTTGTTGACCTGCGTTTTGACATGCCCGCTGAATCTGAGTTCCTGATCTACCAATACTCCTAGAGCTTTCTCTACTGTTATCTTCTCCACCATCATCTCATCCAGAAGTCTGTCCGCCATTTCCTCAGTTTCTTTTCCTACCATTTTCCTTCCCATCTCTTTTTCAACCTTTCCAACCTGGCACTGTCTGAGTGAACCACTCAGATTTGATTAAAGTATCTGTTTCATCTGGTATCCAAGGTGTGTATTAAAGAGCCACAACTAAGAATCCAAACCCACCTAAGTGCTAAAACATTTATGCTGAGGGCTAAGCATACTCAGAATCAGATGACAATATGACCAATGAGTTACTGGAAACAGATTATATTCTGTAATATTATCTTTACAGCACAGCAAGAGATCACACACGATGCTTCGTTGAGTGCTCAGTATCCAAACAATGCTGCAGGGAAGCCACTCTTCAAATACAAATATAAGAACATACAGCAGATAGTGTTGCTTGCTTCCCTTGACATTTCCCTCCTTTTCTTTTAAATTTGTAAACACTATTCAAAGCAGTTGAATTTACAACTTTTCATATTGCGCTGTATATGTCAAAATTGCTTAAAATATTCATTGTTCATATTGTTCAAATACTACTATTTCAAACTATTCCTCCTTCATTTAGTTATATAACATTCTAAATCATATAAAATCAATTTTTGTTTTCTTTTTAAGAGTTCAAAATAGCGCTAATTAATCAAATGTCTTCCCCCTACTTTTTCAGTTTGAATATTCAAATGAGTGTGTTCAAATTCAACTCTATAAGAATTACACTTTCACTCACATTCAGTTAGTTTTTGAAAGGAAGCCACTTTTCAAATGAAAATGATAGGAAACAGTGTTGCTTTCCTTGACAAGCATAGTCCTTGTTTACTTTAGATACCAACAACTTACAAGACTGATAAAAAAAAAAAAAAAAAACAAAAAAGCAACCATTATCAATCATCAGCCACCACATCTGTATGCCCTTGATGTTAGGCACTGATTTCATCAGGTTGAAGATTTTGCTGCACTTGGGGTTACAACTGTTGGGTCCAATGCACGATGAAAGAAAAGACAGATCAATAAAAGAGAGAGAGAGAGAGAGAGAGAGAGAGAGAGAGAGAGAGAGAGAGAGAGAGTGAGAGAGAGAGAGAGAGATTCCAGAGTAACTTCTTCTTCCAATAACAGAGCCAGGCCGTTTTGGCGTAGTAGTCTCTGCGTTGTGACGTTGTCGTTTTGCGGTGTCTCAGGCTTAGTTGGTTAAAAAACGAACTGATTTTAAAAACTATGTACATGGGTTAATGGGAGGGTTCAGGGGTAGACTAGGGGTGGCTGCAGGTAGTGGGGACTGCAGCTTAGGTGGCGCCTGAATGCCTCCAATGAGGGTGCTGATGTGGTAGTGGTTGGTAGCTGGTTCCATTTCTGGATGTGTGCGGGGAGTGGTACAGAACTGGATGGATAACCCACTCCTGGTGAATCTTCTGTGCGCCTCTAGTCCGTTTGTCTGAAGGGTGGTAGAATGTGGTGGGGTTGGGCTCTACCAGCCTGTTGCGGATACGGTAGAGCATCATTAGTCTGTTGTGGTGCCGGCGCTCTTCAAGGCTGTCCCACTTGAGGTGCTCAAGCAGTCGTGTCACAGCACCTGGTGTCCTGTCGTGGAAGTTGTTGCAGGCGTATCTCGCTGCTCTCCTCTGAACCTTCTCCAGCAATTGGGTGTCTTGCTGTAGATTTGGATCCCATACGGTGGAGCTGTATTCCAGTGTAGGTCTGACCATGGTAGTGTACGTGGCAGCTTTTATTTCTTGGGTGCAGTCCCTGAAGTTTCTTCTGTGCGCCTCTAGTCCCACTGTTCTGTTCTCTTTGGCTGCCAGTATTTCCACATGTTGAGTCCAGGACAGATCATCCGCCATGGTCACGCCTACGTACTTGCTGGAGCTCACTGTGTCTAGTGTTTGTTCGTGGAGGGTATAGTCTGTCTGTATAACATGCTTGTGTCTGCATGGAGAGACTCCGATGGTGTTGCACTTGCTTGTGCTGAAGCTCATTTGCCAAGTGTTCTCCCAGTCTTCCATGTGAGTGGGGTCAGCTTGTAGCAAGGCTTGGTCTTGGCGACTGCAGATCTTCCTGCAGAGGTGACTGTCATCTGCAAGCAATCTGGAGTGTGAAGACTTGACTACATCTGGCAGGTCGTTGATATATATGCTAGAAAAAGCAGCGGTCCTAGTACAGTGCCTTGAAGGACTCTGGATAGTACTGCAGCAGGGAACGAGTGTGCACCTTCGAGGGCCACTTGCTGGCTTCTGCCGGTGAGTAACACCTGGGATCCAGCCAAGCGTGTCATTCCTCAATCCATAGTAGTGCAGTTTGCTCAGTAGTTGATGATGGAGTACCTTATTGGAGGCCTTGGAAAAATCGAGCAACACCACGTCCACTTGATCCCCCCGGCTAGGTTGCTGGCGATGTCATGGATGGTTGAAATCAGCTGTGTCTCACATGACCTTTGTTTTCTGAGCCATGCTGCGTGTCGCTGGCGGTCACCCTTCTTGAAGATAGCCACTGTGCAGGCCTGCTTCCAGTCTGCCGGTACCTGGTCGGTATCCAAGAACAACTGGAACATACTCGTCAGGGCTGGCGCAATCTCCACTGCTACTGTCTTCAGGATGAAGGCTGGGACTGCATCCAGACCTGTTGCCTTGTCAGGGCGGCGGATTCTGAAGAAGTTTTCAGACTCCTGGCACACTGACTGTAATTGGTGGCATATCTGGGTACGGGCTTGGTCCTTTGGATGGAATGGTGGCGGTGTCTTCCTCTGTGAAGATGGACTTGATTTGATTGTTGAGGATCTCTGCTTTGCCCAGGCTGTCGCTCTCAAGTACCCGTCTTTGTTCTTCAGGGGAGAGATGCCCCCTGTGTGTCCCGACGCTTACTTTTGACATACGCCCAAAACTTCTTGGAATTGGACCTGAAGTCACTGCATACAACTTCTTCTATGTATTTCTGTGATTGATCTTTAATGTACACAAGGATGAAGATTTTTTTTGCCAAAGCCTAGTCTTACAATCTGTCTTTTCATGCATACATTATTTCAACATCTATCATTCATACTGACAATTCAGCATAGCAACACTGTAATCTAATTCTACAATGATAAGCAGACTGTTCATCAAAGTAATGACATGGTGGGTAGTCAAACAGAAGGAAAATTATAAAAACACAAAAACAAACAAAACTTGAGAGAGAAAGAGAGAGAGAGGAGGGGGGGTTAGAGAGAGGGGGGGGGGGGGTATGGGTGAGGAGGGTGGTGGTGGTGGGTGTTATTCCTAAGCGCAATGTTTGTCCCTCCATGAGGTGTAAGGCAATGGAGAATATATCCTGGAGGCAACGCCAAGTACAAATCGGTTGATTTCATTTTCTGATGAAATCAAAAGCCTGATTTCAAACTTCGGCTTCTTTGAAAATTACGAGAAGTAAAATTTCACCAGAAGAGGCCACAAAAAGATGATCCAGGCTCCTATATTGAAAAGAAAAGAGAAGTTTCTGCTACTTTAACCGTTGTAGGCCTAAAAACAGTCAGTTTGCTCTCTGTCCTTGGTTTTGAATTTACTTTAAAAGTCTTAAGCATTGGATTTGAATCAATGGGGTTTCCCACTCTTTGGTAATAAAGACTGTCTCCAACCAGGCTGACAATACCCACTGCCATCATGACATGCAGGCTTTACGCATGTGATTGTCAATGATTTCGGTTACGAAGATTGAAGAGAAAAGAACTAGCTAATAGTACATTACATACTGACACACTTGTTTAAAAAACAAAAAACTAAGTTCTAGTTTACCTTTCTCCCCGCCCCGTCCCCAACGCAGACCCACGTTAAAACCGATTATTCCAAACGGATCAGTATCACTGTGTAAATATTTGTTGGTTAGCTTTTCTTCAGCTGCTGTTTTCTGCGAGATTTGCCGAGAATAGGCGACATGGCAAACTTTCAAACTTTGTGGACACCAGCCTGATTTCAAACTTCGGCTTCTTTGAAAATTACGAGAAGTAAAAATTTCACCAGAAGAGGCCACAAAAAGATGATCCAGGCTCCTATATTGAAAAGAAAAGAGAAGTTTCTGCTACTTTAACCGTTTGTAGGCCTAAAAACAGTCAGTTTGCTCTCTGTCCTTGGTTTTGAATTTACTTTAAAAGTCTTAAGCATTGGATTTGAATCAATGGGGTTTCCCACTCTTTGGTCTATAAACTCTGTGTCCAACCAGGCTGACAATACCCACTGCCATCATGACATGCAGGCTTTACGCATGTGATTGTCAATGATTTCGGTTACGAAGATGAAGAGAAAAGAACTAGCTAATAGTACATTACATACTGACACACTTGTTTAAAAACAAAAACTAAGTTCTAGTTTACCTTTTCTCCCCGCCCCGTCCCCAACGCAGACCCACGTTTAAACCGATTATTCCCAAACGGATCAGTATCACTGTGTAAATATTTGTTGGTTAGCTTTTCTTCAGCTGCTGTTTTTCTGCGAGATTTGCCGAGAATAGGCGACATGGCAAACTTTCAAACTTTGTGGACACCACTATCTTGGCGGAAATAACAAAATGAGCGACGTTCGAAGGAAACAGACATTGGAGGAAGCCATTCGATATTTTGCTAAATGTAAGTGAATGTATTTCGTTGGAGATTAGATTCAAGAAATGTGAATATCGTGCATATAAGCCAGGATCGTTCGGTAACTGGCTTCGATTCGATTTCTCTGTGTTCAGTCAGATGTGCGGTCTTCGGCTCATTCATTCACTCATTCAGTCATGGGATGACCCCACCCTTTTTGCCCCACCGCCACTCCGCCTTTTCTAACTGGCAATTACCTACTAATTTTCCCAGCACACCAAAAATAAACAGCATAGGTCTCCAAAAAGCGGCAGAATCATGGCCAGTTCATTGATGGCGGCTGCCATATCAGTATCGTAACATAATTATGATACAGTGATACACTAAGATACAGGCTGCAGAGCCTTTTGTTACATTTATAGTGCAAGATGAAGAGTTCCCAATGTTAATGATCCTGTTAGTTCAATTTATGCATAAAAGATCAGTATCAAGAAATGATTCTAAGATGATATCTAGCATAAGATGTATTGAGTGAAAATAGATGACTTTTAGTTTGGACATCTAAGTAGCTATGTAAAATTTCAAAGGTTTCTATTAATCACCTCTAGTACTTCTACACATGATTTTCTTTACTTGATAACATAGTTTTCAACCTTTCTGCATAACTTGTCTTAAATCTTAAAAGTGACATCATCCCATGATTAGTAATCTTTGTGCATGTACTTAAAAAAATGGAGACCAAACCACTCTGCCATACTCTCAAAAAGTGCTTGCTAAAGTTTTGGAAAAAGATATCATCTTCTCAGAAATTATCTTTGCCTTTTAAACTGTTGTTATAATCTGCTGATCAGAAAAGAGGTTATTGTTAATTACAACCCCTAAATCCTTTTTATTTTCATTTTACTGGTTATACATCTATGGTATATGATAAGGGTTATTCTTACCAATATTAACTACCTAAGTGCCTTATAATTTTTACTATTGAGTCATGCAGTTTGTTCTGCTTCCTTCTAAAGAACAGTTTTTGTTTGTTCACTTATTGTCATATGCAAATATTTTTTTTACAAAGCTGTTTACCATGTGTGACATGCCATTAATAAAGTAAATAGACAAAGAGGGCCCCAAAACACTGCTGCAAAACATCACTGGCTGGCAAACCATGTATTTCTCTGATTTTGCATCTTTTATGTACTGGTTATGTCAGTGAGGAAATTTAAAATCTACTGAAGATATTCAAGAAGCTTTGGCTTCTGGCCAAATGCACAACTTGAAAAATTTTAAGTGAACTAAAATATTACTACTCAAGGATGCTTGATCTTACCACTCGATGTTGGAGACCTGTATCTGGTGGTGGGCGCTTAGGTACATTTTCAAGTGCAGCCATGCACCATAGTTTTCTGAAAAATCTCTCAGCAGCATGATAGTGATAGTTCTTATGCACAAATGTGCGTCTGACACATAAAATTCCAGTCTGATGCTCTGGAATTCAGGCCATTGGATCACTTAACATACAAAAATGTACCATGACACAATGATTTTTTACTGTATGCATTACAGCTGCAAGCAGTGCAGCTAAAAGCGCTTCAGTCCAATCCATCATGAACAAAGTCAATAGAAATTCAACTTTCCTCAACATTTTAGAATCTTCTGAATTGATGAACAACTTCTACTTGAGAACTCTTCTCTGCTGAAAACAACATAAAAAAAAAACAACAAAAATCTTCAAAATAGACTACCCAGTCTATATAATTGGAGAATAGGCATAAGAATTAAGATCACGTGATTCAGCCAAGCACAAAGACATGAAAGACCATATGAAATTTGACTTTTCAGAATCAAAATTGACAATTCAGCTGTGGCTTTCACTTGTTGCAGGTGATAATCCAGCAATTGGAACAAAAGTGGAGTGATTTATGAGACACGGCCAGTTCAGATAATCAAAATGACTCCAGTACGAGCATACAAATGTGTTGTGCACAGTGTACTGTAAGAGTGGCGAGTGACCTTTGTGGTTTCCTCAAAGATTCCATGAATATTCATCACTTGCCTTTTTGCGTTTTGTTTGTGACTGGAATTTGGATGGTCACTGCATGGCAACTGGAAAATAGTTACGCACTGAAATATTTTCAAAACTGTCACTAGTGTCAGAAAGGTTCATGTTGTGGAAATTCTGATGATAATTGAAGAGGACATTCAAGTTTCATTGTTTAATGCTAGTTAAAATGATTCACAATTATTCATTTCCATTGATATCAGTTTACTAACATTGGAACACAAGTCAGAGTGAATATGTTAGCATAATATGGTCTTATGGAGTGATCTGTTAACTTTGTTGTTGGCACCTCATCCATTTCTGTCTCATTCTCCTCTGTGTAATTGTGTACTCTCTGTGAGTGAGCCAGTCATGCAAAGATAAGTGCATTGTGTGCGCAAGTGTGTGTATGTCTGTGTGTGTGTGTGTACTGTATGTCTCTGTGTGTGTGTGTTTCAATACATTTTCTAGCAGTTATGAAGTGTGACCTGCTAAAAATATTTTTTGACCCCCTGCAAATTTTGAAATGAGGTCTTTGTAGGGAGTCTGACCTCCTAATTTTTATGAAATGGACATCCCTAGTGATGTGGTATCAGTGTGGTCTTGGCATCTGTTGATGGTAGATGGAAATTGGAATTGGGATGAACTAAAGACTTCTAGCAAAGTTAAGCAGAACAAGTACTGAACATCTCAGAAATCCTGATCTGTTTTATATTTAAGACACCCCTAATGCCCTCTCCCAATCACATGTATAGATCTCCAGAATTATTTTCTATGTATGTGCATGTGCGCATGCTTGAAAGTTCTTTAACTATTAACAACTCTGTGTGTGTGTGTGTGTGTGTGTGTGTGTGTGTGTGTGTGTGTGTGTGTGTGCCCTCACATGCAACTTTTTTCTGTCTGAATGCATTTTGACATCACATTTGTTTGAAATTAGTTGTGCTATCTAGCTTGATGGTGTTTCCAGCAGTTCACACATGGACACAATACATTGGTGTTAATGAAGGTCTTGGCAATATACACTGTAAGTATCACTGTTGACACCTGGTATCTCACAATAGTCACAGTGCTTCAGTATACAGTAACCATCAGGATATGATGGCTAATTTAGATAGGGGTAGGGTGGGGTGGGATGAGGAATCTTTCAGTTTCTTCAGTTTAGTCTTAAATAATCAATATAAACAGAACTACTCAGTACTCTGCTCTCAGCCCTTGCCAAGTCACTTTTTCAGGAGGACTGAGGACTTGGACAGCTGAATTGACCTGTCATATCACCAGGGGTGTTGTTAATGAGACCGTTGATTTCTCCTCTCTTCCTCTTTTTCTCCTCAGCTTTTGATGATGGCTTGGATGTTTCCGTGGTGGGTTTTGGATGGATAAGACTTGATATCGATAGACATGGTGGCTAGTCTCTTTTGCTGCTGGTATTTCCAGAAAAAGCCTGCTCTGCTGACGGCTCCTTCAGAGTCCATTACCAAGAGTTCTACAGCTTATGATACAGTTAATCTTGATCAGCCCTGATATGGCCCTTTGCGGTCGGCTGGGCTATAAGCAACATTATCTTATCTTAGTTAATCTTGATAGTCTGACCAGGCTGTGATCGATCACCACAGGGTGATGGCAGATGCTTCATCAGGGACAGTCTTGAGGAGGAGTTTGATTTTGTAAGGTCTTCATTTCAAGATGAAGATATATACAGCTCGTGTTCTTTGTTTATTGTTTGCTGTTTAAAGCTTTTGCCTTGACTGTTCAGTAGTTTTAGAACTGCTATGCTGTCTTTTTTTGTTTTGTTTGTTTGAAGTAGAGATTTTCTTGGGACTTGCTGCATAAGAGTGGATTCAAAACATGAAACTGTAAGTTGTCACGAAGGCGAGGGGATCATGGACAGCAGAATCACTCTGTTTAAATAAACTGCCTTGGGGGGGGGGGGGGGGGGGGGGGGGGGGGGGATGTGAATCAGTGCAATCACTCACATAAATCTTCCACTTGTTACAGTGGCCCTTAATTGTCTTCACCAAAAATTTGTACTTTTTCTTATCGATCTATTGATGTATTCATGAATTAAAACAGTCATTTCTTATTCAAATATTTATTGATCTTTTTATATTCATGAATTACAACAAACATCTGTCACAGTAAAGCAGCATCTTTTTAACTCTCGTACTCTGTGTTATTCTTCACCTTTAGAGTGGTATCATTGAATTCGATTGATCAATCATTCATTCAGTCAAACATTTATTGTCCTTATTTTTAAAACAACAACAACAAAAACCAAGGAGGAGGTTTCAGTGGATGACATGAACATGTGAATAAAAAAAAATTCCCTAAAGACAAATGCATTGAATTTTCATTCAGGCCAATGCCATTGTTATCAGAGTGGCAATTAAAGATGTCGTGCTCCTCCTGTGAACTGTCAGCAAGTTCAATTTTGTAAGTTTTCTTTTTGTTCACCCATATACTGTTGCTGACAGGGAAAAAAAAAAGAAAGAAAGAAAAGGACGTGCAAATCTGTCTTAAAAAGAAAAAAAAAAAAAATAAATAACTGTTAAAACCATCCTCAGAGTTCTGGACCTATGAGCCTAGCCTTTGTAAGAGTAATATACTTCACAGATAGTAAGTCCTTTTTTTTTTTTTTTTTTGTTCGGCTTTTTAATGCAGGCAAAAAGAAAGTTGTTTTCTCGGGGCAATTTGGAATTGCTGTTGTCTTTGGAGACGGTGAAGAATGCTGCCGAGGAGTCTGGCCTGGATCCTCAGCACATCACAACCTTGGTGGATGCCGCTGCCTCCGATGTTTTGGTTAGTGGATATAAGACTTTCAAATGCAATTCACCAGAGTCATTATTGCATTGAACATGGTTTTTATTGGAGCCTGAGGAAGAGGGCTAAAACTAGTCAAATTTAGCTTTAAAACATGATGAATCTGTGTATGTATCAGTCTGACAGTATGTTAGATGTGTATAATACTTGATATACAAAGATTATGTATTTCTGTTTGATTACTGGCGTTGCTTTTCCTCACTATAGCGCTGAGATTTGTACACAAGTGTGGTTTAGTTTACTGTTAGCTGCATGGAACTGTGTGTCTCTGTTTACGTGACTGGTTGCGTTTGGAGCTGTTACGGCTGTTGCTACTGCTACTGTTACTGCTGTTGCTACTGCCGCTGCTGCTGCCACTACTACTGTTGAATAGGCATCAGAATGTGTGGGTGTTTTGTAAATACAATTTTTAATGAAAATCAGATGTTACAGCAGCAGTACCTCAGTCATGTAGTGACATGTGTCTTGCTTCCTCTCTCCCTCAGTCCTAATCCTCATTTTTCTCTCCCAAACCAAACAGTGGTGCATAACGCCTTGTGACCCGTAGATATGTAATTACAAAGAAAAGAGAATTAGGAGCGAGGTGATACATGTTTATCAGATACATATTTTAATGCCTTTTCTGCCTAGTTCCTGGAAAAATGTGTATGCACATTGTTAATGCCTCTAATCTTGAGAAAAGGTGTTTTTGTCAGTTTATTAAGGAAAGTTATAAATGTAAGTTTTTATTGGCATGTTTACTTCTTATTAACCTATGTTTGGCTGCATTGTTTTAGCAGCCTGAAAATGTGGCTAATTTTAAAGTATTGGGAGATTCAGATTATGTGGGTAATTTGATTTGTCTTCAGCTCAGAATATCAGTCGTCAGCTGATTCGATGTCTTATACCCAAGACAAAAGTACCACAGGAAGCTGTCATCAAAGCAGTATCATGGATGTCGACCAACAAACCAGCAGTGGCGATTCAGGTATACAACATGTCCTTTTATTTCTTCGACCTAGCTGCTTTTGCTTTTGCTTTTAAGTAGATGAAAACGTTTGTCCTGCATTCAGGAGTTTCCCACAGAGTTTGTATGATGGTACTGGTGTATGAAAGATCACTTGAAGACATTCTAAATAATTCTGGAGGGTCAGCAGATTTTTTTAGAGGGCTGTTTTATCAGTTTTAAAATGATACATTATCAGGGCCTCAGCTACTCCAAAGTTCAAACTGGTAGAAACTACAAAGGGAAATGTAGTTTGCAAATGAAATAAAGAATACAGAGTTCTTTATACAAAGGTAGCAGTGGGCAAGATCTATGCACTGTGCCTCAACTTTCTGAAGAAAACTGGTCGAGAGGAAAATACTGTTTTCATTCAGAAATCTTACCACTGAACACCAGTTGTCCAGACCTACTGCAATATAATGTTATGTACTGAAATGTCTTTAAGAGGTTAGCTACCATATTGATTTGAGCAAAAGTTCTCTGTGCTACGAGATAAATTAGTCAGTTTTCTGTTGGCTTAATGGACTTTTTCTTAAAAGATGTTGAAATTTCTCTTACATTTATCAGACTGGACGGATGTCATCTTCTTACTGGATGCCCACACTCTCTCAAATGCAAGGTTGCCAACAAAAATAAATGGAAAAATCTAATCTCGGACTGACTTTCACAGCGTGATCTGCTTAGATTGCTACTTAGTACTAAGTCTTACTATGGCATGATTATGCACTTGCTGGGATTTATTGATTTTTTTTTTTCTTGATGTGAAGACTGCATATTAATTTCCCTCTCATTTTTTTTTTCTTTTACAAAGTACCACTTGGCCTCAGTGTATGGAGTTCCCAGTTTTTTTCACTATCCTAATGTTGAATAATAATGAAGACCAGCTTCACCAAAAGCCATTCAAAATTTTTGGGAAATTTTTTTTTTGGTAGCATTTGACTTGATTTTGATGAACAACTTGGCCAGAGTTTATGAATGCAAACTTCACTTAAAACCCTAATGAAGTCCACACTTCCCGTAGCATTTGAAATTTTCAGAATTTTTGACAGTGCGGAATGTTAGCCAGCTTACGCTGTCTAGGGAAGTAACTGCTTCCTGACAGTCTATACTGGTTGGACATGACAGAACATGAGAGAGACCATTTTGCTCTGGTCATTGGCTTGTACTTGAGACACATGGTGTGACTTCATTTGGCATGCCTCCTGCCTTGACTGGCTTGTCAGTGGTGAAAGGCCATTTCCAGCTGGATGTACTTGAAGGCAGGGGAGTTAACTTTTCAGTATTCTTACCTTCCTTTTCCTTAGTCTGGCATACGTCCGCTCAGATAAGTTTGAGGAAAAGGAATGTTGGTATAAGATTAAGTTATGAATACTTGTAAACCTGACTGGATTGTTCATCTCACTCTCCATGTGGGTAACCCCATGTGGGTAAGAGGAAGGATTTCAAACTAAATAACAACTTACAAAGTGGGAATTAAGATTTAGTCTTTACTCTGCGAGTCAGTTTGACAGAATAGGTTTATATTCTTTTTGTGTTAGCAGCAGTCTGGTGTTTGAGAGCAGGCACACTCCAAAAACAGGATGACGATACCCATCCAGTCAAGTAAATATTTCCAGAAGCTTACTGTAATGAAAAAAATTCCTTTACTACAAGTCAGATTGACGTCAGACTTCATCTGTTTCAAGGAAAATGGTAGACAGCATATCCATATTTGTCACTGTCATATCAACCTGATGTTAGTGTTGTAACAATCTGTCATTTTGGGTGAAATGCCAATTTTTGATTTGACCTGTAACAACACACCTGTGTTATCCAGTCATGCTGAACGTAATAAATAGTAACAGAAAGCCACTTAACGGTATGAATTCACAAATATTTAAGAATGTGCACATCCCATCAGCCAGTAGATTGCAAGGATATAGTCGTATTGTGCTGGTGTCATTAAACGTCCTCCAAAAATGTTCTCATTTGGTCAAATAAATATGCTTGTTTATGAAAACCGAAGATGCTTTAGTGCATATATATATGTGCATGTGTGTGTGCATGCGTGAGTGTGTACATGTGTATGTTGTGTGTGTGTGTGTGAGAGAGTGTGTGAATCTGTTTGATCAAGTAAGTGGCCAGGCAATGTTGTTTTTATTTTAATAGTTGAATGAGTATTCTGGAAGACTGCAGTTAAGTGTACCATGATATCTTGTTGCCCACAGACCATGTTGAGTATTCTGGAAGACTGTAGTTTAATGTACCCTAATATCTTGTTGTCCACAGACCATGTTGAGTATTCTGGAAGACTGCAGTTAAGTGTACCATGATATCTTGTTGCCCACAGACCATGTTGAGTATTCTGGAAGACTGCAGTTAAGTGTACCATGATATCTTGTTGCCCACAGACCAGTTGAGTATTCTGGAAGATTGCAGTTAAGTGTACCATGATAGCTTTTTGCCCACAGACCATGTTGATAATTCTGGAAGACTGCAGTTAAGTGTACCATGATATTTTGTTGCCCCCAGAGACCATGTTGAGTGTTCTGGAAGACTGCAGTTAAGTGTACCATGATATTTTTTTGCCCACAGACCATGTTGAGTATTCTGGAAGACTGCAGTTAAATGTACCCTAATATCTTGTTGCCCACAGACCATGTTGAGTATTCTGGAAGACTGCAGTTAAGTGTACCCTGATATCTTGTTGCCCACAGACCATGTTGAGTATTCTGGAAGACTGCAGTTAAGTGTACCCTGATATTTTGTTGCCCACAGACCATGTTGAGTATTCTGGAAGACTGCAGTTAAATGTACCCTAATATCTTGTTGCCCACAGACCATGTTGAGTATTCTGGAAGACTGCAGTTAAGTGTACCCTGATATTTTGTTGCCCACACAGACCATGTTGAGTGTTCTGGAAGACTGCAGTTAAATGTACCCTAATATCTTGTTGCCCACAGACCATGTTGAGTATTCTGGAAGACTGCAGTTAAGTGTACCATGATATTTTGTTGCCCACAGACCATGTTGAGTATTCTGGAAGACTGCAGTTAAGTGTACCCTAATATTTTGTTGCCCACAGACTATGTTGAGTATTCTGGAAGACTGCAGTTAAGTGTACCATGATATCTTGTTGCCCACAGACCATGTTGAGTATTCTGGAAGACTGCAGTGTACCCTAATATTTTGTTGCCCACAGACTATGTTGAGTATTCTGGAAGACTGCAGTTAAGTGCACCATGATCTTGTTGCCCACAGACCATGTTGGTTCGGTGGATGCTGGTGGTGTATGACTACATCGAGGGCTATGACAAGCTTCACTGTCTGTACGGGATCCTGTTTCTCTTCCTGGACAGTCAGGTTATGGTTAGTATAGAACAGGATTTTCATGAGCTCTTGATTCCACAATCCAACTGTCATATGCTTGTTGTGTATAATAACTTTGTGGCATGGTATGCATATGATATGTTTCTCAAAATTGTCTACAGCCTGCCACTTGTGTTTGTTTGGATGGCTTTTCTCAGTCAAAAATTGTAGACAACTTTGTAACAACTTAATAACAGTCAGTTAAAATGCATGCTTCGTATATATATATTTTTTTAATATGTTTTCTTCATTGTGATTATATTTGAACAAACTTCATTCTTATGAATTTGTTTTATTCTGTTATTTTATTTTGTTTGGTTTATGCTACATAATAATCAAAATAAACAATAAAGTATGATATGCATATCACCTAAAATATCAAAACAGCTTATCAGCATTTGTTGATCAAGGTGAAAGAATATATTGTGGTTGGTTGATTTGTCTTAAAAGTGGTTTGTGGAAAACCGGTCACCAGAGCAATCTCACTGTGAAGTTGAGGGTTGTTTGAGCAATACCTAGCCTGTACCCAGTGAATTCTCCTTGATTATTAGTATTTTTTTGTACGGCATGAAAAAATGTGACCTCTGTTCTATGTTGTTATTGTCGTTCTCTCTGTGTGTGTGTGTGTGTGTGTGTGTGTGTGTGTGTGTGTGTGTGTGTGTGTGTGTGTGTGTGTAGCTGCCCCCATGTATGTCACCTGCTCTTCTTGCTGACTCGGAAAGAGGATGTGAAGCTGTTCCGTGTACGCAAACTGTTGTCACTAATTCGGGGAAGAACGGTAAGTGCAACAGATAAGTCATATACAAAGAAGAACATAAGAAGTAAGCTTACTCTTACCTGTAGTCAGGAACCATTGTATTGAGCAATCTCACTGCTCAGCTTGGATGTCAGCAAAGATGTCTTCAGTTATCATGTGTTTGAACTTTCCTAAGCATGTTCAGTATTTTTTTGTGTGTGTACAGATGACAATGATTGATAAACAGTTACGTAATTTTCTTCATAAATAAATAACCCACATGACAGACCTTATACACAAACTTACTCAAACACACACACACACATAAACACATACATGGACACATGCACACACATGCACACTTACACACACACCTACACACACACACACCTACACACACACACACACACACACACACACACACACACACACACACACACACACACACACACACACACACACACACACACACACACACACACACACACACACACACACACACACACACACACACACACACAGAGACTCATTTGAACAGAAACACAAATTGATACATACTCATACACACTCATACACTCATGCGAAGAGCTCACACATACCACAGAAACAGCAAAGTCAACCCAATAACCTGCATTCCATCAAAATGGCTGGCAGTCTGTGTGTCTCTCTCTCTCTCACACACAGATCTGCACACACACACACACACACACACACACACACACACACACACACACACACACACACACACACACACACACACACACACACACACATTTGAACAGAAACAAATGTATATACTCACACGCACAGGTACACTCATGCGAAGAGCTCATACATACCACAGAAACAAGCAAAATCAATAACTTAATAACCTGCGTATATTCCGTCAAAATGGCTTTCTGTCTGTCTGTGTCATTCTCTCTCTTTCTCACACACACATTCACAGACACACATGCAGAGACTCACACACACACACACACACACACACACACACACACACACACACACACACACACACACACACACACACACACAAAATACACACACATACACATACACACACACCAAGCTTTTTGTTTTCGTCTCTTAATTGTATTATCTTTCAGACCCCCCCCCCCCCCCCCCCCCCCCTCCCATGTATGATCAACATTTCAGATAACTGTTAGTGCCTCAACAGGGTCCCCAGTCTTGCCTGATAGGGCTGCTGACGATCTACAAGCTGTACTACCCAAACTTGGTGTCCTTTGCACTGCCGGCTTCAAACAAGGTCAGTGTTCTCAGGTGACTCAGTGGCCATGCCGCATGCTCTTTTATCATAAACCAGATGCTAAGATGTAAGCATATTCTGTATATAGATTTTGAAAACAATATGATTATTTTAAAAGAATGCGGTGAATAACAAAATCTAGACAAAAATTTAACTAAACCTCTTGTGTTGTTTTGTAATGCAGAATTAAGTGGTTTGAAGAAAGAGTGACGACTCTAGCAGACTTCCATAATTATGCAAATTTTATATTAGTCAGTCTGTCTTTTTGACCCATATACAAATGGAATGTATGAGACACGACTGTGCTTATGGCCCAAAAAAAAATGCTGTAAAGACAGAAAGCTGAAGTTTGTCAGTGGGTCAGGGATTGATGAATCCTTAGCTGCTAAAACCTCTGCAGCTACTGCCAGATTGATTTCAGTATTGCCCACATGCATGTATCAGTGTCTAGGAAATGTCAGCTGACCATTGGCAATACAGTACATAAGCCAATTTTGATGATGTCGTTCGTTTTTTTATTTTTTCATTTTGAATAGATTTTGAAGAAAAAAAGGTTTAAGCACAGGTGCATTTTGGTTTATAGTTCATAAACAAGAAATCGACAGAATAGTCAGTGGTTGACTATATTCTGTATTCATTTAAGTCAGTAAGGTGGTAGTAAGACTTTGCAGGAAAGACAAAGATTGACAAAACCTGTACAAACAGTAGTCCTTGTCATGATCATACCAAAAAGGGGCTAATACACTATTCCATGTTCAGATTTCAATCAGATTGGTCATTTTGAATGAAAGTTTTTATTTTTGCAGGTGTGGGGGGGGGGGGGGGGGGGGGGGGGGGGGTGGGCATACCTCTGGACAATTTCAAGATTTT
Source organism: Conus betulinus (assembly GCA_016801955.1). Taxonomy (NCBI): domain Eukaryota; kingdom Metazoa; phylum Mollusca; class Gastropoda; order Neogastropoda; family Conidae; genus Conus; species Conus betulinus. The sequence continues at coordinate 217,882 of JADBJO010002629.1, forward strand.
TTTTTTTCACTGAATGGGAACTTTTTGTTTTTTGTTGCCTATATGACATGGCCTTTCTGGTGTTTAGGGTTTGGGGGAGTGAGCACTTTGAATTCCTATGTATTCAACTTGAAGAAAAAAACTGATGGTTTTTAATGCAGTTCATTGTGGTGTTATCTGATAAGATTACCATAGAGTGGGTGGGAAGGGAAATAGGAGGGCTATTAACTCTTTCATTCCTACTTTTCTATGAACCGTTACTTCATTCTTGTTCCTAGATTCTTATAATTGTAATACGAGTATTCCCTTCATTCCTGGATTTAGAGAAAAAAAAAAGAAAAAGTGTAAAGTGAGAACTGCCACGTATGCAGTAGCAAAATGGCCAGAATAGAGCGGCGACCACTTTCCCATGCTGTAGGGGCCGTCTGATAGTCTCATTTATGAATCTTGTCTAAATGGGCCGTCTGGCATCCATTCCATTCATAAACTCTGCCGCGTGAGTGACCCGGTCATGACGTGGTTGACACTAAAATAATGTCATGCAGTGTGATGTCATGTGTTAGCAGTATGCGGTAAAAAGTGAAATAGATTGACAAAAGTTGTATGAACCAATGGTGCTTGTTTATGTTGACTTAGAAGGGGATGAGACAACATGTAAATAGATTGACAAAAGTTGTATGAAACAATGGTTCTGGTTCATGTTGACTTGGAAGGGGGTGAGACACATGTAAATAGATTGACAAAAGTTGTATGAACCAATGATTCTGGTTCATGTTGACTCAGAAGGGGGTGAGACAACATGTTATGCTCAGATTCTTGTCTGAAAATTGCACCTTTTTTGAAAACGCTTTTTCAAAAAGATATACCAAAAGAAAGGTTGGAAGGTAAGGCTGGTCTTGGTAACACTCTAGTATTAAACTTTAACGATTACTGTAATGTTTTTGTGTGACTTTTTCTCCACAACATACGATACAAAAATACATGCACACACACTTATATGTAGGTACATTTGAGTACATATGTATATAAGTAAGTATGTACCTTCACACTAAATAGAACAAAAAACACACACAAGCTTATATTTTTAAAGTATTGAAGTATCTCAGTTTAATCATCACTTTTAGTTTCCCGTTGCTCTATAAATTTTTACTTTATTGCTTATGTTTGATCAGAAATATGAATGAGCGTCTGTTTACCTCAAGAGTGGATGAAATTATATCTGTGCGTACATTCCAGACATTTTTTGGTTCCTTTGACCGGAACTGGAAGAGCCAAGTGCGGGAGATTGTGGAGAAATCCAGGGCAGCTGACCAAGGATTGGCACTGACAGAGTCTCTCAGTGTAGATTCTGCCCAAAAATCACAGCCTCCAAGTCCAGACAGCTTGCAGGCCAACGTCCCGTAAGTCTGTCATTGTTGTGTTCGATGTGGAAATGCAGAGAGCCTTCTGGTATATCTGTGCTAATGAGTTCCCTTTTGTGCTGTTTCTCTGACTTCACCTCTTTTCTGTCTTCTCTCTCAGTCGTTCACAGTTTTCTAAAGTTTTCCTTGTTCTGTTTCTCTGAATGCCAGTTTTTTTCTGTCTGTGGCTGTAGTTGTGTGTGCAGAGGCAGGTATGAAGCGCATAAGGTGTGCATCCTGCTCCCCAGGTCTGTTTTTACTCAAGTATAATGTTTAAGAAGCGGTTTGTGTGTGAGTGATGAAAATGATTGTCTTGTATCATTTGTGACTTGAGGAGCAGCGTGCATGTCCATTTTTACTCCTTTTTAAGTCAGCTTTTTAGATTTCAGACATGTTACCACATCAGTTGGTTCTACAGTCACTCTTGAAATGCTTGTAACTTACTGATTTTCAAAATGATTTTTTCTGTCACTTGCATAGGTGAAATTAAAGGAAGTGACTAGAAGTAATGTTTTTCTGTTTTTATTTTCTTCCTGTAATAAAGAGCTATTAGAATAACTTCTCTTCAGTTGGTTCAGAAATGCTACAATGCAGTGCTCTACGCTGATCCTTGGCACTGAAAGAGTTCATGTTTATTTTCGCACAACACAGTGTAAGACAGTTGATTTGAATCATATTGTTAGGAAAGAGTTTGTTACCACATCAACAAAAAAGAACCAGAAAAGAAATAGATAAAAAAAAAAAAAAATCAACTGGAGGATTTACGATTTGGGTAAGCTTTTTATACAAATTAACAGAATTATTTTAGGTAGGTTTTGTTGTCAATTTCTGCTTGGAATGAACGGTTATGCTCATAGTGATGTGTGTTTTGTAAAATTCAAAATGAGTCATCTGCTCAATCAAAATGTGATTAGAAACAAATCAAAAAGAGTTATCTGCTAATGTGTATCAGTGATTAGAAACAAAATCAAAATGAGTTATCTGCTCATGTGTATTCAGTGATTAAAAACAAATCAAAATGAGTTATCTGCTCATGTGTATTCAGTGATTAGAAACAAATCAAAATGAGTTACCTGCACAGGAGGAGGCGTGATGAAAGGTACTGTCCTTTAGTAATAACTTATGTGTCCAGCACACTTGTGCATGTGAAATCTGGTCACAACTGAAAGAATATGTGCAAATAGGAATCTTGACATGCATGTGAGCAATACTGTAAACTAGAACTGTTGAATTATATCACTGCCTTTTTTTTTTTTTTTTTTTAGGTATGAAGGGTCTCGGAGGTAACTTAGTTATCTATCTTAATCATTCTGGTACAAATAATTTTTTTTATAACTCTTTGTCTCCTTTATGTTAATATTATTTTCTTTTTTTTTTTTCATAGCCAAGGAAAAGACGGAAATTGGAAATACCCACCAGTCATTCAGCGTCTGCTGACACAGACCAGCAAAAAGATTGATGTGTATTCCTTGTCCACCGACACCAGCAGAGTTCCTTTTGTGAGGATCGACAGCTTCGTCGACCTGCTCCAGCATGTGGACAAAATAGAAGTGAGTGGGTTGTTGTCTGTGAGCGTTCTAGTCATCCCAGAGGCTTGTATCAGAGGGTCAGTGCATTCTCAGACCTGTTTGCCCATATACAGTTTTGGTGTGTTTTTGTGTGCGAAAAATGAGAAAATTGGACAATAAAAATCTCCTTCGCTTTGTACTGTCGTAGAAAATCAAAGGTTGGTTTTGTTTTCACCACCTCCTGAGTTCTTGTGATATCGTATGTTCCCTAATTTCAGTTTTCATATGCACCACTGTCAGTAGTCTCTGTGCTGACTTCTCAGAAACTTCATAGCAAGGCAAAAAAAGCCAAACATTAAAGTGGGAAACGGATCAGGTCAAGGCTTCATTGATATTATGAGACAGAAATAAGTGATGAATGTGCTTCACCTTTGAGGGAATAGCTGTTCCTTTTGCAGTACAAGCCAAGTCATGCATTGTTGATTTCTCCCTATCTAAAACTTTTGCTTATTGTGAGTACAGAAAATTGACTTCTTCCATCGCCCATGGCAGAAAAAAAGTGATGTCAAGAAGCTTGTCAAAACATAAAGTGACCATGATGAAGTCAGCTGAACAAAGTCAGCTGCCAAATGCGACGGAACTAAGACCTTTATGCCCACTAAGCCAGTATTTCTAATGGAAGGGGGTAACAGAGTGGAGGCAATGGTATGGATGCCATGAACTGTGTACTGCTGCTTTTTTTCATTTGCAGTTGCTTTTTTTCATTTACAGTTTGCACTGTGTAGGGTACACCCGGTATTAAGTAACCGCGAAGCTTTAATGCTCCATCTTATCTGAAATTTTTTTTTTCTCCATCAAAATACTTTGATTTTTTGTTTGTGTTTTGTTTTAGTGTAGAATCAGATAATTGGAAAGTAGTTTTACCCCCTCCCCCTTCATCTCCCCCCTTCCTCTCTCCTGTAGAAGTGTTAGTATGTGACGAGCAATGGCAGATGGGAATATCAGTGGGTAAAATGTTAAACAAAGAAAGATAAGCTCTCTGTTGGTCAGACCAGGTTAGGTCTTCATTAAAAAATCAAACTAGGGTTAAGTAGAAAGGTGACGTTTGATTTGAATTATTTAGAGGCAATCGTAAGGAGGGAGGAGTTACGTGAGTATCAGCGCGCGTGCGCCAGCCAAGAGTAGTCAGTATTTATTGCTGAGAGTAGTCACTAGGTACTTTGGGGGGTGAACAAGCTTTTCACTAGACTTAACTTAGTGGTGACTCTGAACATTCAGAGCCATGCAGAGAGAGGGAACGTGACTCCTCCCTCCTTACGATAGGCTCTGAATAATTAAAATCAAACGTCACTTTTCTACATAAGTCTAATTTAATTTTTCAATTATTTATTCGCCTCTCCTCAGTCATATGGAGTCATGTGAGATTTTAGAGCATCTAGTGACTGCACAGTATTTCACATAATTGCGAAAAACAATTGCAGTAATCAATTAATGTATGTCAGTTTAATCAGATTCAGTACAGTGAATATCACCACAGATAACATGTTGAACACAAACTTGGAACATCTTATTTCAGTTACATCACTGTCAACAAATTCAAACTGTAGTGCTTACACACACACACACACACACACACACACACACACACACACACACAGCACTGTACCTCATAACAGTAGAGGAATTTAGGCCTCGGGGTCCAGTTTGAGGCACACTGTAACAAAGCTTACAAGCAAGGCCTAGTTCCTCATTGAGTGACGATGTGTTGGGCAGTTCCCAAGTCAGATTTGTGCCTGCCTCAAAGACCCTGTCCTTCAACACCTGATGGCCTGTGCCGGGGACAGGGTGGTCAATGCACGCTTCATTTTTTGGCTGCAGCATGCTCTCAATGAAGGTGAGCTTAGGGGAGGGTTAGGAATCTTTGCTTACATAAGTTGGTGTGTTTAGATACAGTTTGTATATATCTGCATGAATGTAGCCATCCGAGTTCCTGTTCATAAGCTTCTGCTGTGGTAAGCTTGTGGAAGAAAGTGTAAAGATGCAAATCTGTTTATGTTAAAGGAGTTCTCAAGTTACCGATTATTCCACTAATGTGGGGGGGGGGGGGGGGTACTTAAATAGTTTTTTTTTTCTTCCCAAATTTGTCCAAGTGCTCTATTCCTACTTGACGTGAATCATCACCATATAATCAGGATCCTAAAGAAAAACTGAAAAGACACAAATGAACAAAGTAAAAAAATAATTGAGAGAGCAGGGAATTAACCACACCTTGCAATTAGTAAGGCCAACAGAGGGATCGTTCTTAGTGAGTTCATGTCATGAATCACACACAGACCATGATTCTGTTTTCTCCTGTTTCATGGTGAGGGAACATGTCCCCCTCTGTTCTTGACTGTTTTGGACTTTTTTTTTTTTTTTTAATACAGTATTAGGTGTGTGTGTGTAAAGAAAAGAACTGATCTCTCACATTTGCATCACATCTTCTTAAGGTCTGTTTTAACATAGACGATACAGCTTGAGATTTTGTTTTGCTTTTTTTTTTATGGAAGGAACAATATACCCTGGCTGCTGTGGGGGATGGGTGGGGAGGTTCTCTACTGAGCATTAGTCTTGCCCAAGGGAGTATAGACAAACAGTGACATGGTTTGCAAAGAGGAATAGTCTTTGACAGAATGAGAAAGTTGAAAAAAAATGAGATATCCTGCTAAGATGGCTGGAAGGTAATATGGTGACAAGGAAGAACATGGGGGGGGGGAAATGTGAATATTTTGCGGTTGTTTTTTGTTGCAGAGTTTTTTATATCATACACCACAAAGTACAGAAGAAAATGAAAACTTTCTTCGGCTGCTTGTGAACCTGACCGACTTTTTACAGGTATATGTATTTGTTTTCAGCATGTAGTTGAGGTGTCTTAAATGTGCATGTAATATAGAAACAAAACTGCTTACTATCCCTTACCACACTGCATGTAACCATGTAATTCTGAAATGTACAATATTGTATGACTTGCATTGATTTGTTTGTATATGTTGTCAGGAAATGGGCTTTCTCCAGTTCAGGAGGAAGTGTTAGTCAACTTCCTGAAGAGTTTTAGGGTTGTTTTTTTACTTAGTGTACTCATTGACTTTCTTTTGTTTTTTTTTTTTTTTTTTTTTTACCTTTTTGCGCAGTTTTTAGTTGTTATTATTATGGGTGGGACAGGCAGTTGAGAATGACCTGTTCACAGATGAATTAGTAGCAGAGCATTTGGACCTGAAACTGACCAGCACAGTGATGTGTTTGTGGTCATTGGCTAAACACAAAGGGTATAAGTCTTCCTGAATGAGCTGAAAATCTGGAACAGAAAAATTAATTTGCTGTCTTAGAATCAGCAAGATTATGCTTCATTATTTTCAGGATTGGCAAGATTTTGTTGGGGTATTTTCCAGTTCCTAGATATTTTGGCTGAAGCTTGATTCTATTTGTCTTCCTCCTTGATTTGTTCTAGCATCACTGAAAACTAAAAGGACATTCTGTAACACTGTGCTCGGTCTGTATACATTTGGTTGCAAACTCTTAACACCCTCCAGATTACCAGAAGCTTTTTGGCCAGAAAGTTACAAAAGTAAAAAAAAAAAATGACGGTGTCGAAATATGGCTTTCTACCATACTGACAGCAACATGCAGTAGAGAATGGGGAAAAAAAAATGAATCATTTGACAAAATTTGAGGTCAGCATCTTCAGACCAGTGTATCATAACCATCTGCAAAATCTCTGGAAAGAGGAATAGGTGGAGGAATGCCGCAACAATGGACTGGCACAAAAAGTTGTAAGAAGTGACAAGATTCAGGCCTTCAGTCCCAGTGTATGTCATAGTGTGCCATATGGTCACTGCTAATGTTCGAGTACACATAAAAACATGGGCTGCGATCATCAACAATGTGAAGCTTTAGGGGACCACCACCACCATTTACCAGTATAAAGTAAAGACCAATCAGATTGGCAAGATCAAGGATCTTGGATTGTGATTTGCTTTTTTCCTTGGCTTGACAGCTTAATGGTATTATTCAGTAGGTGGCATGATATTGGCTTTAATGCAGCGTAAATCCTGCGTTAGTTCTTTCACTTTGTTTATGTTTCTGTTTTTCTGAGGATGCACAGCATTTTTCATACGATAATCTACTAAAGTTTAAATGTATTTGGAATTGGAATTTTTGTCAGTGTTTGTCAAGCTTGTTTTTAAGTATAAAGTGATTTGAATATAACAGTAGTTTGGTAGCAAATTCCAAGGATTAATAAACCTGTGAAAAGTGTGTAAATGTATGTCATGTTTATTACCTACTGTTTGCAATTTAGTACAGATATGATCACATTTATAACAAACTGTTGGCAGGTTTATTACTTACAAGCAGACACTTTTTTTTTTCTGTTGGTCTATAAAAAATTTTTGTTACCATTACATATAAGAAAATCTAATAAATTTCTGCCCAAATATTGTTGGGACAGGAAGCAAATTGGTATTTAAGAACAAAGTCTTGCCTGCAGTACTGTCATTGTCTTGCATTTTCCACAGCCTGTCCACAAGTACAAGCACTGTAATTACTTAAATGAGTGCATCCATTTTTAACTTCTTTCTCCCTAATCTTTATTGAAAAGAGTATTTTGACTGTGAACATTTTTCAACAGGAACTTATGATTATCCATTTTTAGTTCTTGTCTGGGAAAGTTCAGAGGTTATGGACAACATGGTGATGATTATATGGTATGGAAACAGAGGGACATACAAAATGCACCTACACATTGGAGAGAGTCACGCATTTCCAAGTCAAGCTATTTTGTTCAATCAGATGATGATTTACCTTGTTATGAAGGGTGTTTATCCTTCAGTTTGTTGAAAACCATTTCATGGAATTCCTCACACGAACATCAGATTTCCAAATAAAAACAGCATATATCAGCATCTATTTGACTTACACACACGCACACGGACACACATATGCACGCATTCATGCATGCATGCATGCACGCAGAGAGAGAGATGCATTTTGTCATATATCATCACTCGCAGATATGAAAATTGAAGAACAAACACTTGCACTCTCTCAAATGACCCATACATGTTTTGTTTGAATTACTGTATTGATGACTGTGATGAGCAGGAAGGAATACCGGTTGTGGACAACTTTCTGGCCTCTTTTCTCCATACTTGGAATGGTGTCGACTATCGCCCACTTATTTTCAAGCTCATTACCCACTGTCAGATGTATCCATTCAGTGGTAAGTGCCTGAAGCAGGTGATGCTTGTGTATGTGAGAGTTCACTCCCATAAATCCTCCAGACATCCTTGTTTACCTTGCATACAGGTGAAACCCTGAAGCAGGATATTGTGTTACAGATCTTAAAGGAACTAGTGAATTATAGTAAATTTTTCAAACTTCTGTTAAGAGGCTTAATAGTAATAATTGGATTTCTCTCCTGTAACTAGTTAATTTTTTTTCTTTTTGATGATTGATAACATGCTGCATTACATAGCCAGTCAAAACATAACCTCATGCTCCTACGAATCAAGTTGTATCGAGGATTTTTCCAAGATAAGTTACTGCTATTTGCTTTTTTCCCAGAGTGGGATCTGTGCCTGTCCTTTGTCCTTTGAAGTGAATACAGATGGAAAAATCGATCTTGGTTCTCTCTCTTGCCTCTGTGTTTTGTTTTGGTTTCTGTGTTTGACAAGAATATGTCAGAAAGCAATCTGTTTTCAGTCTGGGAAATTTTGCATTGCGCAATCACATTTTTAGTAGGATACTAAAGTTGTCATAGCAGCAGGTACTGGAGAGTCCTGTGGTGCCTCTGTAGATGACAGATACAGCAGAGGATTAATATTTACATCCACTGGTAATTACTGTGTCACTGTCTGCTTTTTTACGTATGTCATACATTGGCATGACAAAAAGGTGAGGTTGTACGAGAACCGGACTTCGCAGATGAAAGATCTGTGGCAAGACATATCATCATAATTCTTGTCTTGGTCATGTTTGATCTTCAAATGAAAACAGAAAAGCAGGGAAGAGATGGATATGGATGAGGGAGGGAGGGAGGTGGTGGGACTTCTTCGTTAGAGCATACAATGGCTTAGGTAGGTAGGTGATGACAATTTTTTTTTCATAGTTTAGACATCAGTTCTATTATTGAAGAACCATGCACCTGTATTAAGTGCTTACTTTATATACTATGTCTGCTGGTAATGCAGACTTTGTATATCAATCTTTTCACCCCTGTTCCTTTAGTTGCAGAGATGCCTACCAAAACATGTGGTCCATATTTGTCCCCCAAATCGGGAAATCAGTTGTAGTGTTCCAGACATACGATTTTGCGCTGATCATCCTGAGAAATAGAAGTAAGATTTGGTAGATTCAGTTATCTGGTTGACTTTCACAGTCTTTTGTGATACAACTATGTTGTCCAGTCATGTTCCTTCTTATTTTTTCCAGAGCTGAACGATCTGATACTGCAGCCACTTCAGCAGTTGTACTGCTCCTCTTCAGTGTATTTCAAGGTATGGACATGTGAAAGGCTGATCGTCGGATATACACTGTACCTGCACACATCATTTCTCTCTTTACCAGCTTGCTGAATGCCTTGATTCTTAATGAACAGAGTTAGAATTTAGACCGTATTCACTTGACACTGATTGTAAAATGGATGTTTGTGCTGTAATATGAGAAACTTTATTTCAAGCAGCTAGATGCAGTTTTTCTGCAGCCGAGAGTGGGAGGAACGGAGGGTGTCTTTGAAAGAAGCATAGTACATTAGTGTGTGTATTCCTTTGAAACTTTCCAAACTTAATTTTGAAATGGGTTAGGGTGGGCTTGAAAGGAAAAGGAAATGAAATAAAGGATAGCTAGGGCAGTGTGCCATACATGTTTATGCCAGATTTGTATGGTAAATGTGTGTTCACCTTTCTGTTTTTCAGTGCCAGTGTTTGTTAACGTTAACAGAGCTTTTGAAGAACTACGTTGTTTATGAATGCCCCCGCATCAAAGCGTGGACTGCCGTCATCGCCTTGGATGATCAGACCACCACTACGTTAGACAAAGATCCCAGTGTGTAAGTTGTTTTTCGTTAATCCCCTTCTGCCAACCTACTCCCACCCCTCCCACTTTGTCTGTCATGGCTTTTATTAACAGTTGCTGTTTTTCGTTAAACCCCGCTTTCCAGCCTGCTCCCACCCCTCTCTCTCTCTCTCTCTCTCTGTCTCTGTCTCTCTCTTCACAGAAGTGCACATGCAGAATGTTGTACATACAATTTAATTGTAAGTCGAGAATGCTGTCAGCATTGCAGTTCAAGGGAAATAAGTAGCAGAATGGCGAAAAGACAAACAGTGAATTGGGCAGACCCAGCTTGCTTTGTTTTACCAGGACTTACAGATAACCACAATATAAAAAATAGTATGCAGATTGTGTTTGTCAGCCTTGTATTCAAGAAACGAGGTAAATATTGTGTTTTCGAGGGAAGTAAATTTTGTCATTGGTGAAGATGATGCCATAGTACCTTTTTTAATTCGTAGGTTTTGTTTTTCTGTTTCATATAAAATAGACATTTGAAGATTAAAATATGTGCACATATACACAAAAACATTCATGTGCACACACTCACCCACATCTCTCTCTCTCTCTCTCTCTCTCTCTCTCTCTCACTTAAATGCAAATACGTGTATAATGCATATATTGCACATGGAGATATATGCAATGTGCATGTGTGGCATTACAATATGGTTAAGCCATGCATTAGTGTGTATGTGTTAGTGTGTGTGTGTGTGTGTGTGTGTGCATGTGTGTGTGTGTGTGTTCCAGTTCATGTGGTTTTAGTAAACATCTAAATGATCTGCCATAGTGACCTTGAACCATCCAGTATGATCACAACCAAGAGATGTTATTTATTGTTTGTTCTCAGCTTGACATTCTGGAGCTGTCCCTGCTAAGCTCTTTGTTTTCCCCAAACCAAAGCCAGGTCATGTAGCACCATTTTATAGAGCTGTGTGCCATGTTGGTCACCTCTCGCCAAGTAGGTCACCTGCACTTCCAACTTCAGACAACAACTGAGAGATGTTTGTCTCGTTTCTTTGTGAGAGAAGCAATTACTTATTTCATGCACTCAATTATCCTTGTTTATTTCTGAGAATAACAGTCCCTTCCTTCATCCGTGAAGAACTAGTCAAGAAAGAAAAGCAGTCTATGATCTGAAAGACCTGGAGGGAAGTCTTACCACTGCTTCAGCCTGCAGCAGAGCAGCCTGTGACTAATGTAGTTGCATAACTGAAAGCATCACCAGGCACAAAGTTGTCAGGCATGAAGTAGTCTCATTTTCAGCGGATTTCTTGCATATATATTGTACTTTTAAAAGTTTTTTTTTTTTTTTTTAATGAAAAGAAAATACTGAAACGGAAAAAAAGAAACAGATGAAAAAAAAAAACCTAGAAGGATATTCGAGGATGGTAAAATTCTCAGCTGGATTAAAGGAGGAAAGCAGAAGTACCTCTTTTAGCATTTTTCTGAGAAGACAGATGCAAGAAAGGAACACACACACACTCAAGTGGTCCCCGCACACACACACACACACACACACACACACACACACACACACACACACACACACACACACACAATCATAGTCACTTATGATCATGTGCACACACATGCTTGCACTATTGCAGTTGGTTTAGGGATAGGTACCTGATTTTGTATTATGATGCATAATCACATCGTTTTTTTTTTTTTTTTTTTTCGATCCCATCAACCTTGATGAGATCTGCATGGTCAACTGGGCAAAAAGCATCGTGGAAAAAAAACTTGTCGTCAAATTTTATGCAGAGAATGGATGTTCTTGGCTGTGCTTTCACATGAATGACCTAGACGCCTGATAAAAAGTCTTGGTGGTACTGAAGCATGACTTAAAACCGCGACTAGAGCCACCTTCAGTGTCTTTTAGGTATCCTTTGAAACATGTATGGTGGTTGGCCCCCAGAGAGTGAGGAGAATGTTGTTATGGAGAAAAGATATTCCAGAGAAACCAACCTCAGGGTAACCAGAGTGAGATGGGTTCAATGCCTGCAAGGAAATTTGATTTAAAGCATTGAGAAAAAAATGCATGTGTTCATCTGTTTGCGTTCATTTTCAGTTTTGCATGTTTCACAATAAAATGATATTTGTGTGTGAGTGTGGGTGGTTTTTTTTTATGAATGTGTATGGCACAGAAATCAAAAATCATTCGCTTTGTGGAGCCTCGGACATATTTACTGATCTAACTGTGTGTAGTGTGTCCACAGATGTGTTCTGTTTCCTGAGCGACTCAACGAGACGGTGCAGGTAGCCTCAGTTTTGCACAACTTGACGTCGTTCATTGACAAACTGGCTGTTTTGGGGTTGCAGCTGGAAGGAGACAACTCTCTCTTGCTTCATATCATCGTCAGCTATATTAATCTGGTGAGCAACATTGCTTTGGCATGTGTCATCTTCTGTGCTGTGTTCGAGTATGTGAAGGTATTCAACACTGCCATGATCACTTGTATATTCAGTTTCCAGTAAATGTATGAATCACTCACGCTAAATGATGATTGTGTGAATTGTGCATATCTTAAGAACGAAAGTTGTGCAGTCACCTGAACATAATAGTAAAGTTTGAAAATGTTTTTGATAATTTTCATGCGAGATGTATACACTCTGTTTCTTTTGTCTTTACTTCAGTTGCTCTTCATTTGTCACTCTGCTGCTTGAATGATTAGATACTTAGTGCTAAATGCTTCAACAGGGCTGATAATTACATGTTTCAGACCACAGACTTTGGGGCCAAAATATGAAGCACTTGTTAGTTAAATATACAGCTGTAATTAGGCTCTGGCTAGCTTTATGGGATGGGAGATTCCAGGTTTGATTTCCATCAAAGATGTTTTACTTTAGGTGGGATTTTTCTGCCTTGGCTTGTTCATACCGAGAGCTTAGTGCACAGTGGACTTAAATGGGAAAACTGGGACCACACAGTCAAAGTTTATCCTGGTAGTGGTTGTGTATCTTTGATGGCGCGCATGTGTCTGCATGCACATTGTGTGTGCGTGTGTTTATTTATTTGGCAGATAAGGAGTTGAAGGATTGAGGTTGAGAGAGAGAAAACACTGGGGTGGGGGTGGGGGATGGCAAACGATGCATGTTTGCATGGAATTAAATCTCCGTGGGTGATTTGACAATAACTGCAGCTTTGGCTGTAAGAATTGAACCAAGTGTTGATAAATCTTGGAAAGACATACTGGTACACCTATATTTTTCATAAATTTGACTTGAGAATTGAAGCTGGAGAGGTACCTCAAGCAAGACCACAGTGCATCTGTTTTTGGTTTAGTAGAATATGTTGTCAGCTTGTCTATTTCTCAGTGTTTTAGTAGAATAGGTAGTCAGTATGTCCATTTCTCAGTCTTCTAGTAGAATAGGTAGTAAGCTTGTCCACTTTTAAAGTCTTTTAGTAGAATAGGCAGTCAGATTGTCCATTTCTCAGTCGGTTAGTAGAATACAGTCAGCTTGTCCATTTCTCATTCGTTTAGTAGAATGGGTAGTCAACTTGTCCATTTCTCAGTCGTTAGTAGAATAGGTAGTCAACTTGGCCATTTCTCAGTCGTTTAGTAGAATAGGTAGTCAGCCTGTCCATTTCTCAGTCGTTTAGCTGAATAGGTAGTCAGCTTGTCCATTTCTCAGTCGTTCAGTAGAAAAGGTAGTCAACTTGTCCATTTCTCAGTCGTTTAGTAGAATAGGTAGTCAGATTGTCCATTTCTCAGTCATTTAGTAGAATAGGCAGTCAGATTGTCCATTTCTCAGTCGATTAGTAGAATAGGTAGTTGACTGTCCATTTCTCAGTCGTTTAGTAGAATAGGTAGTCAACTTGTCCATTTCTCAGTCGTGTAGTAGAATAGGTAGTCAGCCTGTCCATTTCTCAGTCGTTTAGTAGAATAGGTAGTCAACTTGGTAGTCAACTTGTCCATTTCTCAGTCTTTTAGTACTATAGGTAGTCAGCTTGTCCATTTCTCAGTCTTCACTGATTTCTTGTTGCTTGATATGGTGCTGTTTTTTGATGTGTTATTTGCGAATGATGTCAGCCCTGATCAGTGCTGTCAGATTGGTTGGATTATAGACAATAGTGTGAAAGGGTTACATCCACATTTTTTTTTTACTGGTCTGGACTGTAGACAATTTAAAAGGGCTATGTGTCCACTTTTCAGTTTTTTTTTTTTAGACTAGACTAGTGTAGACAATAGCATGAAAGGGCTATATCCACTTTTTTTTCTTACAAAACTGGAGTGTAACAACAGCATGGAAGGCTATATCCACTCTTTTTTTTTTTAAGTGAACACTTTGTTTTAAAAGTGATCTGGAATCCAGACAAAAGAATGAAAAGGCTGTATCCATATTTATCCCCCCATAAGAGAATGTCATTTGTTGACAGAAAAAAAAAGGTTTCAGAATGTCAGAATGATGTGTTGCTCTATCACAGGTTACCTTCTCTTACTGGGTTAATGTGACTATAGCCAAAGAAGTACTTTGTGAAGACCTCGAGAGATGTGCTGTGTGCAGTTATCCGGTCTGACAGACCATCCAGGGGTGGAGCATGTCATACTACCCTCACCTGCCCTGTTCCGTCTCATTCTCTTCTCCAGTTCTGCTGCTGCCATCTCTGTCATGGGCTCTGCTTTCTGCAGGTGAGTGAGGCCAAAGCCCTGGTTGTACTTTCTCTTTTGTCTTGCTTCTTTCACTCTTCACACACAGGCAAAGTGCCATGGGAAGTGCCAATGAGCGCAGTAATGGCTGATAAAATACCGTTTTCTTCTTGTTCTTTGTACACTGTAATGGCTGGTAAAATACCGTTTTCTTCTTGTTCTTTGTACACTTAGACAGGAACCTCAGAGACACTGATGAAGGCTGGTGTACGGCGGAGGCCCTGCAGAGATCCATAGAGCTTTTCCCTGATTGATGTGTTGGCAGGCCAGGTCTCTGCTCTTAGCTTTCTATGTGTGGGGCAGTCCTGCAGGAAGTGTTCCATAGTGGTTAGGGGGCCACATGTAGACTCACTAATGTGGAATTTGTGAACTTGTGATGTCTCAGCTTGGAATGACCTGTCCTCAGTCTCACAATGCTCACTTGGTCTGGTCTGGCAGCAGGTACTTATTAGTATACATCCTTTTTGTTGAAGTCTGGGTGCTGCTCAAGCCATCTTCTGTTTTTGCTTCAAGTACTCTTGTAAAAGTAATTTCTCAAAGGTGTCAATCAGTAAAACACTAATCACTGTTTGGATACTGATGGGACCAGGTTGTGTGGAAGCTGTAGCTCAGTTCATTTTGCTCCACAGCATTATATTATTATGGTCATCCTCTTGAAAACGATAGTCATGAAATGCAGAAAAAAAAAGCAGTGTAGTTTTCATGAGTCTTTTCATGCCCATCTGTCATAGTGACTTCTGTTTCAGTTTTCCCACCCTGTCTGCGATAAGTTTTTATCACAGTCTGTGGAGTCGGCAGATTCAGGGAGACTGTACGCTGTGGGTTTTCCTTTATGTGGGTGCAGCTGGGTGTAAGGGAGATGTAAATGAGTGGCTTGGGGAGGAAAAGGATGACGGAGTAAGAAAAGGAGGATCATTTACAGGGATAGTTAACGGGGGCAACATCTGTTACTGATTTCATTTTCGAGTGCAGAATTGATGAAATGTTTGCAAGCGCATGAAAATACATTAGTCTACATGAGCTGCACAGTTATCATAGTTGGAAGTAGGGGCTCAAGAAATGCATTGATTGTAAAATTTGCTCATGATGTTCTTCTGATAGTACTTCATAGAATACCGAAACATTTTTTCAAACATATGCCATTGTCTTTTCCCCTGAATCATTTAAAGCTGTGTGATGTATGTATTTTTAATCATTCCTTCACAAAAGCCAAAAGAGTATGTGGCCAACTTTATGGTCACAGTCCATTTGTTTTCCCTGTCTTTGTAGATACAAAGAATCTCTCTTGCACGTGACGGTGGGACGAAGGGAGAGCGTGGGTGCATTCAACGAGATGCTGATCGACCTGTGTGACACCCTGTGGCGGAACAAGGTGTTCAACACCCCGTTGCAGGGCTCTCTGAAGGCGCTGTCGGCAGCGCTGTCTCCTCTGTTCACCCGCCTGCCGTCACCTACCCTAGCGCTCGCTTTTCCATCTTTCAGGGGCAGGCCTTCTTGTCCTACGCCTGGACTTTTCTTCGCAAGGTGAGTCTGCTTCATCCCGTCCCATCTCCAAGTCTCTTTCTACCGTTAAAAGAAAGAAGGCAGGTGTTCTCTTTTGAAAGGGTGTGAGTGTGTGTGTTGGGGAAGAAGGGGAGGGAACAGTCAGGTGTGTGGGTGGGGGGTAGGATTTTGTAAGCTTTTGTGGCAGGGAAAAGGATTAGAAGAACACAGCATCAACAATTTGCAGTAGGGCTATATTTGTTTGACCACATTTTATGTTGGACCTTTTACAGTGGATTTTGAATTTGTTTTCATTCTCTTCATTTGTGGAAATGTCCTTTTTAATGTGAAACTTTTTTTACCACTTTGTTCTTTGTCTGCTTGAACCAGCACATCCTCTCAGATTTCTTTCCTTTTCACACGTTTTTTTTTTTCTGAGTGTAGTGTAAGTGTCATCATGTATCTCAATGATGGGAGATCCCATTTCTGTATTGTTCCATTTCAAACCCTTTTACCATTTTTGTACTCCCAGTTCTTATAGAACAGGGAGTACTTTACAACTGGAACGAAAAAATGCTGTCTCTGTGTCTATTAGTAGTCAAAATGTGTTCCACTCACTCCAGACAAAACTTCTGGGCAGATCTTTCTGAAAATTTGTATACATGTTCATTATGGGTCACGGATGATGCCCAATGTTTTATTTTACTAGAATAGCTGTTACTGACGGCTATAACAGCCCTAAACCATTTTTCTTCTTCATGGAATATCTCAGAAAGTACTTGATTCAAGATAAAACTAGGAGTATGTTTATATGCTTTGCATCTTGTTCATGGCTAAGCTGCTGTTTTTTCTCTGAAAGTTGCTTGTCTATAATGCACATTCTGTAGTCAGACTAAGCAAATTTTTTGTTTTCCAGACTCAACCTGAAGGGAAGAAAGTCCATCCAAATCAGCTGAAGGTACATATTTCAACTTACTGCTCTTTTGTTGGTGTCATTGTTTGTTTGTTTTTTCTCTTTCCTCTTCTTTTTTTTCAAACCCACCTTTTGTTTGTGTCGGCCCCAGAATGATAGTTCACATGTTTATTTCTGACCTAGTTTCTGATGTTAATTCTGATACCTTTTGTAATGTGATTTAACTGTCTAGTGGGGAAAAACAACTGCAGTTATTTCCTCTTTCATTAAAGCAGTGATTTGGCAGTTTTTTTAAGGTGAAGAAAAAGGATTGGGGAAGAAAGAAAATGGGAATTACTTTTTGAAAAAAAGTTGCTAGATTGTAAATGCTAAACCGTTCACTAACGGCGTTTGAAGACCGTTAAAGCCTGATGGCAGAACCATTTGTAAACCCTTTCTGGAGTTGATTTATATTTTCTGATTGTGACTACAGAGGCTCCGCTAGCTTATTGAAATTACCAATGCTTTGTACTGGCAGTTTAAATAAAAACAACCCTGGTATCAGGCAGCAGGCACAACCAGTTATTACTGAGAGCCCCTTTGCCTGTTTTCTTCCCCCAGGAAGTGAAAGTAAGCAGCGTTCATGTGGTAGGCTAGGGACTGAGTTAATGACAAGACACCAGCGACAGCTACAAGTCATGTAAAGGGTATCAGTAAATAAAGAATGATCAGTGTAAGAGGAAATTTAAGGAAAAAGGTGCACAAAAAATGATATCAGTGTAAAAAAGAGAATTATCAGTATAAGTGAAAATCTTTTAGCCCATGCTTGAGGATCCATCATTGATATGAGGGAGTTTTTTTTTGAATGTTGTTTTTTTTTTTTGTTTTTTTTTTTGTTTTTAATAATGTGTGAGAGTATACAGTTGCATATTCAGGGAAGTTGGGGGCTGTTGGGTTTCTTTCAATGTAAATTGTATCCTGCTCCTGAAAATCATGTGCTAGTAATTTCCTCTGTGTGTCAATTTCTTTGACTCTGCCTTTTTTTTTTTTTTTTTTTTTTTTTTTTTTTTTTTTAGTTTTTTTTATCTCCACTGTTTTTTTGTTCTGTCATTGTGGACTAATCTCCTTTCTTTGCTCTAGTTCTTCAGAACTGTTTCACTTGTAGAATTTATAACGGTCCATTGCAATGAGGTAGTGGACTTTTATGCACAAACTATACTGTCAAGTTTTGCCCGTTTTTTAAAAAGCATTTTGTTGTATGAAAACGTTTTTCATTAATTGTCTACTCTTTTTTGTAAACAGAGGGTAAAGCTTCAGGACACTGACTAGTGCCGTCAGAACAGCCTAGTTTTATCAGTTTGTCTAAGAATGTCAATAGATTTGGTAATCCTGTGATAGCTTTAATGTATGTTATTTGTGTATAATCATAATTGTGTTAATTGTTGTTGTTTCCTGTCAGACTAGACTCTTTTTTCCGGACATGGTGGTGACAATCCTGAAATGGGGTCAGCTGGGGTACAATAACAAAAGTAATTTACACACAAAAATGCATGCACGCACGCACACACACACACTAAAGCTTTCAGAAATATCAGTTGATAGTAAAAGGTAGTATTAGGATCAAAGATGAGTCCCAGTGTTTCAGTCATTTTTATTCTATGACCAAGTGGTAGAGACAGTTGTTCTTTGCGAGGGACTAAGGCATGTTCAGTTCTCAGGGACAGTGTTGATCCTAATCTCAGCTTGTGGTTTGTCTGTGCAGACTGTGAAGGACACCTACCTGCAGTTTTCTGCAGCAGGAACACCTGGGAGGCCTCATCCGTTTCATAAACACTTTCGTGATGAGAAAGTCGGCACAGTCCTCCACCGTAACATCCACAGACTCCCTCTCAGTCGTGGCGTCTGCGATGGACAGTCACCGGTCTGTCGTAGCCTCCTCCGCAGACACAGTTGCATTTGGATGATTCAGAAGACAGTGGACACAGTGAAAAGCCATCACAAGTGAAGACTTACAAGGGCTGCTGTAGGATGGAAAACTGTGCTCTTGTGTGTGTCTGCGCATGTGTTCACATGCTTGCAAGTGTCCTGAGAGAGAGAGAGAGTGGAGTGGATGTTTACATTGTGAAACACTTGATGTGAACTTAAGTAGTTTCAGTGTCATGTGAAGTCAATGTCAGAGTGTGATTAAGTGACTGTGAAGGTGTAATCACTGTTCCCAGCCTTGATGTCAGCTGTGCCACTCCTGTGTATTGGGTCACCTCATGGCATCCTGAGGTTGAAGGCTTCCAGGGACTACCAGTGCTGGGGCTGGGATGGGACACACATGGATTGGGCGATATCAGGGAGGAGCTGGAAGAAGCATGGAAAATGAGGGGGGGGGGGGGGGGGGGGGGGGGGGGGGGTGAAAAAACCTGCAGGCAGACCAAGACATGTCTTATTTTTCATCCAGCATTCCAGCAAAATATTGTGCTCACAGAAAGTTCTGTTAAAGTTTTGTTCTCGCCCAAGTAAGTTGTTTTCATGTCATTTACAAAAGATGTGCTTATTGATCAGGGTTTATACATTGAATGAAATGTGTGTGTGTGCGTGTGCGTGTGTGTGTGTGTGTGTGTGTGTGTGTACCCAAGTAAGATGTGTTTTTTTTTGGTCATGCACAGTACCATGTCACGCTCTTGCAAATTACCACCAGTATGCTAGCTGTGGCCAAATTCTGTGGCTAACTCAATATTAAGACACCCCGCATGGCCTTGGTTCTGTGTCCAGCCTCAGCACATAGCAGCATCTGCTTCCTTACGCTGAGCAGTTGTGATCTGACAGTTCTATGCTCTGTGCTGCTCTCCCCAGCCTGTTCGTTACTGTTTGCCCAAATCCCCAGGATGGGAATGGGCTTCTTGGCATGTTCACCATCACAGGCAATACCAAGTCACTGGAGTATACACCATCAAAAATAACTTCATATTTCATTTTGGATGGGATGGGTGGGTGTGTTACTTACTTTTACAGATAAATGCCAGATCATTTGAATTTTATTTCGTGGGTATAGGGGAGGGCGGTCACAAGCAAATGCCAGGTCACTTTAGAAAGTTTTAGCCTTTGCCTATAGGAGCACTTTTTTTTTAGTTACTTTGTAGTGTAGGCAAGCGCCCTTCTTCCTTGAAGGAGAGTTAACTCCATTTCAGGAATATGCATGATTCTTGTATGAGGAGCACACCCTATCTAAAGATGATGCTTGATACCGCACAGCATTACAAACAGTGGGCTTTAAGGGTTCAGTTGGTCATTTTCGTTCACCAGACAGGAACCCCAGAGGCACTGACAAAGGTTGCTGTATGGCAGAGACCCTCCAGGGCGCTTCTCCCTCGTTGATGTGTTGAAGTCCAGGTCTGTGCTCTAAGCTTTTTCAGTGTGGGACAGTCCTGCAGGACAGTCCACTGTCATCGGGGCTGTGTTGCCTGGGCATCCTGAAGACTTGCCAATGTGGAATTGTATGAACATGTGGTATTTGAGCCACGAGTGCCCTGTCCTCAGTCTCACAATGCTCACTTTGAACAAAAGTGTATGTTGAAGTGTAAAACTGTATGCCTTGGGCAGAGTCAAGTTTTATAGCTGTGAGGATTCACAAGTGGCTTACATGTGTTAGCAGCGAAAGAAGTGAGAGACCAGAGATGCGAAGAAACTAATGGTCGATTCTTTTCGACTATGTGGCTACTTCTTAAGCTCTTCTGGTTGTTCAGAGAACATTGCTACTTTTCATGCACCAATCAGAGGACGTCGTCCTTTTGTCTTGCATTTGAGAGCCCCCAAGATATTTTAGCGCTTGCCCGCCAGTGTCTGTCCATGCTTGCCGCTACTGTGCTGAAATGCTGTGACTGGTCTAACTTGGAAGAATTTTTAGCATTTTGCCTGCATGAAATGCGTCTCTGTACATGCCAGCAGCAAAATCAGATTAATGAAATGGTGCTGTAATTCAAACTGTTGGAAATCTTTCCTTGTTTCTTGTTTTCAATTTGTTTTCTGTATTTAAAGCAGACCCATTTATACATACCGTTTCAACATATTTTGCACACACATTTGGCTAAACCATGATGAATGCAATGAACTTTTGGGAAAAAAAAAGTTTGAAATGCACACGTAGGCAGAAAGTTCTTGAGTAGCAATCACATTTGCAGAGTGTAGCTGGTGCCATGTAGTTGTTTTGCTGTGTGGTGGCAGCAGGGGAACAGAATTCCACCACCTCTTCCATTCCTGTGTTTTTGAAAAAGAAAAAAGATTAGTCACATAATCAGTAGAAGATGCACTAATATTTTTTTATGGAAAGTTTGATAATAGCGGTTCAGAGGTAAAACAGGTCTGTTAAAGTTTTTTTTCTTTTTGTCACAGCTTTCACATTTACTTTGTCACTTTTAACACCTTACATGTAAGTGCTGCTCCTTATTTTGAAATCATTGTTTCTTTTGGATTTCTGCTTGGTGTATGAAAGCTTCCAGCTGGCACTAATATGGTACTGGCAGCTTATGGTGCATGACCTTTATGCTGAGAAGATGCAGATGTTGATTTCACCTGTGCACCAAAGAGAGGATTGTTCCAGGGTCCAGTGGCAAATGGATATTTTGTTTGCTGTATGTGTTATTTAAAGCAGAAAATGGGGGGAAGGGAGGGGGTGTTATTAAAAGCAGAGAATGGGGAGGGGAAGGGTTGGAATATGAAAGCCTGCTAATGTCAGAGGAATGTCATTCAACTTTTAGGTCCAGTGGATTTGCCAGGGATGCTTTCTTTACAGACAGTACTTTCCACCATCTGGATATTATCTGTGAGCAGTTTTCCCCTTTCTGGTACTCTCTTTGACTGCCTCCTCCCCCGCCGCCCCTCCCCCCTTTATCTTGCTTTTCTATCATCCACTATATTTATGATGGCCCCTTCAGCTGTCTTTGTTCTGGAAAGTCTACTTTTTTCCTCTCTCTCATTACAGTTTATGTCACTTTTCTTTTTTTGTAATTGTACTCTGTTGACTAGGTAGTGAGAATGTGAAGTCTGTTCAGAATGTGTGAAGGGCTCAGGATTCATGTACAGCTGTGCTTACCTCATGCATTATGATTTGAAAATGTCCTCTGTAAGTCAATATGTTTGGACTGCATGAATTTAACCTGTCATCACCAGTCATCTGTGTGCGTGTTCACCCTTTCTCATCATCAAAGTTTATGTGAACAAGTATGTATGTAAAGAAGACATTAGAAGTTTGGAACTTAGTTGACTGGGTTTCTCTTTTGTGCCCCAACTACACCTGTCATATTGCCTCAGAAACAGGCGACATAACAGTAGATCTGCTGCCTGTTTGGCTGAAGCGGAACTTCTATACTGAAGTATTTGATTGGGTTATTATGAGAGATTGTGCCAAATGAGAATGGCTTCTTCTAAACAGCGTTCCATGTTTTGTCAAAAATGGCAGCTCATTCTCTTGAAATGATATAGGTTGGTGGTGTCACCATCACTTCTAAATGGAAAAAAAAAGGGGTTAAAGGAATCATTCTCATACACAGGAAATGGGAGTCACTGCACTTTAGGACAGTGTGGCATTGTGGGTATTGTTGGCTCTGCTTGGACGACAAGAATGAGCGGCACTGTTTGTGCACTGCCTGCACTTTGAAGAAATTTATTATATCATGATAAGTAATCATGTTAACAACTTAGGGTCCCAAAACTTTCAAAGATTGACCTAAACTCATCACTAAGAGAATGACGACCACCTTAAGAGTTTATCTAGTAAATCACTGTGCGCTTAAAAGTCACATTTTTTTTCAATCTGTACGGTACTTTCACCATTTTTTTTAGTCATGTAAATGCTGTTTTTCATTGAAAAGTCACATTTTTAACAATCTATTCTATACTTCAGTTTTTTTTAGTCCTCTAAATGCTGTTTTCATTTTAGTCCTTGTAACAGTTTATTCAATTATCTCCACCACCACCACCTCCCCGTTCTCTCCCATCTTATCTCCTTTTTTCTCTTTGTGTGTGTGTGTAGATGTGAGCGAGAGAGAGAGGCGCAGTCGAACATGTACTTACGTGGTGACAGCCCTGAAAAGGCTTGTGTGGTTGGCTGGGGAGACAGCAAAACAGACCAGTTTCAGTTTAATCAAGGAGGTGTCACTGCATGCGGACTAGTCCATATACGCTACACCACATATGCTAAGTTTTTAGAGCACACTGTGCATAATTTTAAGCCGATTGGATAAATGAATTAATAACTAGATGAGAGAAGTTATGAAGAGGGTCTCGTGGCTACGACTTAGCAGATGTCTGACCTACGCATTAGCCCAATGCGCTGGTCAGAAATCGAGTGCCTACTAGCTTTGGCTGTGCCTTTTTTTTTTTTTTTTTTTATTACTGATGTGTGTGTAGTGAATGTACACATGTGTGGATATATGTGGGCACAGACCCATGTGTGTGTGCGAGTGCATGTGTGTGTGCATTTGTGCATATATACGTATGCATGCGTGTATGTGTGTGCGCGTGCTGTGTGCATGTGCATGTGCATGTGCATGTGTGTATGTGGATTTGTGGGTTTGTGTGAGCATACACACGTATCTGCATATGTATGTGTACATATATGTGCATGTGTCTTTGTATGTGGGTGTGTATGCCTGTGCGTGCGTGTGTGCACATGCATGTTCATGTGTATACATGTATGTGCGCCTGGGTGTGGATGCTCACATGTGCATGTGTGTGTGTGTAGGAGCGAGCGCATGTATAAGCGCGCACGTGTGTGTGTGTGTGCGTGCACACATGCGTGTGTGTGTGTGCGTGTGTGGGCATACATATGTTGTTCATGTTCCTTTGGTATGAATCCTGTGGGAATTGCCAAGTATATCACTGTGTGTATCCATACAAGCATAGAGACCGGGTGACAGCTTTTCATGTGGTGTCAGGATTGCATATATATATGGCCGTTTGGAATCCCTTGCTACATACACAGCCATACCGGTCTCTGAAGGATGAAGATCCCAAGTGATATGGGCCTTATTTACCATTATTGACCAGATGTTTTAAAAAAAATTCTTGAGATTTTTTTTTTCATTGTGACATGTCTCAAGTTCTCTGCTTTTATATTCTTTTTTTTTTTTTATGACTAATACCACTCAGTTATGATCTTCAGAAATCCTTGAAATTTAGTTCCTAGATGGGAGCCAGTCTGAATTTAGAGGTAGCAAAGATAACTGTTTTTTTTTTTTTTTTTAATTTAATCTTTGGTGGAAAAGCTTTCAGATGGGGGTTTTGGGGGGGGGGGGGGGGGGGGGGGGGGGGTAAGAAAATAAATGGGAGGACGAGGGGGGTATCACTGGTAATATGTGTGGGTAAAAGGGAAAGATGTTTTAAGTGCCCACCAATGTGAATGCACGCATCAGTGTGGCCATTATGAGGAGAATGGCTTCTGAAGTTTCGCTGTGGTCTGTGTATGCAAGAAGATGTGAACGTGTTTTATAAATACATGTGAGAGAGATCATGGGAATGTGTGCAATGGTTGTGTAGTAGTACCACCGTTAATGAAGCAAACGGTGGTTCATATTTGGTAATTACTGCAACCCAAATATGCAAATGTAAATTTAGTTTTTGCAGACCTGTACATAAATGTAAACTTGATCTACAGAAATTGTAAAATGTTCATGCAGTTGACAAATGAAAGTTTAACAAAATTCTGAAATAAATGTACATGTTTTTTAAAGTGCTTTGATTTTTATGACTGACTCTTTTTGGGGTTAGTTGGGTTTTCTCTCTCTTTTTCTCTTCATTTTTTTTTTTTTTTTCCTCATCTTACCTTTCTCCATGATCTATTTTGAATGTTGTAAAGTGGAAAGAGAACTGCAGGTACCAGATTGCAACATTCTGATTCTTCCTCATGCACTGTGTAGTCTTTGATTTCTTAGTTCAATGAGATATGTGTAGCATCAAACCGTTTTGTAGCGTCAGACCACACCAGTCATGTATGTCACACAAGCATTACTGCCCGACATGTTTTCCACCCCACCCC
The DNA here is from genome assembly GCA_016801955.1 of Conus betulinus. Classification (NCBI taxonomy): domain Eukaryota; kingdom Metazoa; phylum Mollusca; class Gastropoda; order Neogastropoda; family Conidae; genus Conus; species Conus betulinus. The sequence goes on from JADBJO010002629.1 coordinate 242,901, forward strand.
TGAATCTGACTTTGCAGCTGTAAGCAGACAGTACGGTATCACTGTGGGAAGAAACCTGTGCATTTCGTGGGGAAGTGACTAGGAGTCCCCAAAATTGGATTTGAGATGAAGAAAAATCATGCGCCAATGATCCTGTGCCACTTGCACGGAATGAACCGTCTCATTGAACCATATTTCATGTTGTTCAATCCCTCTCGTAGAAAATGGTTTACTCAGAAGGGAGTGCTATCAAAACAAGGAAAAGAAAAGGGCACTCAAGAGTTATACACTAAGACCGAGGAAAGCTAAGGCAAAAGAAAGAGAGCGGAGGATGACTAAAGTCTGGCACCGACAGCAACCCTAATGACAGGGGATGAACTGAAGACCATCTGAGACTGCGTCATCGTTTGATGACAATGAAGAAAAGAAACTACTGGTTTCAAAAAAAAAACATGCAAAAACATGCTTACTGGAATCATGATTTGGATCAAAGCTGCAGGATGGCAATTAGAGAAATCGATGAAGATCCTACAGCAGAAGTCTGCTCAGACCTGAGTGTTCCATAAACGAAGCAGGGAGTATTTACAGCTATAAATCCACTTGCTAGAAAAGCATATGTTTGCATTAAAAATGCAAGAAACCCCCTGTCTAAAGCAGCAGTCGTTCTGACCTTACGCACAGGTCAACCGAAGGTCAGGGATTCCATTGACATCTAAGTGCAGGTTCTAACAAGATCATGCAGCTCTGTATGGATAAGCTCTTCAGTGTGCATGGCCTCATGGTTATAGGAGCCAAGACATTACAGAAGCAGGGAGAGGGAGAGGGGTACACACAGACCTTGCCTTCCCTATGAACTCACTGGTTTCTAACAGTGGAGCCAGCCATCATGGAAAACAGGCCACTTCAATAAGATACAGAGTCTGTGCCTGCAGAAAATGTATGGATTTGGCTAAAAACCACTCCATAGTGTAAAATTTCTTCTTTGAAAGTTTGGGTCTATTCAGAACATCATACTGGGAGTTTTGTTTTTGTTCATCATTCTTTGTGTGTGTGTGTGTGTGTGTGTGTGTGTTTTAACAAGACATAGCAACAACAAAACCTTCACAGGTGTGACATTGCTTTTACTGAAGTCATAAAGTTTTGCGGAAAGAGCTTAAAAATTGTCTCAGTTATCACATGAAAATCATGACTGTGGGTGATGACCCATGACATATGGTGAACTTAAGCATTTGCATCGTACTGAAAAGCAATATTAGAAGAAAAAAATGTCAAAGTGATGTCAGATTACAAAAGATGTTTGTTCTTTAATATTTTCCATTCAACTGAAGATTTTTACAATAACTTGATTGTACCCATCTTAAAGGTTTCTAAACAAAAGAATGTTGCGATATAGAATTTATGCTCAAGGCATTTGTAAGTTTGTAACATTTCATTAGTTTTGAGGAAAAAAGCAGCATTTTTGTTGCCTTACTTAAACTGTATATCAAATATTGTTTTATTGTTTTCCATGTATGCTTAAAGTATTTGCGGCCATTGGTGTGCATGTTTGTTTCATTGGATAACTATTGCCAACACTTTTTCTGTAGAATTCTTCTGTACATTGATCGCTTGCTGTAGCAAATGTTTTGTCTTTTTTATTTGGTGCCTAATTTTTAGAACTGACCCAGATAATTTTGGTTTGTTTTCCTGCAAAAAGCCGGTTGATTTTTGCAGCATACATGACAGCAGACATACAAAAGATAAAGACAGAACAATTCTGATTGTATTAATCTAGTGCAAATGCCTCTTTTCCCAATTTCTCCAATGTTAAAACACATCTGCACACAGTTTATTTGTCCAGTTTATTTCCCCAAAGACCATTATTAATAAAAGCAAGAAAAGCTACATCTCACAGTACATAATAACCCATGGCAGCATACTTCTCTTTCCTCCTCACAGCCCCCTTTCCCTTCACGTCTTCCCCTCACCCACACATGCGCTCACCCCATCTAACAAAATGCTTTTGGCTCACCATCACATCACCCTAAAATGGAAAAGATCAAAAATCCTGAACTGGCCTTGGATTAGGACCTGGCCACTAGAAAACAAGTGGAATAAAACATCATCACAGCATCCAAAACATCTTGGTCTATTTCAGATTTATACACTTATATAAAAGTGCACACATCTGAAACTGGGACAACAGTTTGGTGGTCATTTTGCCGCCTTCAATAACTGCTAAGTAACCTGCTAAACAAAAACAAAATGAAACTTCTTGACTAAACGCTCATCACAGTCACTATATAATTTTGTTTTTACAAAAGCACTGATGACACTACCCTTTTCTTTTGTTTGGTAGAAGTGTGCATTTCATCTGTGTAACAAGAATGGGAAAAAGGATGGTCATGGGCAGTTCTGATCCTGAACTTTTACAAAAAAAATATGGTTATGATTTTCTGGATTTCAGAGAGAAAAGGGAAAGACAAAGAAAGAAAATGAGTGAAGAAAAAGAAAAAAAAAAAAATATATATATATATATATATATATGCATATACAGATCTGCTGGATTTCAGCCACTAAATTGGAAACTAATAATCAAAAAAAAAAAAAAAGCCTCAAAGAAAAGGGAACATGTTCATGCTGTGAATATTTGTGGTCACTGAAAAAAAGTTGCGACACAAGCTCTGCAACAGTCCCCGACTCGGACGGCATCCGATGGGACTTCTCAACATGAACATTAGCATGGATTTTTGAGTGCTATCCTTTCAGTCAGGCAGAGCATGGATTTTTGAGTGCTATCCTTTCAGTCTCTTCTCATCCCACTTGTTCATTCAAACCAAACCAGTGTGCATAAAACCATGCCGGTGTAAGAGCCAACAGAGGGGCAGAAGGCCGCATTCAGATGCTGAGGTGTTAAAAAGAGAAAACAGCTTGCTGTTGAGAGAGAACATACAAATTGATACGACTTAACAAAATACATGTCAGACCCTGGGATCCTGACACACAAAACAGACATTGGTAAAGTATTACAAGAAGTATGCAACCTGACAAATACCTCTGTTATATCGCAGTAACGCCAAATACCCGACACATCACACTAACCAAAGTATACACACAAAAAAATACAAAGCCAGTTCATGTGGCAAACAGTCACATGGTAAAGAATCACACCCTGTGATGTCACAGTATATGCACATTCTAAGCGTATCCTGCGTGCTTCAACAGTATCTAAGAACCCCTTGGACAGATGAGGACGATTATAAACGAAGACCAGCACAAGAGTACATTAGGTAGCACTTGAGCATCCACACAGGAAGAAAATATCACAAATCAGTAAACTGACCAAAGTTAACTGGTGTGGTGTGACACTTGTACGAATACTGAACAATGAACAACTGTGACATTGATACAGACCTCATCCATTTTGCACTGGGCAAATTGGTATGTGTGGGATAAATGTTTTCTTTTTTCTCTACAATGAACAACATTGTTTCACAGAAAGTATGTACAATGAATGAAATGTAAGTTTTGCTACTTGACAATGAACGATGTTAAGAACAGGATATATGAGCAAAGTAATGAATAAACAAAACTAGTAAATGTCAGTCTAAATACCTTTTCACAATACAGAAAACAATGCTGTTTCAACCAATGTGTAAGAATATATAAAAAAAAACCCCAGAAACCCCAAAACATACACACAGGGTTAAATTATGCAATATACTACTACTACTAATAATTACACAGAGAGAGAGAAAAATCAATGCATGAAAAGAACACGTCGTCTCTTCGTTATCCCAAATTTTCGGTGAGCACACCTCGCCTTTCTCTTGACAAAACGATACCAAGAAATAAGGAATGTATATCATTTAATCACAATGTAAGTACACCAGTCATAGTCAGGCAACTCTTGTATAAAAATTGCTTCACACATTCCAAAAGTGAAACATGTCAAATTGACCTGAATATTTCAAACATAACTATTGCTGTCATGTCTTTTGATTTTAAATGCACTGAACTCTTTGTGCATATGGACAAAATGTACAAAGCAAACATTACCTTCATACAAATATATTCTTGTAACATACACAAGCCTTTTAAACCTACTAGTACTTACTTTTTTAGAGAGTTTATATCACAAAAATCTAAGTAATGATGCCTTTAACATAAAACACAAACCGATGTTGACAATAAATCTTTTCTTCAAAATGAACTTTAAAAGCTCAATTTTACTTTGTGCTGTCTGACACATAAAATATTGTAAACTGATGGAAATACGACAAGCCATTCAAATGTGTTTTAACTGGTAAATTACATAACATTATGCAAAGTTCTGAGCCACTGACATTAGAGTTTGAGAACATTAACCCTCTTGCATTCAGATTTGTTGAAGTGAAACTCCCCGTTCGATTTCATATTATAGTTGCACTCTTGAAATGGGTGTGTATGATTTTAAAACGTACTACAAATGCATGTGAACCTCTAGGACAATGAAATTTGGTGAGCAAGTTCAAAAACCCTGCACTTGAACTACATTTTGCCTGTCAGAGTGAAAAGTGACTTTGACCTGAAATGTTGTGTTAATGTAACCTGGCCCCAAATGTCACATTTTTACGTCAATAGTGACAACAAGCAACCCTTAGCTATGCCACACGCATGCATACTGTATAGTGTCTGATAGAAGCTAAGGCCCATCTGACATACCAGTTTATAGACAGCCGCAGTCAAGTGTCAAGAGTCGCCAAAAACACAGGTACACCAGAGGTGGATAGGCATGCCTTTCATGGCTGGTTTCTTTGATAGTACCTACTGGTTTCATCAGACAGACGATGACATAAAAACCAATCAAGTTGTGGGGAAAAAAACAAATCAAATCAAGAAATCCTAGTATGCAGCAATACCTGATCATGAGCATGTTGGACTGGCTGGCAGCAGTAAGTTAGTCACAGAGACAAGCTGTGTTGCAGGTCATCATGTAGTCCGCAGTCTGGCTGGCAACACACTGTATCAGGATCACTTTCTCCCGTTTCTTCATCTCTTTGATACTTCCATCCTTGTCCACCCCACCTCCAAGCTCCTTTCCTTCATGTTTTGTGCACTTCTTGTAGAATCTGACCCAATACCCTCTTGCATGTGGTCAATTAATTTTGTCAAACTCAGCAGCTGTCTGTAAAAACCGCCATTGTGAAATTAGATCAAAAGTTCATTCACAAGTGTGTAGTTTTCTATTTCTTTCCCTTTCATGAATGGAACAGGCACCCACCTCAAAAAAAAAAGAAACAAAAACCAAGTGCCGACACTTCACTGGACGTCAATGGAGGTTCCCTAATGATTTCCATGCCTTCCTGAGTGAGTACACATGGTCAGGGTGCAAAGGGAAAGTGCCAATCAAGTGCTCCCAGTTTTTCCTGTTATGAAATGTAGTAGTGCACCTAGCAGCTCCCATCAAGAATGCATGAGGCTTAAGAGGGATAAATCAAACACTGGGCCTTCATGATTTAACCTGTGGTCAGAGGTATGATTCTTTTGGGAGATATTCCCCTGAAACACAGAATTAAATCTTCTTGTTAGTTTTTTTTTTTTCTTTTTTTTTTTTTCTTCTTCTGACCTAGACAGAAAGGAAAACATTTGTGCAAGCTATCCCTGGTACACATATGTTTTTGTTTCCCCCTTTTACACATATGCTTTTGTTTTAACTATTCAGCCAGTCAGCCAGCCAGTGACATGTGGCAACTGTTCCCTTGTTATACAATTGAAACACACACTAGATGTACCACAGCTAATACATTTGCAGCTACTACTACATCCACAAGACAAAAGTACAGTTAGTTGCTGCTAACACAGCAGACTGGATATGAACAAAATTGTGCAATATGCAGAAGTATGAGTACATCCTATTTCAAATTCCAAGTTTCTCCCCTTCACAATCACACGGCCATAATTTTCAAGTGAAAATATGCAAGACACTTGGACAAAGTAACCAACATTTGTTGTAACAACCATCTGAACATCATCAACCACAATCATCAGTACGAACCCATAGAGACAGAGATGGCAGGAACTGATTAAAAAAGAAAGAAAAAATGCCGATGAGACATATACCTACTAAAAAAATTAAGTGAATAGAAAAAATAAACATTCATTCAGAAAAAAAAGATTTTACCAGCTCTTTACAAGTCAGAGTCCCACATACTGACACACGAGGAGCACAAAATGAATGACACAAACCTGTCTCTTCTCTGGACTCAAAAGATTCTGAGCTGCTCAGTAAAATGACTAGTTTTGATGGTTTTATAATCAAGTAACATCATCGTTCACAAATCCAGCCATCTAGGCCATGATATATGGCAAGGTCTACCACAAATTTAACCAGCACACTCTGCTGAGTGAAGCATGGTAAGGAGAGATTTTGGCACATGATCATGCTTCTCTGGCCATGGCTGGTCACAGATTGCCTGTGCAATGCTCGTTCAAATGCATCAACTCATGACTTGCGGCAGACAGCCAATTATCTATACATCATAGAGTCTGACATTGTTTTCTTCCTATCTGAGTCTTTTCACCAATCTTCCATGCAAGACTCGCATACGGTTCTGAAAAGCAGCAGAACTACATAGTTGGCACATGATGCATGGTACTCATGAGTGGAGTTTCATGTCGTACATGTCAGTCTTGCTTCCAGTTGAAGATTTGAAAAAAAAATCAAAATCAGAAAACGTCTGATTATTTATGACTATAACAAAGGATTTTACAGCCAATACGAGCAGCGCTTGCACACCCTCCCCCCCCCCCCCCCCCCCCCCCCTCCTCCCCTCCTCAAAAAAAAAAAAAAAAAAAAAAAAGGAAAGAAAAGCCTGAAAAAACACAAAACAGAAAGGAGTAGAATCGTAACAGGTGGGAAAAAAAACTACGGCACTGGTACATAAATACTTACGACTTAATATCCCACATGGATAAAAATGCCATGTAAAAGAAAACCTCAATTGGACGGAGCAAAGCCACTGGTCAAGTGACTAAAAGCAAATCAAAATCTCATATAAATCTTAAAACCAGTGTATAAGAGACTTGTACAGTGATATGCAATGATCTTTTTCCACAGTGAGCATGGTGGGACGGTCAGAATGCGAATCTGATATGTAGACTGGCAAGACAATATACAGGCCAGGACACAAAACTAGTGACTTATATCATCCACAAAAGGCACAAAATATTCAGTAACATTAACTATGCAAACTTCAAGTGACCATAACCTGGATTATCAACACTCCAATAAGCATAGCATAAGGCCTAAAACAGAAACACACATGAAAAAAGAACCAGCAAAAAAAAACGGAAATAGGCCTCTAATTGATATATTCATATAGAGCATCCAGCTTTTTACAGAAAAACCAGTAGTACAGAACAACTGACATGTTCATGCCATGGATACACTGAATGCTTAAGACTCTGCATGAACATCATGGAATGTTTATCTTTTTTCCCCCGCCTTTAATCAGTTGGTAAAAGTTCATGATACAAAAATCATCCATGGTATTTTCTTTTCTTTTCTTTTTTTTTTTTAAAATAACTGCAGTTCTCTCTAACCTCCAGGTCTATATCAATTTTCAAAAGCTCAGAACTCTGTGCAGTTGTTGGAAATACAAGAAATTATTGCTTCCAGTTACATAGTTCTTTGAAAACAGCCACAGAAAGCGGTTGGTCCTACAGTTATCTGTAAAATAAGCAATTCATACTACTGGTTATCCTGCAGCTGCCTTTTAATATCCAGCACAGAATGTTTACAGTTCTGCAATCATCTTTGATAACTGACATGGAATATTTACAATCCTGTAAATACCCGCCACAACTGACAGAACGTTAATTGTCCTTCAGTTACGTGTGAAAATTGGTATGGAATGTATATGACAATTCTGTCGCATATAAAAAGCAGCATTCAACGCTTGGCTGGGACAGAGAGTTTATGGTCTTGCAGTTATAAAGTTAATGATCCAGTAATTAGGCACTAAAAGCAGACGCTTGGTCTCTTATTCTACATCTTTTCACCATCACAGAATATATCTGAGCCTGTCACCCATTAAGTACACATGTAGCTCTGGCACTGTCCAGACCTGAGTAGGGGTAACACGAAGCATACATATGGCATCACCAACAGGCGTCATCCTTTGTGAAGGAAAAGAAGCAACAGTTTAAATAAATCATCCATGTGCAGCAACACTGTGGAGTTCTCTATGTGGCACGTCTAATTCTTGAAGAAAAAAACAAAAGTCACAATGTCAGAAATGCTCCAGTTGGTTTGTTCTTTAGGTCCTCTGACCTCATTATATTCATGGTGGGCTAAGTGCTATGCAACTGTCCCACCAATACGAAAATAACCGCTCAAGACAGTTTAGTCACAGTGAATGGCTGATCTCCACTTTCAGATAATGTCCACCCAAATAAGTTGAATCTCCAAAATGTTAGAATTCAAAGAAGAAAAAAAACCAAATGAACAGAAAGGACATACTGGCTTTCTGTTCATCAATAGGATCACAATCCAAGTGGATTCTACTGCCTTTCTGTTCATCAACAGGATGAAAGTCCATGTGGATTCTACTGCCTTTCTGTTCATCAATAGGATCAAAGTCCATGTGGATTCTACTGCCTTTCTGTACATCAACAGGATCAAAGTTCATGTGGATTCTGTCCATAACAGCAATCCCAATAACTATATCAACAAAATCTGACCAGACTTTCAAAATCAGTTGCTGGCAGTCTTTACCACTATACCAGCGAACCTGTTTTACCAAACAGATATTGAACAGAAGTCATCCATGCTCTAGGAAGCCACACAGATCCATATTAGTCTGAAAGACAAAGTACGTATGCATTAAGTACTTAATACAGTTCTCCTCAGACAGTGCAACCTTGTTGTGGTTGAGGGGCTTGCGTGTCTTTATGACCCTGAGAGGTACACTGGCGGGAGATCAGTCTCCTGGCAGGGCCACCCAAACCAGACAGGTCAAAGGGTAGAGACCAGACCAATAGCACTCACTGGCCCTCCAGGTTGGAGGTTTGAATTGGGCTAACAACGCAATCCTGTACAAACTAGCCTGTTACAGAAACCACAGCAACAATATCTGAAAACAACATGGTTGAGGAAGAGCCCTTTCTGGTAGAGTCCATGACGTGAGCTGGTGAAAGCCTTCAGAAAGCCAGTGCGCCGACTACTCTTCTGACAACCAAAAACTTGGCGCAGGAGTGTTGACGTTGAGGTGAAGGCCGCTGGAATGATGTGGGCTGAGCTAAGGAGGACCTGCCAGAATCGCAAGGGTTGGAGGAGTGTCATTGCAGCCCTATGTTCCTCAAGGAATCAAGAGGCATAAGTCAAGTAAGTCACTTAATACAGTTAGACTTGTGTCTGTACGCTGTCCATTTACTTGTGTTCATGGTAAACACAGAGGAATTTCCATTATGACCCCTCTCCTTTCTCATAGCAACCTAAAATTCTGTGGTGGATCCTTTCCCTTGCACTCCGATGCTATTTTTTAATCACTGTAAAATGATGTCTTCCTTATTTTGACTTAAGATCAATATATTCACAGTCTTTAAAAAGCTATTTGTTTTTGCTGAACAAATTTAAAAAAAAAAAAAAACTGTCAGTATCAGTCACTTAGCAATCTAGTTCTTTCCTTGAAACCCCAAAAGACTTAAACAAATGTTCGCGAACCGCCAAAAAAATAACGTGGACAAACAAATCACAAGACAAAACATGACGCGTTTCGACCTCTTAGGTCTTCTTCAAGCAAGATGCAAAACAATTAGGACAACGAAAATGAACGAGCAATCACTTATCTTCAATCACTTCAGCGCAAGATAAGCACTGAATGAAAATGAGGCTGTCCTAGTTTTCATTCACCGCCTATCTTGCGTTGAAGTGATTGAAGATAAGCGGTTGTTCGTTCATTTTCGTAGTCCTAATTGTTTTGTATCTTGCCTGAAGAAGACCCAAGAGGTTGAAACGCGTCATGTTTTGTCTTGTGATTCGTTGTCCACCTTTTTTTTTTTTTTTTTTTTTTTTTTTTTGTTCGCTAACATTTATTTAAGATTTGTTTAGATTTCCACCCGCAGTCGTCTCACCTTGCAACTACTTCCCTAAAGACTTGTAACTAACATTCAGAAGATGTTACAAAACTTTTTTTGTTTGTTTTTTTTTTTGTTACTGTAAGCAACATGTCATTTGACCCTTGTAAATGATGGCCTGAATGAGTACTTAATCATTCTTCTGTGCTTTTGATATAACTGTCGCATTATGTTAGTCTCTAACGTTTGAACGTTTACCTCCCTGTAAAGACCCCACTCTACAAAGACTGAATTTTCATGACATTTTCAAGGTAGTTTTGGGGAGGCTCCACTGTACAGGCGTCCAGACTTTGATTCAATAACCAGAAAAACTAAAAAAAAAAAATATTCTGTGAACATACAAACAAAAGACTGTCGAGACAGACTCTACTCCAGACATGTATGTCATGCACTACTTTGCAAGTGAACACCAGCAATCCACATCACAACAGAGAGCTTCACAGAGGCCGGCAAACCTGTCCAGTTCTCATGAACAAAAGAAAAATAACATTTGTCAAGGACATGTAACAGGTCACTTGTATTGGGGACATTTGGGACATTTTTTTTTTCTTTCCAAAACATGCCCCATGATATACTTTCTTTACGCACCACAGCATAGTAGACCTCCCTGTACCGTCTCAACACAAAAATTAAAAAAGTAAAAAAAAAAAAAAACAAGAAAAAACAATAAAATGGCAGTTTCTCCCCTACACAGGACATTAAAGCCCTGAGGTGCAGCTAGTTCCACTTCAGTTTTACGACCTTTCTACAATGCAAGTAGAAAGTTGAAGGCAAAACGTTGCTGGTGTGATAGAAAGCAATGTACTGTAGCTCTGACAGCATGAACTGTGCGTTTTCAGATTTTAAAAAAACATGGACAGGGCCACATTAAGTTAACTCAAGACAACCTTTAACTGACTGGAAATAAACAAGGTAGAAGTGGGACGGTTGGCACTCGTACAACTTTGACACTCTCAGAATAACAGTGGACAATACAAGAAGGCACAGCCTCTAGATGCTGAGATGTTGGCCAGCAAGAAGTGTTCCATCAATGAAGCTAAGTACATCACCAGATATGTGATTCTCACCTCCTACCTATCACCACGATTCCATGGCGATTACAGTGACAGATACAGTATCACAGAACAAGAACTGGCTATGCCTGACTTCAAATATATATTACACTCCATCTTTTCCCGCGGTGGTTCTTGTTACAACCCAGACAAACAGTTTCTACACTGGACTGCTTTCCTTCATAAATGGCAAGCTTCAGATGTTGTCCACGTTCATGTCTTCATCTGAGCTGAGGTCTGTCACACTGACAAAGGAACTTCGTGAAATAGATCGCTTGGCTTCAGGTTTAACGGTGCTGGCCCCTGAAAAAAAAAAAAAAAAAAGAATCTCTTGAGTGAAATACCTACTGCTGTTTCATGAATAAACAGTCCTACTGTATTCACAGAAAGACCTAGAAACCATACAGTTTTGTACCTTCAACAGCATAGTAAAGGTATTTCCACAAGTTTTAAGTGTGTAACATCCAAACTTCACTGTTACTGACAAATATATTTACAAAAATTTGCTGCAGACAAACTGTAAGTTTCAGAAATTAACAGTGTATGAGTGAATTTGTAAAACTATGAGTAAACTTGAGTTACCCTACTTGTTTATTGTGTAGAATGCAGTTAGAAAAAAAAATCCTTTTGGTTTTCATTTACTGACATCGATGATTGAAAGAATATTAACACACACACACCCTTCTTCTTACAGCAATGTGAATAAAAGCACTTTTCCCCTCCGTTTCCATGGGAGTTTAATCCATGTACCATTCTACTGATTGATCCTACTAATTTGTACTGTTTCTCCATTCCACTTGATTTACCTATCCACCTGGTATTTGTATGCATACCTCCTCATCCCCATGTTAAAATCCTTAATAAATCCACAGCCGCTGATGGGGGGGGGGGGGGGGGGGGGGGGGGGGGGGGGGGGGGGGGGGGGGGGGGGGGGGGGGGAGGAGGAGGAATGAGCAGAATCTAGAATAGATATCATCATTTCTCAATACACCCTACACATAGTGACAAACTGGCACACTTGTCACACCTTACACACAGTGACAAAACCAGCACACTGTTACACCTTACACACAGTGACAAAACCAGCACACTGTTACACCTTACACACAGTGACAAAACCAGCACACTGTTACACCTTACACACAGTGACAAAACTAGTTACTCCAGATTTGGCCATGCTGTGTGAGATTAGTCGCAGTCAAGCAAGTATTTTGTTATAACTGTTTATGTTAGTATATACAACTTGTTTTTTTCCTTTTTTTTTATATAAACCAAAGGAGATATTCTGAACTGAACACATATTCAATATAATGAGCACATTTATAGTAAACAAGCAATGTCTTCTACAAAAAATAATAAATCTAATGCTGCAAATAAATGTATGCAAAAATCAGAAAAAAAAGAAAAGCACAAAAGTAATTATCTGACATGATACCAGTTCAAAAGGGAAAACGTCCAGGGCTTTAAGGAGGAAAAAAAAAAAGAAAAAGAAGACACGGAGAATCCTAAAATACTGATCATACTCATTGTGTTCTCCCTCTAGACTGTTTACCTAAGGGTCATCAGTTCAAGAAGTACATCAGAGAACAAGGATTTTTCTCCTATTTTAAAATATCTTATAGGTCTCAAGTCCCCCCCCCCCCCCCCCCCCCCCCCCCCCCCCCCCCCCCCCCCCCCCCCCCCCCCCCCCCCCCCCCCCCCCCCCCCCCCCCCCCCCCCCCCAAAAAAAAAACAACAAAAACAATCCCCACCTACCTATCCCTGAAGGCAAAACACAACACCACCAAAAATAAGAAAAAGAAAAGAAAGAAAGAAAAAGAACAAATACACATAATAAATACATATATGTATATATATTTTTTTCTCGGTTTTAAAAACTGATTACAGGAGACACCCCCCCCCCCCCACCCCCCACTTTCACTCTTTCCCCACATCTCTCCTTTCCTTCCCCTACGCTGCCTCTCAGCTATTTAAACAGGCATGGTCTTCAGAAGCGTACCCTTAGAGGTGGAGCCTCCCCACTGGCTTGTCCCATAAGTGTTGGAGGATAAATCAGTGCTTGCTGGACCCCTCCTCTCTCCTCCCCTGCTTGCCAACACACATACATCACCATCAAATCAAGCGCCCCAGACAGGTCAGAGGGACTGCGGCACCAGGGCTGCTGGAAACCATCACTGATGGGGGGACAACAAAGGGAGGGCTACCGATAGCGAGGCTGAATCATAATCAAAATCAACATGAACGCGAAAATTAGGCTCCAACAAAATCATCAAATGAACCACACTTTCAAGTCCGGTATGTAAGATACTGCTACAAAGATGATACATTAACGGTGGAATGTGGCTGATGAAAGTAAGGATTTATACTGAATAACTGCTTTCATGAGATACACAGGCGTTAACAGAAGACTGATGCACGAAGCTAACATTACCGCCAGCCACAAGTATCTTGGGACAGAAGAAAGATAACCCATATAAAAACATGCAGAAACACCACACACATGAACACACAATCTTTCAAATAAGAAAACAAACAAACAGGATACAAAATCATAAACATATAAGCTAAACATGTGAAGAAATGTATCCAGGAAATAAAACTCAAAGGGAGGGAAAGTGGAGGGGGGGGGGGGGGGGGGGGGGGGAGAATGGTGATGAACAACGAGAAGAAAAGCAAGCAACTCATGACAATGGTAAACAAACTAGGAACTAAGTTTAGCTGAAGCATTATGCCAGGGTAGATTGGGTATTATGGCAAAGACTTGTGGTTAGGTAGTAGTAAGTGTATTGATCTATATTCAGTTCAAAATAGTGTGTGCAGGGTTTCTAATCACAGATAAAATCCAGATACATAGATACAGCATCTTCAGTTATCTACGTTTCAAAAGAGACTGAAAAACACTTAACTGAAGGCAGGAGAGACTGAACAACATTAAACGTATGTTGGAAGAAACCGACTATAAAACGTAAGATGGAAGAGGGTAAACACCACTAAACTTAAGAGAGACAGAACATAACTAAACTTTAGACAGGAGAGCCTTGCAACACTACACTCATGACAGGAGAGACTGAACACTGCTAAGACAGGAAAGAGTGAGGACTGCAACACTGAACTCCTGACTGGACAGATAGCCTACAAGATAAACAGGGGGAGATACTGAATACCACTCATTCTTCGATGGGCAAGACTGAACATGGCAGAGACTGAACACCACTTGATATCATGCAAGCACTCTTAATCCATTAGAGGAGAAAATGTGACAAAAACATGCAACAGTCACGCTGGTGCCTTTTTAGTCTTTTTATTAGCTCACACTGGTGCCCTTTTCGTCCTTTTTTTTAATCTATGTTAAAGCAGGGTGTTAAATCAAGCAAACTACTTTTAGGTGGTCATTACAAATAAACAAAACACCATCAAAGAATGATCATTCTGTGGAAAAAAAAATGACACAACTTTCAAACTGCTTATTCCGGACTCCCCAAACAAAACCATATCATGTTCTCATGTCCCTGCTGGACTTCCTCAAGCTGCAAACAATGATCTTTCATTGGAGAAAGAAGAAAAAAAAAATTAATTAAAAAAAGGCATGAGATGTCAACCCAGAGGTAAAGCTTGATTCTTTTCTCAGGCATGGATCATACTCCACCAACCCCTTGTTACTGATTGTGACTGCTCCAGTTGATCCAGCAGTGAACAGTGAACATATTCTTCATGATTATAACTTGGATGGTTTTACGCTGTGTCAATTTGACAAATATTTGTCACTATGGTGTCTGTCACATCACGCATCCTTGACTGCTGAGGTAAATGGCAAGTCAAAATTTTTAACTATTATTCATAAGAGCAACCCAATGTGTTATCAGTTCACTTCCAAAAACAGCAGCTCTCAATGTAGCTTTTGGTGGCAAGATTAACAGGTGACCGGCTATCAGCTCACAGTATTCTGTTTATAAATGGAAACCCTACATATTAAAGATAAAAACCATTACAGAACTTTCACTTTTAAACAGTGACTGCACATAAAAATAAATAACCATCTTATAAAACAACCTTTGAACATTTTCCAGCACAGTACGACTCTGAAAGCACCAACACTCATGTCAGAACCGATCTCAGACAGCGACACAGCACAGAGATCACCCTAACATCAGTACAACGCACAGTCATTACAGGACTGACGTCATCATCAAACATGCCCTACAGACACGGATTGTCACTTCTGAAGCATTTACTTGTCAGTACCAAGCTTATGAAGAGGTGCCCTGCGCGCATCGGATCATAACAGGCATGACTAAACACAACCAAAGTGATTCAGCAGCAGGGCAGTATATGCTGTCATGGGCTTTCCCCAGATGACCTCATACTGTTTGCTGCCCAAGGAGTGCCGATTTTCAGGGCTTTAAAAGGATCGTCTTATGAGTACATGTCTATGGGGTAGCCACGGTGAACAGCAACTGAGTAATGGGAGTCTGGGATAGCATGGAAGAGGAGAAAGAAAAAAGATCACTATAAAAAAACATCCATCCCCATGAAACAGCTCTTGATCACTATGTTGCTCCCCATCATCAGCATAAAATCAACCAAACAATACGCTTATTACTTAACTCACTACTAAGGGTCTCAAAAGTGATCATTTCAATAACCTGAAACCTCACAACCTTCCAAGGGTTAACAGACAACTTGCGCATGGATGAGACTGTTAGATAATGTATGCACGCGCACACATGACAAACACACAAAAACACTTTTGCACGTGTCAGGAACACAAAAATAACTGCTGTAGAGTGATGTATTCAGTGTGCACCACTCTCCTCTAACCTTGGAGGGGGTCGAGCTGGCTCTTCTGTATCATCCCAGTCACTGGCATCATCAAAGTCCTCCTGATTTTCACATAGGAAAAATTATTTTTTTTAAACAAAACAAAACAGCAACCCTCACTAACAAGGTACATTAAACTATCCTGTATAAGATCAACTTAATGCATTGTATATCATTGTGTTAACATGATTGCTACACATCTTGGCCACTCTCCTTCTTACCTATACTTTATGTAATACCTGATGATACTAAGGCCATTCTAATTATCTTGTAAATGGGAAAAAAAAAACAGAATACAGATGGTTCATGATATTAATATCTCACTGTAACTCTCTTTTTGTAGATTTTGGAGCAGTATTTTTTTATCCTAATGAACTTTGCTAAAAGCACTACTTAATATAGTTTCTTTAAAAAAAGAAAAGAAATATTCCTGTAACAATAAAAAAAGCACTATACAAACTTCAATTTGGAAATGAGATATGCATGACTGGACTGAACTGCAGCGGACTGTTCAGCATTTCACCATCGTAATTTCTTTAACTCACACCCATCCTTTTCATCAGTCCCTTCCCTCCCCAACAGTCTCTAACCTGAGCATGGCCCACTGGGAAAAGACACACAGTCAGAAGTGGTGTGCTCAGCTGCTAACTTCCACACTGTCCTCTGATACTTTCAAGCACACAAGCTACAAGTTCGTCCAACATTTTCTTCACAAGATTTCTTAGGAAAACACAAACGACAGTGACTATCTACCCAAATCACTTGATATGTGAAGTAACATCTTGAACAAGAAAATCCTGAATTTACGTATTCATTACGGACGGGAATATACACAGTTAGATTGTGATGAAACAATGTTATTTTCCAAAATGAAAAGCTCAACTCACCAAAAAGGCCTGATTTTTCCTGGATCCTGCTGATGACATTGTGTCTATCCCCCCAACAGGTTTTCCCTGGGTACGGCTCTGTGGATGTAGCACACACATACACACAAATTTACGATGATTTTCAAGAATGACTGAATACAGGCTGAATCAGTCATCCGAGCAAATTAAAAAGAGTGATTACAACCATGGCACAACAACACTGGGATACATACGGCACCACAAAATCTAACGATTTCCAGGCTGATGTACTAAAAACAATGAGTCAAATGATCAAATGAACTGAGCTAGTGTTTTGACCAAGACAAAATGCTCACACAGCTATGTATAAACTCACAAACACTCACGTAAAAAAACCCCAAAAGTGAAAGAACCCCCTCACCCCCAACTGGTTCTCAATGCTGCGAGCCAGACTGGCCACTTTCTGCCCCCGGGGCTGCGGCGCTGATGATGACAGGCGTGACGCTGGTGAACGTGTCCTCACGGGCATGCTGTCTTCCCTGTAAACAGTCAACCATATAGAGCATGTAACATCAACATAACTTCATGTTTACTGCTTTCACTACCTTCCTTCAATGCCTTCATTAAAGCCAAATTCAGCGTTCAGCAGCTACTGGATGTGTAATTCTCAGATTTTGTTAACTCAGACCCAGTCACATCTGGAATGCATGACAACCAATTTTCATTACCTGGTGACAATTTGGAAAAAAACTACACAAAAAAAGATGAGCATGTCAGCTGGAAGTCTTAAACCATCAAATTTGAGATCCAAACGACCACTTCCCCAAACCATGGCAAAAGCTCAACATTCATCACACACACACAATCAAGACACCAAATAAGTACACTCACCCATCAGAGCCCAAAATGTCTTCAATGTCATCATCCCCTCCATGCAGAGGGCGAGACTGGATCAGTGTGGGCTTTGGCTGATGACGAGGGGAAGGACGTGGGGAAGGAGACGGGCGGGACGCAGAGGAAGGGCGGGGCCCTGACTGAATCAGCCGCACATTGGGTGAGGGGGAGAAGGGTTTGACACCTGAGATGTCTTCCTCTGATGAATCCTCCTCAGAATCCCACTGTGTGCTAGTCCATTCTGTCGTTGATCTTAAACACAGAATTGGAAATAAATTTGAAGGGGGAAATAAAAAAAAAAACAAAAGCACGAAGAAGAGGAAGACTAAAAGCAAGAGTAGTAGAGAGAGAAGGATCAAAAGGAGAAGAAGCAAGAGGAAGATGAGAAGGAGAAAAAAAAAGAGCTGGAAGATGAAAAAAAAGGGGAAGCAGGAGAAACAGGAGGATAAAGACTGAAGGAAAATGAAAAGCGAAAGGAGCAGGAGGGGGAAAGAGAGCAGCAGGAAGATGAAGAGGACACGGAACTGGCAGAAAATATTAGTAGGGAAATGGGGAGTTTTTATTATACTCCCCGTTTGGCTAGTATACTTACCATGTCAGATCATAGCATTCAATGGCAGTCAGTCAGCTCTGTCAGGCTGAATTTTTGTGGCAAATGCAGTCATAAGACAGTCACGTGACGCCCACCCCACTTCCGCCAATGGAAGAAGCCAATGTTCGCTTCCCGTACCTCATTCAGCGAGGCCTGCGCACAAGGTAACCCAAAGAACCTTGGCGCTAGAGGGGAAGGTAGGGCGGGCATTAGAGTCTGACATGGTAAGTATACTAGCCAAACAGGGAGTGTAGTAAAAGCTCCCCATTTTGGCATCGTATACTGTACCATGTCAGACCATACCAGAATTTAAAGGAACAGGAGGAGGGCAGAGCACCCTAGTGGTTCTTGGGGTTAACTGATATGGCTGCATTGGTGGCCGCCACAGAGGAGATCCCTTTAGAACCGTCAGCCCTGGTTATGCGGATAGCAGCAGGGAGGATGAAGAGGACACGGAACTGGAGGAAAATATTAGTAGGAAAATGGGGAGTTGGCAGAAAAGCTGGAAAAACAGCAGCAATGAGCAAAAAAAACCAAAAAAAAAACACGAGAAACATGAGGAAACAGAGCTAGAGAAAGGATCTGCAGGAAGATCAGGAAAAGCAGGAGGAAAAGGCAGCAGCAAAAGGAGCAACAGCATGAAGAGGAGGCAGAGCATGAAGAGGAGGCAGAGCATGAGGAGGAGGAGAATCTAAATAAGAGCAGATGAGGGCAGAGTGGGGCAGAGGAAGAAAAGTGAATCAAGAGTAGCAGGACATAGACAGGATGAGAAGGAGAAGCATGTAAGAGTAGTTGGAGGTAGAGAGCAGAATTAGGAGGAAGAGAAACAAGGCAAGAACAGAGTCAGAGCATGAGGAGAGGAAGCAAAGCAAGAGTAGTAAGAGTACAGCATGAGGAGATGGAGAAGCAAGGCAAGTGTGGTAGGCGTCAGATAATGACAACATTCATCAAACCAAGAGTAACTGGAGGTACAGAGTGACGAGAAGCAAAAGCAAAGCAAGAGTAACTGGAGGTAGAGAAGGAGAAGGAGGAGGAGAACCAAAGCAATTGAAGTTGGATGCACAGCAGGAGGACGGGAAGTCGAATCAAAACAAGGGCATCCAAGCAACAACAGCTAGAGGCAGAGCGAGAGGACAATGATGAGAAGCAAAACCAAGAGTAGCTGGGGGCAGAGCGGATGAGGAAGAGATGAAGCGGCTGAGCAGAAGATCCAGAATATGACCATAACAAGGATGAGGAGCAGAGGACAAAGAGAAAGCAACGAAGGGGGAAGAAGATAAGTAGCACAAGGAGGAGCAGGAGGAGAGATAAAATGGAAGAGAGAATAAAGATAACTCTTTTGAATGTAATATTCTCTCTTTCTGGATGTTTTCCTCTGCCTGTTCCCATACATGATCATCTTAGCTACACATGCAATCTGATCTGCAATCTGAGAACTGACACAAGAGGTACTGTGTTAAACTCTGTTGCATTCATTCCTACCACAGCTGGCTGCCTGAAATCTGCTTCAAAATATTCACTCCAGCTGTCACCAGATGCAGGTAGATCAAGTGAGGGGATTTTTTTTCATCACATAAGAGCTGGCCTTTGTGCACACATCATAAAACAAACTTCCACCAAGTCTGGACAGCCTAGTGAAGAGTTGATGCTAATTCAGAAGCTACACTTTGGCTTTGTTCACCAAAAAAGTGGCCTGAAACACGGCACACACACACACTCTCCAAGACTGCTTGCAGAAAACACTGCAGCTCAGAATGAAAGAATGGAATGTGTGGGATATACCATGGAAGAAACATGAGTTTTTCCGAGATGACAAAAACAATGTGAGAGTGAAAGTGTTATGACAGACACATTAAGGTGGCACTGATCTACAAATTAGATTTAAAAGAAATAGTGAGTAAAAAGTGATTGGGAAGATGACGTGACACAGACGGTGCCACAGATGACAAGCCAGCTTCCAGCGCCGTTAGTAAATCTTAACAGTCAACCAGCCTGTTCACATTCCCAGCCTCAGGTAACGCACGACCACTGAATGTTCATATCAACATTCCTGCAAACTGAACACTACACATTTAGTGGGTACAACTGCAGTTATCAGTCTGTCTACAATTTTGACTCAAAACTTGTACAGTCACACCTGTACTTGTGCAGTTAGTGAGTGATATTTACTTTGGGGCGACATGTGAAATTTAAAGTGAATTACACAAAGTCAGGTAAGATACATTTCATATTTACTTTTACTTATAAATGCTCATATAACATGTTAAACTCTGATTATTTACTACAGGTATGATGTCACCATGCTTTTACCTTGATTATGCTACATCAAAAAAATGGACAGCCACATGTCACATGTAAAAACAAGAGTACATCAGACTTACGCCTGACAAAATATGATCGCTCTGTGACAAATACCAAATGAATAAGGTTATGCCTGCTTAGGGAACTAAATTTTCCTTGAAAAAAGTCTGAAAGACAACTACTAGGAAGAATAAGATGCATACGTGCAATAGGGTTAATAATGAGTGAACTGGCTCCCTTTAGCCTACACATGCACGTAACCCACTAATCAGCAGACCTACATGGTTCAAGGACACAAACGCACACACGCTCACCCTGTGGACAGTGGGGTTTTATGCGGGGATGCTGCCCTGGGGGTGGGGATGAGGCTGTGATTTCTGAGGTGTGGCCTGTGCTCGTGGCCTGGGAGAGGGAGCGCTGGAAGAGCGTGGAGTGTCATGGGCAGACCCTCTGGTCTGGGACGCACTGAGACGGCCGCCCACACTGGCTGAGCGAGGCTCCTGCTGGGTGGATGGAGGGCGAGGACCTGCACAGGCATCCATCTCTTTGACAATGTTGTCAACAATTAGACATCATGGCCAAGTTTTAAAGGTGGGAAATAAATCTAAAATTTATTTCATTCAACACTCATCCCCCAACCCCCTACTCTCCTCTCTTCAACTCTAACAGAAAAAAAAAAGAATTCTGAATCCCAGTGACCCTGTAAGTCAGACATACTGTATGCACTTGAACATCTTTGGGCATTTCTTGAAGCAGGCAGATTACACTATTTACATTTAAAAAAAGGGGCAAAATGCAGCTGAAAAATTCTTGACACCATACTTTCTTCCAAGTTTTCTTCTTCCTCAATGTCCATCTGACTGAAATTCTTCTCCCAGGAACTCTATTTCTTCATGACTCCTTTTCAAATGGGATACATCACATTAAGACTCATGCTCTTTCTTATTAATAGTTATGTGATAATAACAATTGTTGTCATTCCTTCATGCATCCTGAAGACGAAAGGTCTTTGCAACTGCCATTTCCTGCAGTTTTGTCCTTCCTGCACATGCAGTTTCCCAGATCAGTCCCACAGGCTTCATGTTTTTCGTAAGACTGCCTCACTAAGCCTGACAGAATGGAAGTCCGCTTCACAACCTGGAGTGCTTCCAGCGCTGCTTGGCTGCCCTTGTTTAATGAATCCAGCCTGATGCCATTCAGTCTTCGTCTAGTTTTCCCCCAGTGGTTCTGGTCCGCTGCTTTAGAGAATTTTTTTTTTTTTTTAATACTTTCTATTTTGAGCATCCATATGCCCTTTGTTATAATGTGTGGCATATATGTCAACCTGAATTATTTTGAGATAGGAGATTACCTTTAGGTTGGAATGTGTTGTTTCCATTATTTCTGCCCTGTGCAGTGCTGCTTCCTTAATGTTTGCCCTGATAATAGAGTTTTGTTCCACCACAGATGGCAGGCAACAGGCTGTAAGTGTGTCTTTTTCCTGACAGATGTCAAGTCTCTCTAGCCCTGTCTTTAAGGCACCCACTTTTGTCTGCATATGCTGTGATCAGTGCCAATGCATGCCAGGTCTCTGTGAAATCTAGATCTTCATATCTTCCTGTCCAACAACTGTATAGCTTTTGCCTGAGTGACATAGGATGCATTTGTTTTCAGACATGTTTGTAGAGCTAGTTGCTGTCTGGATGGTCGGTCAGATAATGCACAACAGAAAACTACTTCATCAGTGACTGAAAGCGTAGAAAACAATTTATGACAATCCAACCTGGCATAGTTAGCAAAAGTCAGTCAGTCTTGGATAATTCCTGTACAATTTTTTACCGCATGACTGAACCCATCTTGCCAGCTGGATTTCAACAAATGCAGCTATTGTCCATCTGTGTATCTCAAGTGAAAACAAGAAAACTCTCCAGAAAGCCTTTGTCATGTATAAGAAGACTAGTGAATTATCACACAGCTATGCAACAGCTTTCTTTGGTACCCAAAATGCTGACAAATATCTTACACGGACAGCCTGCCTTCATTGTGAAATGTCCTTTAGACCTCTATGAAATTCAGCCTGCCATCCCATGTAGTTGTTTGACAGAAAATACTGAAAAATGTTTAAACTTCAAGAATCAGTCAATGAAACTTAGTCTTGTTTTCCTTTCATGCATTTCCTTAAATAGAAATTGAACAAAGACAAACTGCTTACATTAAAAAAAACATCAATCAATCCAAACCTCTCTCTATTGCCTCCCCCCTGCACTCCTCCATCTAAAAAAAAAAAAAAAAAAAAACCACCTCTTCTTTCTCCCCACCTCCCCTCAATCACAGCTCACTCAAGCTCATCCCGTTCCATGATTCAGATTGGCATTAATCCCAATCAAGGCAGCTCAATGCACTCACTCCTTCCTGTTTGAGAACGAGGGGTTGGCACTGTTCCGAAAGATCGAGGTGACTGCTTCCTCTTCTGACGAAGAATGTTCACCGCACGATCATGAGCTTCTTTGTTGTAGCGATCCCTCAGCTCCATGAAGTTGGGATACCTCTGAACAAACAGACATACAACAGTGTTTGTGCTAGTACCACAAACATACTTGTACGTGTGAGATTATGCATGGATGTATTCACAGATGGATAGAAAATGAGAGGGAGAGAGAGGAACAGAGACAGAGAGGGAAAGAGAACATGTATGTGGCCACACACATACACTGACATGTCCACAGACATGTCAAATATGCTCATATTACTAACATTGGTGAACATGTACAGTCACATATACACATTTGAGCTCACATTGGCAAACGTGAGCAAGGACACACATATAAAAACAAATGCCTCCCTCCCTTCCCTAACCCCGAACATGAACATGTCCACCCCCAACATCTACCTCCTTTGATACAAACAAGCTGCACCCCACCCACCTTCAAACACACACATTACACCCTCTCCATCCCCAGCTACCCATATGCCTGTCTTCTTTAACTGTCTCCCCGTTCCCCTCTCCCACACCCACTCACACACACACACACACACTCACACCCCGAATGCACCAAGCATGCACGCGTGCGCACACACACACACACACACTCTCACGCAGACACACACACACACGCACGCACACACACACACACACAGAGTCCCACCTGCAGATAGGCCTGCCTCTGGGTGCGCTGCATGGCCAGCTTGTTCTGCAGCAGGGTGTCGTCGATGCCCGGAGCTCCCCGCGGCACACCGCACTTCTCCACCTTCTCCGACAGCAGCTCTGCCAGCTGCTCCCGCATGATGCCCAGGTGGGGTTCTGACGCAACTGCTCCAGGAAACTGCGAGGTGCGCAGGTGCAGGCTGCTGGCCCCTGTCCCCCTAATTGAATGCAAAGGGCACAAGGGCATAACAAAGAGGATGACTGGGGTGGGCGAGAAAGATGAGTCAAACTGGAGTTTGAAGGATGCAATATATTGATTTTCTTGATTTTCCATGTTTTTTTTTTTTTTTTTTTTGTTTGTTTTTTTTTTTTGCTGTCCCAACCTCTGTGCCACCTCAGAGGCAGTGCACCCACGCCACTCATTCCGACACCCCATCCACAGCCACAGCCACAGCCCGGTCGGCCCCGCTGCACTGGCAATCCACAGGGAGCAGTCAATGTCTGGTTGTCAAAAGGCAACCCATCAGAGGAGACACTGCACTGCTGCCGAGTTACTTCGGTGGTGTTCAGTGGCGCCTGTTCTGATCTAACATACACAGGACACCACCTACTAAACCCCCTACTGACGACAATAATTGCTTAGTCGTGGAGCCGGCGTGAGTGAGCTCTCCCTCCGGAGGGCACCACCACATCCGTCCAACAACAGCCCCCATGGACTCGCCAATACCGGTGACCCAGACGGAACCAAACCAAGGCCACAGACGTGGAGAGGACATCAAAATTGAGGTTACCATGAGAGCATGGCATGAAGGGCCACAGAATTTGAGACTTTTTTTTTAAATGCTGATTGTTGATGAGAATGAGGATGATTACGATGATGTTATGGATTTCCATTTGGGTCTGAGACTACATGACAGGGCTGTACTCTACGCTTCCTTTCATAATATATCCCGGCATCAACCAGGCCCGAGAGATACAGGCACCTGCAGTGTTGGTCAGGGAATTTTTGAGCAACACTCTCAGAAACACATCCATTAAGAGGATGAAACTCAACTGTGTGGTCCCAGTCTTCCCAAATGAGTCCGCAGCAAACTCAACTCTGGGTAGGAGCCGGTCGGGGCAGAAAAACCCACATGACTCTGATGGGATTTGAACCCACGACCTCCCAGCCGGGAGTCTGTGACCATAACCACTTCACCACAGCGGCTGGTGATTTTCCAAGTTTTCAGAAAAAAAAAAGATACCCATTACAAATGTGCAAAAAAGTATGAGAATTTGTTTGTGTGAGGAGAAAGGAAAAAGTTTTTTGTGGGAGGAGAAATGCAAAGTGTAAGAGTGGACAAAGAGAAGGAGAAAAGTCACATGGCTGGAGACAGGACCGAGAGACTCTGGTGGTAGCTTATCTTAATGTAACACTGACTGCTCCCAATGGACTGTCAGTGCTGGGGTTCTGGGAGTTTCTCACTGGGTGTTCAGAAGCAATAAGTGGCATTTGACTGATGCCACTGAGAGGGTTAGGAAAATGACACTGAGGAAAAAGACAGAAAAATGAGTCAGTAATAACATGCCATCTTTAATACCAAAGTGCTGTAGCTATGGTGTCCCACAACTTTTCTCATGCTTCAGACGTACCCTAGTGTGCTTCCAAGAGTACTGTTGCCACGTGGAGTGCGGGGTGTTCGTAGGCTGCTGGTCCCGGATCCCATTCCTGTAAAACAGTACATTTGCTTTGCATTGTTGCTTTCCCCTTTAAATGCCTACCTGAGCAATACATATAAGTAAGTTTCATTGATGGATTTCCCAAAAGTGAAAACTTATTAAACCTGTACCGAAGAAACACTGTCGAGTGTTTCTTTGGTACAGGTTACATTAAGTTTTCTTCTTTTTTTTATTTTTTTTCCCGAAAGTGTAGGCAGAGAGACGCTATGGAAGCTACTGAGACACTACGGAATACCAGAGATCATCTATCTCATCCGGTGCACCTATCAGGATATCAACTGCGCGATGGCTCATGCAGGCCAGTTGTCAAGATGGTTTTGAGGTGAAGACAGGAGGGCGCCCGGGATGTTTGCTGTCACCTTTCCTCTTCCTCCTGGTCATTGACTAGATCATGAAGACCACAACAACAGGCAGGAACAATGGGATACAATGGACACTCTGGACGCAGCTAGATGATCTTGACTTTGCTGACAACCTGGCACTCCTCTCCCACAGTCACATACAGATGCAGGACAAGACCACCGCCTTGAGACAACATCAGCTGGAACAGGAGTCAAGGCAAACAAGAAGACGGCCAAGCTGATGAAGATCAACACCACAGACAGCAGCCCAGTCACAGTCGGAGGCGAGCCCATCAGGAAATAGATTCCTTTGTCTTCTTGGGAAGCATAGTTGACAAGCAGGGGGGCACCAACTGAGACATCATAGCCAGGATGGGCAAGGCGTGAGCAGCATTCATCAAGCTAAAGAACATCTGGGCCTCAGGAGAGATCAGAAGGACGATAAAATTGCGTATCTTCAATTCAAACGTGAAGTCAGTTCTGCTCTACGGCTATGAGACTTGGAGAATGAACAGGGCAATACAGCAAAAAATTCAGACCTTCATCAACACCTGTCTGAGACGCATCTTCCAAATCAAATGGCCAGAGAAGATCAACAATGAAAATACATGGAAGCAAGCAGGACAGGAATCAGTTACCAAGCAGATTCTGCAGAGAAAGCAGGACTGGATTGGACACACTCTCAGGAAGCCAGCATCCAGCGCCACGCGCCAAGCCCTGACATGGAACCTGTAGGGGAAATGGAAGAGAGGCCGACCTCGCAGCAGCTGGAGAGGCGAGAAACTGAAGCAGAGATGTAGAGGCTGGGACCAACTGGACAGGCATTCAGCAAGCAGCCCAGAACCCAGTGCAATGGTGGAGTGCTGTCGATGGCCTATGCTCACCCTTGAGCTATGGGCCTAAGTAACTAACCAAAGAAAGACCAGATAACAAACTGTATTCAGTGAGACATGACAGCATGCAATGAAGAAGAGATGTCTATACTAGTATGCTGAACCAAACAATCTTCATTATGTCATCTCATGAGGACTAATATGTTGTAGCAGTAACCTGGTAAGTATTTGAATAATGTTGCTATTACTGCTGAATGTTCTTCATGGCATGCTGGTGGGCAATGGGGAATGCCTGGATAAAGGAATACTTGCCTGTATTTACAACTGATATCAAACCTTGCTTACCTTGATTTAATCAAACTTTATTCCAGTGTCTTCAAACAACACAAGATCTCCATACCACATTTGACTAAACAAAGATGGTCATACAACATTTAACAAAACAAAAACCTGAATATACCTGGTACAGAAGAAAACCAGACCTTTTTCACATATCTACTGTACAAAACTGCACCAACAAAACTTTGTCAGTATCTAGTCTTAAAGTTGTTTGATTTCCTGTATTTGCTTTCACTTGTTTCAAGTGCTATCAGTTTCAAACTTAAGAATATTCACAGCATATGCATAAAATGACAATGATAACACATCCACCCTAAGAAAACCACCCCTTCACTTCATTGATTTTGTCATTTAATTTGCTCTTCCTCTTCTCATATATCATTAGATTAAAATATATGCTTACCAAAGCTTTGGTCATCATCATCACTGGGATACATGCTCATGCCTCTTTCCTTGGCTTCTTTCTCTGCCGACTGCATCATCACAGACTCTACCTGCTGAAGACACAACAATGGAGCTAATTTACAAATTGTGTCACCTTGCCATCTTGGGGACAAAACTAATGAATGTAACTAATGGCTCTAACAATTATACCATCTCATATCATTTAGAATCATCATATTGTGCAAGACATTTGTGAAGTATGTTAGCATGTCTGGGCTGGTGGTGCATGAGAGATTCTGAATGAAACAGTGAAAGCGCGCACACATATACTCTGCTACTTTTCCCTGCAGCACACAACCTGCTAAAAGCACAGAACCACATTCTCTGAAGCCTCATGTTCAAAGTTTTCTTTCCAAAGCCACCAGTCTGAGTGCATATGGATTCAAAAGCAATTATCTGGCCTGACATGATTAGGATCCCCCCCCCCCCTTTCCGAATTAAAACCCACCTGATAACAGCTTCTGATTTACTGACAACAACACACACACACACACAAAAAAAAAACCGACAGGAAAAAGGAGAGGAAAAAAGTGAGAGAGGGGGGGGGGGGGGGGGGCAGGATAACAGTTTTTAAAACTGAAAAGGAAGTGAAAAATAACTGAGACAGTGACTATGAAAAAGCTTCCATGAGGACTGGTCTTCAGGCATCATTCATTTCACAATTTCTCCAGCTGACAAAACAGGCAGATGCCCAAATGCCCAATATCTTTTCATATTTCCTACCTCCACCAAAGATGTTGTTTTTACACGCTCTCTTGGTTTAACCATCTGTCAGCAAGATTATGCAGAAACTACTGAACTGATGTGGTACAAATTTGGAACTTGGTCCAGTGAACAACCCATTACATTCAGGTGCAGATGTGTATTAAAAGGCGGATTCTGGATCAGTTCCACCATGGCAGAGACATGTCTTTGTAATCTGAATAAGTAACTTCAATTCTGCCATCTTTCAGTTGGTCCTCCAGGCTTACAGGAATAAACAAAAAAAAAGGTCAGTGGCAGTTTCACTCTTCCAAAGAAAAAGATTAGAATTCCTCAAGCATGAAACAGAGTGACAATGATCTGAAGAAAAAAAAAAAAAAAAGCAAGAACAGACATCTTTAGTTGGCACTTAGAACTGTGAGGAGGGCACATCCACATCAAGAAGGATAATGGCTATCATGTTGTGCTAGGTAAACATTAGACAGAATAATGCAACGAGATCAAGTGACAAAATCACATAATACAGAAAACACCTCTCTGCAACACACACCTCCTGCTTGACATCGATGGGAACAACTTCGTCCTGCACTGCAGCCTTGTGCTCCCTTCTATGAGATTTCTGGACAAATATCATAATGAAAGAATACTGTGAATGAAACACACTTACCAAAATACAGTGTACTAGCATACATACATAAATCTGCCTGGACAGTCTCTCTTTTGCTCCCTTTTGACACTTCTTATCCTCTATTACATGACAAAAACTACCTCTCAGTTTCATTCCCCTGGCCTTGTTGTCCCAGTCCCAGACATTGCTCCAGATCCTGCAACTGACAGGCCCCAGAACAAACAGCCTAACGATTCCTCCTTCCCCTTCCCACCATCCTGTTGTGGAGAGAGAAAAAATCTTAAGCACACACTGCCCATCAGGCCAGGATTACAAAAACACACACACACACACACAAAACCCACCAGCCTGAACACTTCAGAAGCCTATGACTTACCATTACGTAATATCCATGTATTACATTAGTTTACTCACAGAATGTCTGGCCAGGTAAGGAAATGAAGGGGCCAGGTTTTGAAGAAAGAGCATGGATGATAATGTAACTGTGTTATGCTAGGAAAACAAAAAAAGTCAACATCCCCATCCTCCCAAGTAGATCTCTTAA
Organism: Conus betulinus; assembly: GCA_016801955.1. Taxonomy (NCBI): domain Eukaryota; kingdom Metazoa; phylum Mollusca; class Gastropoda; order Neogastropoda; family Conidae; genus Conus; species Conus betulinus. The sequence goes on from JADBJO010002629.1 coordinate 272,154, forward strand.
CAATTGCATCACTTCCTCTGTCTTCCAACTTCATCAGCATGCCCTTTACTTTAAACAGACCATAACTGTGTATTTTCCATATGAAAATGTAAGGAATATAATGTATGATTAGAGTTCCTAATCTGTATCAAGAAAAACTTTGAAAAAAAGAAAACTCCTCAACAAACAAGAAACATCCACAAAAGAATTTCACTCTGCCTCCCCACTCCCCCCCCCCCCCCCCCCCCCCCCCCCCCCCCCCCCCCCCCGAGTCCTCAATGTGTAAGCATGAAGACAACCAAAGCTGCACTTACTGGTATACAAATACATGTACATACCCTGTCTTTTTCCTTGCGATGATGTCTGCGTTTTTCTTGTGCAACAATTGTGTCATGCACTTTGTCTTCAACATCATCCATCTGAAAGACCACAATGCAATCAGGCTATTGTCTACCTACATGAAAGACCACAATGCAATCAGGCTATTGTCTACCTACCTGAAAGACCAGAATGCAAATGAGGCTATTATCTACCTATCTGATAGACTACAATGCAATATGGGGAGTTTTTTACTATACTCCCTGTTTGGCTAGTATACTCACCATGTCAGACCATAGCATTCTATGGCAGTTAGTCAGCTGCGCCAGGCCAAAATTTGTTGTGGCAAATGCAGACATAAGAGATAGTCATGTGACACCCACCCTACTTCCGCCAAAGGAAGAAGCCTGTGTAGGCTTCCTGTACCTCATTCATCTGCGGCCTGTGCGCAAGGTAACCCGAGAACCTGGCACTAGAGGGGAAGGTAGGGCGGGCATTAGAGTCTGACATGGTGAGTATACTAGCCAAACAGGGAGTGTAGTAAAAACTCCCCATTTTGGCGTCATATACTTCACCATGTCAGACCATAGCAGAATTTATGGGAATAGGAAGAGGGCCGAGTGCCCTAGTGGTTCTTGGGGTTAACCGTTATGGCTGCATTGGCCCTTTGGCGGAAGTAGGGTGGGCGTCACGTGACTATCTTATGTCTGCATTTGCCACAAAAAAATTCAGCCTGGCAGAGCTGACTAACTGCCGTAGAATGCTATGGTCTGACATGGTGAAGTATACGACACCAAACAGGCTATTGTCTACCTATCTGAAAGACCAGAATGCAAATGAGGCTATTATCTACCTATCTGAAAGACCACAATTCCATCAGGCTATTTGTCACGGACGGTCGCCAGCCTACTCAGCCTTGCTTTAGCAGTGTGAAACCACCCTTAGCAGTGTCTGCTGGTTTCACACGAGACTGTCACCATTTGGCTGTCAGTGGAGGGTTTGGCGTGCTGTCCGTGTATTTTTTTTTTTTCCCTGCATCCCCCACTGCATTTTTCTTTTCCACTTCTTGTTGGGTGACAGGAGTGTGGCTGAGCGGTTTTGTGCTGCCTGCACGTGTTTGTTTTTCGTTCAGTTTGTGTCAGTACAGTTTTAACTCTGGCGAGAGGTAGTGTTCACGGGTTCAGGGTTGGAGGAAGGAGGCAAGAGAGTGAAGTGGCACTCGGATTTTAACGTTGAGTCGAGTGGGATCGCTGTCCCAGTGCAGTGGTATTATTTTTGTCTGCTTCGGTGCAGATCAGCAGCTGGTCCTTAACTTTTTGGGTTGGAGGAAAGCGCTGCGTTTTGGGGGGAATCTCTATTCCCAACCACTGGCACATCTTCCCTTTGGTCGCCCCAGACCGGTTTCCCTTGGTGGGGAACGGCTGAACAGCCCCTGGGTTCTTCGCTGGGCCAGGAGCTGACCAGCATATATCTACCTCTTCATCTCCCCCTTTCACCCGCCGTTTGGCGTTGACCCTGTTTTGTCTCAGAAGGCCGGATCCACCTCTGGGACACCTTGGAGGTCTGTCTCGTCCACCCCTCCCATCTTCCAGAACTGACGACGTGGGACCGGGACTTCTTCAACGCTACTGTTCTGGCTGATCCGTGTGGCCCTGGATGTGGGACAATTTAGAGCTGACCGTGCGTCGCAGGAACTCGGACTTGGGTGATGTCTAAGTGTATTCGTGCTTGTGTTGTGTTGCCGTGGACGTGGGACTGAAATAGGGGTGAATTACATGCAGGCTGGCATGGTTGACGAGGAAATGAAGTCTGGCTGTTTTGGAGTGACTGAGTGGAAATGGTTGTGATTGCTTTGGTGGTGTGAAGGTTTTTTGACCTGTCTTGAATCTTATTTAGTCTGTCTCTCCCCTATCGTTCTTCTTTCATTATGAAATTCTTTAATTAGTTGGGCTGGTAGTGGGAGTCCCGGGGGGAAGGAGGTTTTGCTTTTTCTGGGCTTTTGGGTTATTTTGTGTTCCATAGGTAACTTAGAACTGATAGGTTCTTTCCCCTCTTCTTTACCATTCTATTCTCACTTGGTCTCTCCTCTGTCTTCAGTCTTCTTTGGTTAGGCCTCTCTCTCCCCATATGGAATGAATGAGTATTGTCGATTTATAATTAATAAACTGTTATTGTCTTTGTAAATCCTTTGGGTGGTCTGGTTGAGTGAGTGTTTGGGGTGTTTGCTATCAGTTATTGCCAGTGTCGAATTTTCCCCTTTGTCTTTCCCTCCCTTACAAGGTCCTTAACCTTGACATCTTGGTGGAGATGCGGGGTAACTAAGGGATGTAATTCGACACTTGGCAGGATATTGGGCACCCAGCTCTCGCTTTGTCCGGGGCGCTCTGGAATTGTGTTGTGTTGTGTGTCGTTCGTTCGTCGGTCCCTTAGTTTGTAGTGGGTGGTTGGCTGGGTGGGGCCCTAGAATGTAAAGGGGGTCCCCAGGGGGGACCAGGTTGGGACTGTTGGGGGGGGAGACCCGTGTTTTTTCGTCGCGGTCGCCGGCACTCCCGTTCTGTGTCCGTCCGTTTCCGTGTTGTAGTATAGTGTTTCGTACTCCGCTAGTTTCCGCCTTCTGTCTTCCGTGCGGCCTCCTGGTTGTATCTAGTGCATGACTAGAGGTTGGGTGGAGATAGTTGGTGGGGGACATCGTTTTCTTTGTGCAGAGTCGTCGATGTCAGTATTTGTGCTGACTTAGGTTTGCGGTTGTTTGGCAGTACCCGAGTTGCTGAGAGTAGTGAGGTGAGTATAGGTAGGTCGACCTGCCTCCTGCCATAGTAGCTAGTCCTCTTGCTCTCTGGTGTTAGTGGTTTGGCCCTGTGTAAGGATCCTCTTATGCTTATTTAAAAAAAAAATTTCTTCGTACTTTTGTGATCTTTGGTAAAAGGGAGTATCCCCTTCTTTTCTTTTTTTTTTTAAAGTCTTTTCGATTTCATTTGCATAGTTCTTTTGAATAAAAATGCCTGTTACTGGTAGTTAGGTGTTTTTTTTCAATTCATGCCTAGTGTGAGTGTGTGAATTGGTGTGGGAGGAATAAAGCTGTCAGTGGTGTGTATGGATAGAAAACACTATTTAGGTTAAAGGTGTTTTTCCACTGTGCCTCTGTTGCTTTAGCTTTTCCCCCCTCCCCACCTTCACACCTAACGGCACCCCAGGTAAAGTGGAGACCTTGTTTGACCCAGTCGCCTACCGCCTCCGCATTCCGTCTCTTCTCTGCACGTGTTTTTTCGGGTTTAGTGACAGGTCGCTGCATCTTTTCCGCTCTCATGGGTGTGGCACGCGTGCTGCTGCTGTTTGGCGAACAGATGTAAGGTCGTGAGGTTATTGACCCGACTAGCGGTTCGTTTTTGTTTCTGTTGCCGTCGTTTGTGTAATGTTAGTCCTTCACTGATAGCGAATCATATTGTCAGTTCGTGGCAATTCTCGGTTTATCAGTGGACAGTTCGTCTGTCAAGCCCAAGTTTAAGATTGTGCTTCCGGCACTTTCGGGCGTGAGTTTTTGTCGCGTTTTCTTTTTGTATTTAGTTTAAAAAAATTTAATTGCTTTACTTCCCTTCTTGCATGCCAGCTGTCAGTAAAGGTATAGAGCGGTGATTTCCAGTCAGGCTGGTTGGCCCACTTTGAGTGTTTGAAGGAAGTTGTTTTCACCTGTAGATAGCAGTTTTATTCATTGTGGTATGGCAGGCGAGATCGTGGCCTGACTTGGATAACTTTGAGAGTTTTCGCTTTTTGTTCTTTTAGATGTCGGTTGGATATAGTTGATTGATTATTCGATTATATCATTTTCACTTACGGTGTTAGAAGTTTGGTACTTTCGGTCAGTTGCGTTTATCCTTGAAGACACACCCACATTTGGGGTCGTGGGTGGTGTGTCGATTTACTGGTGGTACTTAGGTTGTGGTGTCACCACTTCAGTGTCGTAACTATACCTGGCAAAGAGGCACTGGTTTCGCCTTTGATCTCTTTGATCTCTTTTCGCTCTGTGCTGTTGGGTGCACATTGATTTATACTCGGGTGTCGTATTTGTTTGTCCGTGCTTACTTTTCGTGCCCCAGGGAAGGGCACTTTTCACTTTGTCGTTTTGTGGCTGTAGTGGGTCTGCTATCCTTAGCTGTGAGATCCTTCAGCGTTGTTTGAACTTATTTGGACATTGATTTGTTTAGTGATTTGAAGTCTCCATACTTTATAGGTTTCCATCTTCCTGGTGTGTAGGAGGGTCAAGGTGACTTAACTGTAGGTATTCCATTGCCAGCGTGGTTGAACGTGTTTGTCTTTTCTCTTTTGTTTTAGGCTAATCTTATTCCATTGTCTACAGCTGTGGCATATCGAGGGATTGTAGCCCTTTGACGGATAGCCTTGTCTTCAATTACCTTGTGGTTTTTCTTTCCCCATTTTCTTTCTTGACATCGCGGTGTGCATTCTTCGAGCTTTGCAAAATGGCAGAAGGGGAGGATCGCAGAATGACCCGATCTCGTGTGGCGATGGGTGTGCTACCAGGCATGGCCACACTGTGGACCGCCGCACAACTCAGGTTACCACTGGTCCCTCTACCCAAGTGTTTTTCTCTGCGGGTGGTACTCAGCCACCTGTGACTACTTCCCCTTCAGTCATCGTTGACAGGTCCCCTCCTGGATCGCCGTCCCTTCGCGGGCCACCTCTACCGACCTCACATCGCCGCCCACTTCACCATCCTATCGAGGAGCTTCGTTATGGGCCCTCGCCTGTTCCTCCTCGTTTTCTAGGGCCTGTACCTCCAGATCCCTTTGTCGTTATGAGGATGGAGAAAGAAGAGAGGGAAGCTAAAGAAAGGCGTGAAAAAGAAGAGAGGGAAGCTAAGGAGAGGCGTGAAAAAGAAGAGAGGAGATTGGAGAGGGGAGGACAGGGAGGCAAGGGAAGAGAGAAAGTGGAAGATGGAGATGGAAGAGAGGAGGATGGAGAGAGAGGAAAGAGACCGTCAGTGGAGGAGGGAGTTGGAAGAGAGAAGAATGGAGAGGGAGGAGAGAGAACAGAAGGATAGGCTTGCGAAAGAAGAGGCTCAGAGACAGGTGGAACTGGATTTTTCAGGCGAGACTGGAGGAGGAGAGAAATAAGATCCGCGCAGAATTTCTGGAACAACTGTCTGTCCACTCTCGAAGGAGAGACTCATGATCTGTCGCAGAACTCTGGAACTCCTCGACGTATCATAGGGAACGCGCAGACACTCGAACAACCGCCGTTGGCTCCACCTAAGCTCCGCATGCCAGTGTATCATGCGAGTGAATCTATAGACACGTACATTGAACACTTCGAGATTGTAGCGGAGGCTTACCAGATGTCGGACGAGAAAAAGGCCCTCTACCTGATTGGGAACTTAACTGGAAAGGCCAAGGAAGCATTTACGGGATATCCACGCGGTGCCAGTTACACTGAACTGAAGGCTGCCCTTCGTCGTAGGCTACATATGACTCCAGAGTCGTACCGGAAGCAATTCCGTACCATGAAGAAGTCATCTGATGAGACCTTCCATCAGTTTGGAGAGCGCCTTCGACGTACGATGGACTACTGGTTAGAGGCATCAGAGATGAGCGTGAAGGACTGTTTTCTTACAGAACAGCTTATGAATTCAGTGTCCACTGAGCTTCGTTATAAGTTGGCGAGACTCGTCCCAAGACGTTCGCCAAAGCCATTAAGGTTGCTGAAGCCTTTGCCGATGCCAGGCGCCACTTCAAAACCTCTAACTTTGGAGGCCCAACGAAATCTACAGAGCCGGAGGGGAAAGAGTCCAAGCTAACTTCGTCACGGAAGATGTAAAATCGGGTCAAACAACAAAGTCTCGTAATGGATCTAGGGTCTGCTTTCGGTGTGAGGAGGAGGGACATATAGCAGAAATTGTCCCACATGGGGCAAAAAGTCTAAGCAAAATGTTTCCCGGGCCAGTGTTGCTTTTGGAGAGATCGAGGTGACCACACCTACATGCCCTACGTTTCCCTCAGTCGTGTGTGGCAGGTGGTTGAAGCAATTAGAGACTCTGGTGCTACCGCTGTGTTCGTGGACCAGCGGCTAGTTCCTGAGGATGTTCCCCGCGGCCAAGACTGCCAGGTTACAGGAGTTGAGTCATCCTTTCAGGCGACTCGTTCCACAGTACTGGTGGAAGTTTCAACTCCTTACTTCAAGGGTAAGGTGTGGGCTGTAGCTCTTCATCAACCTGCCTATTCCCTTCTTATTGGCAACACTGTCAGCTTTGAAAATGGAGAGGACAAGCCAGTTTCTACAGAGCTCCCCCCGGAAGTAGTTGTAGCAGCTGTTACACGTTCTCAGGCCCAGAAGGAAAAGGAAGCTTTAAAGCCCCTCTTGAAACCCTTGTCCTCACATGACACTGTATCTTTGGACCCAGATGCTGTGCTGAACTTACAAAGGACGGATCCAACCCTGAATACTGTGCGAGAGTTAGTGGGCAAGCCCCCAAAGACGTTTCACAATGGTTCGACCCAGTTTGTAAAACGTCGTGGCCTGATACATAGGCGTTACACTACGCCTACTATGACTTCCTTCCTCTCAGCTGGTTGTGCCCAAGGCTCTTCGAAATACTGTGCTGCGGTTGGGCCATGATACACCCATGGCCGGTCACCTTGGTGCACGCCGGACTCTCGAGCAAGTCCAACATGACTTTTACTGGCCAGGTATAACACAGGATGTCAGGAAATATTGCCGCACATGTGATATCTGCCAGAGAACTACTCCCAAGGGCCGCAATGTTAGAGTCCCCCTCGGATCTGTACCTCTCATCACTACACCTTTCAGCAAAGTCGGAGTCGACTTGATTGGACCATTGGACATGAAAGAGGCCCATAACTTTATCGACGATTTGCTCTGGCTTCTAAGGATTGGACAAGTCATCTGGGATCACTCCGGACTCTGTTTGAGCGTCTGCGCCAAGTGCAACTGGCGGCCCGTCCTACCAAGTGTCTGATAGGTGAAGCAGAGATTTCCTTCCTAGGCCACGTGATTGGTCGTGGATACATCTGCCCGAGCAGGACAAGGTACAGAAGATTCAGGATGCTCTACCTCCAAAAACCAAAAAAGAGCTAAGGTCCTTCTTAGGGCTGGTCGGTTATTACAGGAAGTTTATTCCCCACTTTGCAGATATGGCCAAACCTCTTACCGACAAGACTGGAGCTAAGAAGCCAGAGACTTTGAAATGGGATTCCAAAGACACAGAGGCATTCGAGTCACTCAAAACTGCCTTGATCCAGCAGCCTGTCCTTCAGTTGGCTGATCCAACGAAACCCTATGTCCTTAGGACTGACGCATCGAGCACAGGCGTGGGAGCAGTTCTACTTCAAGACCAGGGAAGAGGCCTACTGCCAGTTGCCTACGCCAGTAAAAAGTTGGTAGGAGCTGAACTGAAATACCATACTATCGAGCAAGAGTGTCTCGCTGTGGTTTGGGCAACTCGGCGCTTTTACCCATACCTTTACGGACGAAATTTGTCCTAGAAACCGATCATCACCCTCTGGCCTACCTCCATCGCATCCGCCCGGTTAGTCGTCGCCTCATGGGCTGGGCCATTGAGCTCCAGAGTTTGGAGTTCACATTTCGACATATTCCTGGTAAAAACAATGTCGAAGCTGACTACCTCAGTCGGATGTCATGAGAAAAAATTTTCTGTCTGGAAGAGCAGTTCGTGCAGTTCGTCTTACTGACAAGGACGAAGGGATTTTTACAATTTGTGTACATTTGGCGGTAAGATACCCTTAGTATAAATAATTTGCTTCACTTTTACCCGGTAGGTTGCGGGGGCTGCAGCAAACTGTGCCTCAGTGGCACAGTCTTTTTCAGTGGGGGGTATTGTCACGGACGGTCGCCAGCCTACTCAGCCTTGCTTTAGCAGTGTGAAACCACCCTTAGCAGTGTCTGCTGGTTTCACACGAGACTGTCACCATTTGGCTGTCAGTGGAAGGTTTTGGCGTGCTGTCCGTGTTTTTTTTTTTTTTCCTGCATCCCCCACTGCATTTTTCTTTTCCACTTCACTTCTTGTGTTGGGTGACAGGAGTGTGGCTGAGCGGTTTTGTGCTGCCTGCACGTGTTTTTCGTTCAGTTTGTGTCAGTACAGTTTAACTCTGGCGGAGAGGTAGTGTTCACGGGTTCAGGGTTGGAGGAAGGAGGCAAGAGAGTGAAGTGGCACTCGGATTTAACGTTGAGTCGAGTGGGATCGCTGTCCCAGTGCAGTGGTATTATTTTTGTCTGCTTCGGTGCAGATCAGCAGCTGGTCCTTAACCTTTTTGGGTTGGAGGAAAGCGCTGCGTTTTTTGGGGGGAATCTCTATTCCCAATCACTGGCACATCTTCCCTTTGGTCGCCCCAGACCGGTTTCCCTTGGTGGGGAACGGCTGAACAGCCCCTGGGTTCTTCGCTGGGCCAGGAGCTGACCAGCATATCTACCTCTTCATCTCCCCCTTTCACCCGCCGTTTTGGGCGTTGACCCTGTTTGTCTCAGAAGGCCGGATCCACCTCTGGACACCTTGGAGGTCTGTCTCGTCCACCCCTCCCATCTTCCAGAACTGACGACGTGGGACCGGGACTTCTTCAACGCTACTGTTCTGGCTGATCCGTGTGGCCCTGGATGTGGGACAATTTAGAGCTGACCGTGCGTCGCAGGAACTCGGACTTGGGTGATGTCTAAGTGTATTCGTGCTTGTGTTGTGTTGCCGTGGACGTGGGACTGAAATAGGGGTGAATTACATGCAGGCTGGCATGGTTGACGAGGAAATGAAGTCTGGCTGTTTTGGAGTGACTGAGTGGAAATGGTTGTGATTGCTTTTGGTGGTGTGAAGTTTTTTGACCTGTCTTGAATCTTATTTAGTCTGTCTCTCCCCTATCGTTCTTCTTTCATTATGAAATTCTTTAATTAGTTGGGCTGGTAGTGGGAGTCCCGGGGGGGAAGGAGGTTTTGCTTTTCTTGGGCTTTTGGGTTATTTTGTTCCATAGGTAACTTAGAACTGATAGGTTCTTTCCCCTCTTCTTTACCATTCTATTCTCACTTGGTCTCTCCTCTGTCTTCAGTCTTCTTTGGTTAGGCCTCTCTCCCCATATGGAAATGAATGAGTATTGTCGATTTATAATTAATAAACTGTTATTGTCTTTGTAAATCCTTGGGTGGTCTGGTTGAGTGAGTGTTTTGGGTGTTTGCTATCAGTTATTGCCAGTGTCGAATTTTCCCCTTTGTCTTTCCCTCCCTTACAAGGTCCTTAACCTTGACACTATTGTCTACCAACCTCTTTACACCATTTCCCATCTTTCTACTCTCTCTCTCCCCCCCCCCCCCCCCCCATTTCATTTTTGCCCTTTTGGGCTCTTTGTCTCAGATTATTTCTGCACTGTTCACCTGAACACAAACCACATTCAGATTTCTTCTCGCAGACTTGGTGCCAGCACCCAATAAAGAGGTATGGCTCCCAGGTTGTCATGAGCAAAAAGCCTAGTCAACAGACAATGCACTCTTGCAGTCATTTTGATGGGTTTCAGTGGTGCTTGTCCTGGATCAGTTCACATCAGAAACTAAGGCCTCTTCACTTATCTGCAACAACTCTTTCAGTCAGACTATGCTGAATGTGATCAGACTGCCTTTGTTTTGAGATTTTTTTTTTTCTGAAGTCCTTTCATGACCTTTCGATTTCATCTTCCTGTGATCTTTTTGATAATGAAGGCATCCCACATTCCAGACCAATCAGAAAAAAAAATTTTTTTTTTTTTTTTTGGCTCAATTCTCGAATACTCAATTATCTGCATCAACATGGAATCTTGCAGCTTTAATCACATCCTCACCTGTTTCTGCAGCTCTTCCCGCAATGCTGCTACCTCTGCTCTCTGCTGCTGCAGCATTTCTTTCTCATTCTCCACATCATCTTGCAAAGTGGTGCCCAAGTAGGAACGTTTGACTGTGAACAAAAGGAATTAGCCGTAAAACATTACTTCCCCTGATTCATCCGCATTACTCAAACCAGAGAAGACAGTTTAAAAAAAAAAAAAACACACCCCAAACTTTGTCTTGAGTGTTCTATGCATCTCTTCACAAACTGCATTACTCATAAAGGAAAACAAACAAAAAAATTTTTAAGTGAGGAAAAATGACAAATAAACAAAGAGGAAAGAACAGACTGTGAAGAAATGACAAAAAGAGACAGAAAAGTCATTAGATTGTTAAGAAATGAGAAAATGCTACAGAAAAAGTCAGGGCAAAAGATGGACTGAGATAAAAGTCTCTATATTATTGATCTTAGGTCAGCAGAGTAACGTCTCATGGGGGAAACAACATAGAAGAGAGAAGCAAACTTGATATCAGACAACTACACAAACAAACTTCTGTACCTAGTTCCATGAGAGACCTGAATGAAACAAACTTGATCAGTTTATCATTTATCTGAATCAGTATAGACGAGTAACAGGATGACTGGTCTACAATCTATCCAAATCAGTACAGACATGTAACAGGATTAAACTCTACAAGACTATCCACAAAATAATACACACATAGAGTAATATTCCACCACCAGGCTAAGCAAAACAAAACAATCAGTTCAGACAAGAACTTAAAACCAACCTCCATATCTCTGCTCCAGTTCCACCAAAGCTCGTTCAGAAGCCAAGTATTTCTCATTGACTTCACGAAGCTCCTTCATGAATACCTCCTTCACCTCTTCAATCTCTTGCTGTAAATCAAGCAGGAAAAAATATCAACTTTTTCATCATACACGCAGCACATAGAATTCCACACCAAACAAAGCAACATGATTTCTCATGGCCTTTTTTTTTTTCTCCCCACTTAACATAATTTAACTGTAGATTTCTATGTATTTGTAACAATTATACACAGGAGAAACTGACCTGGTACATGTTTACAAGCTTGCAACTGGCAGCTACATACACAGTGGTTTAGAGTTTTCTCATATTAATGTACCCTTTCTTGAAATATACTAATAAAATTAAAGACAAACAGCTGGAGTGCAGCACAAATACATGTAATGAAATGACTCTTCATTCATTCATGCACAGACATACCACATCACACACACACAAGTGTGCATGAACTCGGGCACACACACTTTCCACATCAACAAGAGTAAAACACCTTAAGGCAAGCACTTACTTTGTGTAGCTGAGTCTGTTGCTCTGTTGCAGCTTCCACTTTACCCGCTACCATTGGCATAATCTGATCCTCCTGAGAAGTGGAACCACAGAAATGTAAGAGACATTCCAACACATCTGGTCAACACTGCATGAACAGAGAGTCAATGCAGTCATAGTATCACTATCTGCTTAAGAAATTGCTGGTCTCTAAGTCAGTTATAGTATCACTATCTGCGTAAAGAAATTGCTGGTCTCTAAGTCAGTTATCGGATCAACAAGATCCCTGACCCAGACTGCCGATAAAATACATGGGCATATTCCACTCTCTCAGACTGGCTCTCCATAAATGATCACTCCTGACTCTTGCATGATATAACTTCTTGCTATTCATGTTTCACTTAACTGCCAGCAGGAGGTATGGACTAATGGTGCAGACTATATTCCTGTCTCACACACATTTGATTGGATGGACGCCAGAATAGCAAAGTGGAATGTGACAAAAGTAAAAGTCTCAGGTTACCTTAGATATGCAACTGGAGATGGCAGTCCACCAAAACTACCGATCAGCTATGAGGCAGAGAACATGCATGGAGCAGCTACTCTACATCTATCAAGCAACGAACTAGTGAACAGACAGCAAAAGGGCCTTATACTGTATTATGTCCGACCAGCGTAATCAGGAAGCAGATTCTCCCCCTAGACTGAATAATGTAGGCGACATCTCCACGATGGCCAGAGTATCCCCAGCCCCACCTTTTTTTCTTTGTGTTACCTCTGTGTGTGTGTGTGTGTGAGTGTGAGTGTAAGTGTGTGTGTGTGTGTGTGTGTGTGTGTGTGTGTGTGTGTGTGTGTGTGTGTGTGTGTGTGTGTGTGTGTGAGAGTGTGTGTGTGTGTTTTATGGCCCCTAAGAATCATGACGTATATAGCACAAGGCACAGGGATGTTCGCCTGTGAGACACATTTCATCATCGAAGTATCCAATGTCAGTTCAATTTTTTATTTAATAATAATGACACAAGCACTTCAACAATCTGTAGCTCTGCGAAAATACAGAAATGATTTCAAAGGGCAGCAGTATCCACTATGGGAGAAAAGAAAAAAAAAACAAAAAGAGAACAAAAATGAGTTCATACCTTACGTCTCAAGGATGCCAAGGCCTTCCTCTCCTCCTCCAGCTGTGCCTCAGTAGCATGGAGCCTCTCTCTGATCTCGTTGAACTCTGCCTCAAACTGAGGGTTACCAGCCATACGGCTGCCTGCCCCACGATCGGGGCTGCCCGATTTGGATGGCTCCCCTGACCCAACCCCTGAGCTGAGACCAGACCCAGAGCCAGAGCCATGGCGACGGGAAATGTGGGCCTGCAGGAAGGAGCTGTTGAGGAAGGCTTTGGGGCAGAATGGACACTGAAACAGTAAGACTTCTAATGAAAATTTTGCTGACACAAGCTGACAGTGGCGATTCATCATGATTTTTCATTTCATTGGTGGTCTTTCCATTCAAAATTGTTTGCATTATTGTCATGATCACAACATTGTAATCAAAAAACACTTTTTAAAAAAAAGCACACATTGCCATCACACTTTACCAAAGCAAAGAATTATCAACCATCAGCTATCTTTTCTAACATCATTATGGTGATCAATTTCTATCTGTTTTATGCAACATGAGCACCAACTGTCTTAATCTTTGATTAAATCCAACTGTGCAGACTTGTAATCACCACCAAAAACCCATTCTTTTCCTCTTTAAAATTGTGCAAAACAAAATTCCAAGCACAAATGAATTCTTGTCTACTTGGGACTTGTTTTAATAAACTAGACACAAGAAGTTAAGGGCCACTTCCAATATCATGCACCAAAAGGGGGAAAAAATCATACAAACACACTGAATAAACTTACTAAAAATATCCAATTCTTAAGGGGATTAAAATAATTGTACTATATGTCTGTGGGGCAGATCTGTCAGTACCTGAGCACAATCCTAGTGTTAGTAAGTAAAAACAACATATATCATATAAATAACTACTTCAGTTAACCTGATAAGGTTGAAAACAACAATTTAATCCATATATCTGGGCTGCAAGACAAGACATCTCTGAGAACTGTTTACCTGAATTTGCTTGTGAATACTAATAATTAGTGATGTGGTGTCAGCAAAAGTCAGTATGTCACCATGAAGAAAATTCAGAGAAACAGAGTAAGAGCCTGGTGTAGATCTAGGTATGAGTGGGAGTAAGAGAAATCAGAAGATGAATAGGTGTAACTCATTCAGTCATCCAAAGACTATAAACACAAAAAATTGTCAAGTAGCCCTTCACGTCTTTTTGTGCCTAGCACAGCATTTCAGACTAACACAAATATTTGTTTTGTGTTGACCTGACACCCTAACTTCTACCACTCATTCAGTACAACACTGCTCAATCACATTTCCAACAATATCTCAAAGAACTCACCTTATTGTAACTGCCAGCACCGGCATGCATTAGCTGCTGCTGTGCAATCAACAGCTTTTTACGCTTGTGGCTCTCTCGTTTCACATCGTTCAGTTCTTTCTTCAATGCTTCCAATTCCTTCTTTATACTGTCTTGGTCCTGAACCATGAACAACATACAATACTTTTGCGTATATATGTATATATATATTCGGCACAGACATGTTTCTTTTCTTTTTTCCTATGATTTTTTTTTTAAAATTAGTTTTTCATTTCTGTGGTAAATAATAGTAATTTCCAAGCTTTTATTAGCTTTAAACAGCATAATATAATCATAGTGCACACGGAAATTCATCCAGTTGCTTGTGTTTCTACTGTGAACTAGTGAATGTATATATATATACACAAAGAGTCACAGGAAGATGTCCATGAGACTGTGAACTGACTTTGGTATGCAGGAAACAATCAATAAGCAACATACAACTTCTTTGTAAATCTACTTTAAACATAAAAATATGATACACATTTTCACCACTTAAGCACATCAAAATCCAACATCAATAAAATTATACACTCATCACCAAAGAGAAAGGAACTACAGAAAATATTCAATAATAATATCAATAATCAAACATGAATTAGAACTACATTGGAAATGAACATAAACACGATGGTTCCTCTCCAAATACAATGTGCTTGCTTCTTGTCTACTCCCGCTTTGGTTTAATTGTTCACTCATTCTTCAAACGTTATTTCAATTATGTGCAGTAATAGCTGACGAATAATAACCTTTATGTGTAAAAAAAGCAACTGAGTCCAGAGTGAATTACAAACTGTGCTGTAAACTACGTTCACGTGCAGTTACGTCTTTACATAACACACATGAGAGTCAGAGAGACGATATACTTGCCAAACCAAATTTTACCCTCAGTCAAAAGACTGGGTCAAGGAAACACAAACGGAATGTTCTAGACAATACTACATTATGAAAATACCATTTCAAATATGCGATTCAGGATCACTATTTTCGGTTGGTCTGCATCAAGTACATTATTCACAAGGAAACAAAGGCACACGAATTCATTACTGACTACTGATGATATTTCCAAATTTCATAAGTTCATTTTACCATATAATGTTCAGTCATTCGTAAACACTGAATTTTGATTTTTAACAAAAGTGTATGACAATTTTAGACAATCTACTCCCCCTAAGTTGTTTATGGAAATAAAAAAATACTTAGAAGTCTTTTTTTCAAGGCACTTCAAATCCTAAAAGGTGTAGTTTTTTCTTCTGTTTCCTTTGTGCACATTGAAAATCTACTTCAACTTCAGTGCCCCAGGAAATTCTCAACATAGCAGAAATGTGCATGAAAGTGTGCAGATGTCCCATTTTTTAGGCGCCACTTCAGTACACAGTTTGATGAAAAATATTGTAAAATGCGCAAACACAAATACAGAATGCATGTTGTGTTTTGTTTCACAAAAAAATGCATCATGTATCATGTGAAACCATCAAATGAACCAAATGTTTTCTGTAAGGAAGTTGACAGACATACCATTGAATTTGGTTGTTAACTATTCTCCTGTTACCCAGTGTGTGTGTGTGTGTGTGTGTGTGTGTGTGTGTGTGTGTGTGTGTGTGTGTGTGTGTGACTGTGCGCATGACACGTGTGTGTGTGTGTGTGTGTGTGTGTGTGTGTGCATGCAAACAGCTAAGAAGTCAGACGTGCAAATTTCCTTTTGTTTTCATAAAAAAAATTACTTCATCAAGCTCTTAACTTTGAATACATGATCTAAATTTACACAACTGCAAGTGACAGAGAACAAACTATCTATTGAATAACTACCAGAGAAAGCAAAAATTGTTTGCAGTGTAAGTTTTAAATAAATAAAAAGACAATCTGCATACTAATCAAATCAAGAGAATTCCAAGATTTTTAATCAAATACATCTACAATCCAGAAAACTGTATGTACACCAAACTGGAAAAAAGTGTGATTATGGTATCATGGCCCAAAAAAAATGGGTCCATAGGTTGGCTCAAACAGTTATTTCATCTGCTCAAACAGTTATTTCATCTAACTTACAAAATCAGAAAACTGCTTCCCAATTAGTGCAATCAATGTGACGAAGATCCAAGCTTCAAGTGCTGTATCATTCACTTTTTGGTCCAAACAAGACCAATGCCAATTTTTCATTTGGCTTATGTCAATCGCTTCTTCTTTTGTAATGTCTTGCCAATGTGGGCAGACAAATTTGTAACTGCTTTCTCTCACAAGGAAGTTTATACAAGGTCTACTTATGTTGGTATTGCCTGCTGATGTGCCCAAAACAAGACTTGTATTTTGTGGATTCATTAATTTCTCTTATGATTTCCCCCCAGTTTTTCAGTTTTATATTTCCACCGATTCATGGAAAGGCAGTTTTCCTGCAAATACACACTGGTTGTATCAACACATCATACATACAACAAACACCATTTGTTCTTGGCAACTACTTGAGATAATTCTAAACCTTCCCAGTTAAAGCCTTCTACAACACATTTAACAACCACTAAAGGACAAAAACATTTCGTACCTCATCTGTTTTTTTGGATTTTTCTTCTAGAGTTGTGCACAAGCCCGCCAGATATATTCTGTGAATACTGCAAAAAAAAACCATTAGCAGATCAATAACAGTTTCAAGCCAACATGCCACAGTATGTTTTCCTTGTACATGATTACTCAGACAATGCTGTGAACCACCAAATTACATGCAACTGAACGGAGTGAGTTTATTTAATGAACTGATAAACGATAGCCTATAAAATACAGAGTTTTCTTCAAGACAAAAAACCTCTATTTTGCAAGGAATAAATCACTGGCGTGTTATAATGATCCATGCCTTGCACCTTTTGTTTCTCAACAGTAAAAAGAAAGTAAGCATGAATGTGATAAAATCAGTCTAGTGTTCTTAAAACAATCAGTGACATCTTACACATTCACCCTAGATATGTGTGGTCGGCTGGGCTATAAGCAACATTATCTTATCTCTTATCTTATCTTACCCTAGATATGAAACTTAGTCTAAATATCTGCAACAAGACACTAATAATCAACTATACAACTCTCAGTCTATTTGAAAATGTCAAATTTCAAAGCTCAAATAGGGAAAAACATCAGCCACATTCAATCAAAAATAAATGATGAATCCAGCAAATCACTTGCACATTCACCAAGGCTACATCAAAATCTTGTTATGCTCTGCATAGTCATGCGGGGATTGTCTTCAGTCATGACAAGCTCCTAGCATAACATTATCAGTCTCCAAAATCCCCCGAAGTCGGAGTGTGCATGACCATGTGGCAGGGTAATAAAAAACGGTCACACACTTAATGTTCTCATCCCCAGCTGATGGATTTGTACCATACTGTTCAAGTAATTCGGCTGTTAGGATGATCCCTGGAGTCTTTAAACCAGGGTACGACAACAACATCATCTTGCACATTCTGAGATTTTGTTACATGCAACTGATGACTACTCTGATAGTTTGATAGACAGATAGATAGAAACATACATATATAAGTAAGTGTGTGTGTGTGTGTGTGTGTGTGTGTGTGCGCGCGCGCGCACGTGCATGTGCACGAGTGAGTGGTGTGTGTGTGTGTGTATGAGTGTGTGCATGTGTGTGTGTGTTTGTAACAATATAGCAAAGAAGAGCTGAAATCAGTATACTCTCTGCTTACAGTAAATATTCAATGGTCAGCTGTGCCAACTTGAACAGTTTCAGAAAATTTGGGTCAACTGTCCTCACATCTGGGTGAAACAGAAAAAAGACAATCATTAACATTTAAACTCAGCTAATTTGAATCAAAACCTTCAGCAAATGAAACGTAAACGCAACTGGTATGAATCAAAACCTTCAGCAAATGAAACGTAAACTCAACTGGTATGAATCAAAACCTTCAGCAAATGAAACGTAAACTCAACTGGTATGAATCAAAACCTTCAGCAAATGAAACATAAACTCGGCTAATATGAATCAAAACCTTCAGCACATGAAACGTAAACTCGGCTAATATGAATCAAAACCTTCAGCAAATGAAACGTAAACTCAACTGGTACGAGTCAAAACCTTCAGCAAATGAAACTCAACTGGTATGAATCAAACCTTCAGCAAATGAAACATAAACTCAGCCAGTATAAATCAAAACCTTCAAGAAATCATACAAAACCTGAATAAGAGGTAAAGAAATAAGGGTACATGTGGTGTTACTGTGTCTTGCCTAATTCCAAACTGACCCACTCAAAGTCATTGGAAAAATAGTTGAATAACGCGAGAACCAACAACGATTATCATATCAGTGTCAATGAAGACAACCAAAGAAATAAAATGATATACATACTACATTACTCACTAGAAAACTGATTAATTCACAACACTGTCCAATTAAAAGAAAAACAAATACACACGCAATGACACCTAGAAAGCACACATATTTTCAGCAATACTACTATTTCAAAGAGCAACAGTTTGAACACCAAACAAAACTAAACCAACAAAAATTACTTGTTTATAGGCAAGGATATTTCTGTAATTCTTCATTTACCCCCAGTGTCCTATAATTGTTCCTTGGATGCTGTTTCTGCATGTGAACATGCTTTGCATGTATCTGTGTATGTGCATGTGTATCCAGATATCAGTGTAATATATGTATTAATCTCCATACACTATGTGTTCTTCACACATATATACTTTTCTTGCCTATCTTTTCCATTTCCCTCTTATTTGAATCTCCTTTTTTCTTTTAATTTTTGTAACTCACCATCTCCTTCTACATCTTTTTCTGAAAAAAAAATCTAAACTGATCTAGACATCAGCAAAAATTAGTGCATTTGAAAATAATATATCTGATTTTTCTCACAGTGTGCTGAAGCTAAACGAATATCTACACTCAATCTTCTGATGACAAAATCAAGATACACACGCTCACCAGTTCAGTTTCAATGTTGCAGAAAGTAATGTTCATGATATTTTCTTGTAATGCATTAAAATCCAGTGTCCGTGAAATCTGCTCCACACATCAACAGAAGCCATCTTACGCCAGTCAACCCTCTCGAAACGTTTCCTAAAGGCAAATCCCCCATTCCTGAAGCCATTGCCATGATGTGGTTGTTGGAGGGGACCATGAGAAGATGGGTGACTGGCATAGTTCACTTGGGGGCGAGAACATGTACTGAGTACCCATGATGACATACTACCTCAACCTGCAATGTACAGCACAATGTACAACATCAAAGCATCGGCAGAATTACAGCTTTTTCTCCATGTAAAATAACACAACAGAGAATACTAAACATGAGTTTTGATAACACAATAACCAGATCTTATGTGAAACAATTAAAAATTCCTTATCAAGTGGCCTCTATTCTTCTATTAACATGGATTATAACATGAACTTTCACCAGTAAAACATTTTTTTTTTGTTGTTTGCTGTCCCAACCTCTGTGCTATCTCAGTGGCAGTGCACCCATGCCTCATTTGGACACCACATCCACAACCACAGCCCAGTCGGTCCCACCGCAGCCCTAACACCAGCAATCCACAAGGAGCGGTCAATGTCAAGTCGTCAAGAGGCAACCCACCAGAGGAAACACTGCACTGCCGCTGAGTTACTTCGATGGTGTTCAGTGGCGTCTGTTCTGATCTAACATATGCAGGACACCGCCTACTAAGCCCCCTACTGATGACAATAATTGCTTAGCAGCGGAGCTAGCGTGAGTGAGCTCTCCCTCTGGAGGGTGCCACCATGTCCATCCAACGACAGCCCCCATGGACTTGCCGATACCGGTGACCCCGATGGAACCAAATCAAGGCCACAGACATAGAGAGGACATCGAAATTGAGGTCACCATGAGAGCAGGGCATGAAGGGCCACAGAATTTGAGACTTTTTTTTTTTCATGCTGATCGATGAGAATGAGGATGATACAGATGATGCTATGGATTTCCATTCTGGTCTGAGACTACATGACAGGGCTGTCTGTACTCTATGCTTCCTTTCATAATATATTCCGGTGTCAATCAGGCCCGAGAGATACAGGCACCTGCAGTGTTGGTCAGGAAATTTGAGCAACACTCTCAGAGACGCATCCATTAAGTGGATGAACTCGACTGTGTGGTCCCAGTTTTCCCAACTGAGCACATAGCAAATTCATCTCTGGGGGGAGAAGCCGGTCGGGGCAGAAAAATCCCACATGACTCTGATGGGAATCGAACCCACGACCTAGTCTGCAACGCTAACCACTTCGCCACAGTGGCTGGTCAGTAAAACAATCATTCACAATCCTTAACAAATACATGTATAAAAGTGTTACTTTGCTTTCTGTAATAGGTTCAAAAGAATTCAAGGCATGACTTCAATGAATCTGTCCATCACTTAAAGTGGTCAAACAAATGCAATCCTATTCATTATCAAATATCACAAAATGAACATTCTTGCCCATCTGAATAGTGATGGGGGGGAATCTCTCTTTCTCTGTCTCTCTCTTTAACACTTTATGATGACAATCTTCTAATTATGACAAGAAATATAAACATTCCCAGTGCAATGAACATACTGTGAAAATAGAATAACAATCTTCTGATTATGTGGCATCAAGATCTAGATCTGTGACAAACACTCTTCACATATCTATCAAACAGCAGGAATTTCAAAAATGGGGAGTTTTGTACCACTCCCTGGTTGGCTAATATACTTACCAAGTCAAACATATGACAGTTCTACCCAGTTTGCTACCTTTTTGGTGTCTGAATTTTCATGCAGTACTAAGAGGCCCAGTAAACCCTCGCACACCTCTGGACTAAAACAGGCAGCGGTTTCCACTTTCTTCCATTCCACTGCCCAATCAAGCATCATGGGTGGGAAAGGATAGCTGGGAGCTGGAGTTTGATGTGTTAAGTTTATTAGCTACATAGGGAGTTGATACATTCGTCCCATTCTGGCAACATATATTGTATCATATTTGTGCTGAATATGAAGGAAAAGAAGGCGGGTGTGTACCCTGATGTTCTATATAGGGAACCTTGGTGTGGCAATGGCTGCGTTAACCATTATAAAGGAAATCCCTTGGTTCTATAGCTGTCATCTGAAAGTCTCTGAAACAGAAACTGATGAAGGAATCTTCCAAATATCAGAATGCTGTTTTCAGGGCTTGTTTCAGAGGCACAGAGAGCTGAAACGCAACTGGACAGGAGTCTGAACAAATTCCATGTGTCTGAGGAGTCTTTGTTAGCATAGCAGCAAGCCTCGAGGATGGTATAAGAGACCAGTGCAAAATGGTGACTTTGAAAATGTGGCCCTGGTGATTTCTATTGTGGGACCTACAAGTCTCAAGTATCTAAGAGCCATGACCATTAAGACCAGCGACTTCCTTGCTCCTTCTGAAGAGGACACTTGAGGGAAGGATTTAAAAAAAATAAATAAATAAATAAATCAGCAACACAGATTTTCTCATTCCTGGAAGACAGAAAATTCATTCAGTTATGGTCTGAAGCAAGTGGCACAACTGGTTCAGGAGGCCAATAAAACCAGAGATTCAATCAGAAGTCTGACAAACCATCATGGCTGATGTGTTGAAATGTAAGCCAAAGAAGTCAAAAGACAGAACTCAGGGAAAGGTGAGCAGAGCTGAAGCATCCTTTCCAGATGGCATTCTTTCACCCAAGGCTTCTGGAGGTTCTTAATGAGCATTTTATCACCTTTTAGTGACTGATATTATGGAAGAAGGAAAAACAGAATTAATGGTATGAGATCAAGAACCGGGATCTATGGCAAAACATGGCGGCACAGCATGGCTATCAAGATAACAGATGCACAGTCACCAGGAAAACAAGATAGTGTGAGAAAAAAAAAAGTCCACTGAGGATTAATGTACCAGATACCAGCTTCCTAGTACTTCTATGGAGCGGCTAAACTGAAGCATAAAGCAGAACAATTGAACAAACATGATTCGTAACACAAAAAGAGGATCTACAGGTGAGACAAAGCAGACTGATATGAATGTCTTCTTCAGCATTTGGAAATTAAAAAAAAAAAAAAAATGCCATTTATGCCGCACGCTCCAGACCTGAAATTAGAGAGTGCATTCGCTGGGCCTCTTTATAAAACATGCATAAGCCATAACAATTTGCTCAAACACAGCACAAACTAACCATAGTTTGTGTGTCTTCTTGGACATGGTACAATATATTATGCCATGTGGTAAATCTGTGTTTGTTGACTTTTTAACACTCCTCTACCCCCCACCCCCTCCCCAATGAATGTAAGACATTTTTTCTTTTCTAGTCCATTTTCAATATGATCTAGCTTTTTGTCTATTCTTCCGAAAGTTATTTGGAATACAAAGACTAAATTTTAAACATGTGTGACATGTGTCATTTTGATTTTCATCAATCTTTTGTAACCCTAGCAAGCAAAATTATCCAGAATCCCAAAGTTCCTGTAATTTGTCTAAATGACTGGTACTAATCATCACTGTTCACTTTTCTGGCCAACTCTCAACAGTTTTTGAGTTTTTTGCATTTTGCATGAATTTTTCATAACATTCTGTGCATTATTTCTAAAATCATAATATTCTTAGATGAATGTGTCTATTTGGGTTTTTAGATGATACATAGCTTCAGATAAACAAAATGTTATTTAAATGCCATAAATCTGGGGAAGAAAACCGTCGATCACCAGTGATTGAAATTCAAGGGAAAGAACTGAAGAAAGTTAATAAATATTGACTGTCCATTCATTTTTAGAATCAGCTTTAAATCCTTTCTTACCAAATGATTTAATCACAAGCTTAATCACTGTAAAACTTGGGCCAAATCACGGCCATCACTATTAAAGGCTAGATGTATGCCTTTAAAACATTGTATAACATTTATATATTACTGTTTAACATAAAAGCCGCCTATGGGAAAAAAAAAAACTTGTGTACAAATTCTTTGACAGGGTTCAATCTTAATAAGGTTACATCTTGTCACTGACTATTGCGGCTTTATTGTCTGAGAAAGTATGAATTAAATTCATGGATAGAGATCATACAGATCTGATAGGTCATCCAAATAGGTGAATGTGTAGGAAAAGAAACGAGTAGGAAAAGAAACAACAGTCAACAAAGAATTCATTTGTCACATCACATTTTTTTTTCTCATCATTTATGTTACTGTGCCTCACACATATGCAGTGTTTCATGCCTTTTCAGTTTTTAAGGAAAAGCAGGTTACATCCTGCCCTTTTCAGCATCAAAATCAATGATTGTCAAATCAGTAAAACCAGGATCCAAGTCTTCTCTGTTCATTGATGACTTTGTGCTGTATGCAGTTGGAGCTTCTTACGCCAGCGTACAGTGTCGACTCCAACTTTGTGTCAACAAGATTCAACAGTGGGCCGAGGGAAACGGGTTTACCTTCTCAAGTACCAAAACTCAGTCAATCCATTTCCACAATTTTCGTCAATTCTTTGCTGATCCCGAGATTCGTCTGGACAAGTCCACCTTTCCAGCTGTGAAAGAAGCTAAATTTCTGGGTGTTATTTATAATCAAAAACTCAACTTTAAAAGCCATATCCAACACATAAAAACTGCATGTCAGAAAGCACTGAACATTCTGCAAGTTGTGGCGCACACAGATTGGGGCCTGACAGGAAAACTCTCCATATTTACAGGGCTCTGATCCCCTCCAAGCTGGACTATGGATGTGTAGTGTGTACGGCTCTGCCAGACAGTCCTACCTGAAAAGTCTAGACCCTATCCACCATCAAGGGCTTTGATTGTGTCTGGGTGCATTCCGCACCACTCCTGTTTATAGTTTGAATGCGGAAAACAGGAGAACCATCCCTCTCAAATCGCCGACTAAAACTTGCCTTGAATTACTGTCTGAGTCTCTCGTTCGTTTGACCCTCAAAACCCTGCATATGGCTGTGTTTTTGACCCCAAATTCCAAAAGAAATTCGATTACCATGCCAGTTCCATTCCACCCTTGGGGATTCGTATTCTTCCCCATCTGAACAAAGTAGGTATTGACCTTCGAATGGTTAATGACTTCTCTAAGTTTCCTGACGACCCTTCATGGACTTTCTTCACACCAGAGGTCCGGTTTGATTTAGCATCATACTGGAAAGATTCCACTGGTTCCTTGGCATACAAGTCTTTTTTTGCTGAACTGTGCTCCAAGTTCCCATCTTTTAAAAGAATTTTCACTGACGGTTCCAAATCTGAGGAGGGAGCTGCCTCTGCTGTGTTTTTTGTGCAGTAGATCCCCCTCAGAGATGTGCCGTACACATACCCACCGACAGTTCCATCTACACTGCTGAGCTGACAGCCTTGGTCCTGGCACTTCAGATGATCTCCAAATCGAAACATAAAGATTTCCTAATTCTATCTGACTCCCTTCCTGCTTTGGAGGCCATTGCTGGCTGTAATCTCAAGCACCCTCAGCTGCTGAAAATTTTTTAACTGTACATGACTCTAAAATCAAACGGACACAACGTAGTGTTTGCTTGGGTTCCCAGCCATGTGGGCATTCGAGGCAATGAGAGGGTTAACCAGCTTGCCAAGAATGCCACAAGCAAAAGTTAATCAGGTTTACTGTTCCTCACACTGATCTGAAACCCCAAACACAGGCCTATGTCAAAGACCTCTGGTAAGAGGAATGGACTTTGCAGATGTATAACAAACTGTTTAAAATCCATCCAAACCTCAACGAGTTTCTTCCATGTTCCAGAGGCAGCCGTAAAGAAGAAAACAGTCCTGTGCCGCTTGCACACAGGCCACTCATTTTATACTCGTTTTATGTGAGACATAAACACTTTACAGCAGAGTCCATGAAAACCCTGTTCAGAGATGTCCCACCTGACATGATGTTTGAGTTTTTGAGAGAGATTAACATTTTTCATCTGATTTAACATTTTACAAAAGAAAGATTTTTAACGAAGTTTCTGGTGCCTTTCTAGAAGATATAATTTAAAGAGATGTGCAAAAAGGTTGGTTTTTTTTTCTTTAGATGACTTGTGAGTTGATTTTAACGTGGGTGACAACTGTGATGTAGCCTTTTGCGGTCAGCTGGGCCAGAAGCAACATTACCTTACCTTCTCTCACAAGTGATCTATAATTATCAGGATCAGGATTTGGGGCGTTGTATCAAAACAACTTAGCCTATTTAGGCTTTTTATGCCCCTTCTGTATATATATATATATTTTTTTTTTCTTATGTCTGTTGGTCCAGTCGTAGACTAGCTCAGTCCAATTCATCCATCAAATTAATGTTTCATTTTAGTTATTAATTCATGTTTATCTATGAGGTTCTTAAATACATACAAACCTGAATTCGATACCAGAAAAATGACTAATGTCTCCCCAATGACTTCATCTGGGATATAACAAAAAAACAACAACAAACATACACACAAAAACCCACTGCTTCTGCCTTTACTGTCAATTGTCCAAACATGTGAAAGGGAGTTTATACATGGATGAAATACATTCCCACTGGAATAAGTACTCAGGCTGACTTTGTGCATAGGTATACACAATATCGGGAATAAAAACTGAATGATCCATAAACAAGCAGAAAAAAAGCTATTCTGTGTTTTTCAGCTATACGAGTGTATTTCTCTAGCTCATCAGCATGTGTCTGTGGGGTATTTCCACACATTGATCGACGGTTATTTGTGAAAATACACAAACATCAGTTCAATA
>JADBJO010002630.1:0-5000 GCA_016801955.1 Conus betulinus
CCTTCGTCTTCTCCGATCCGTCTCTCTCTCCTCGTCTCCTCTCTCTCATCACTCTTCACAGACCACACACCACACACACACACACACAAGACACCCACACCCCACAACACCACTCTCTCTCCCTTCCTCTACTCTCTCTCCTCTCTCACACCCACACCCACTCTCTCTCTCTCTCTCTCGTCTCTCTCATCGTCCCTCCGCTCCTCTCTCTCTCTCATCCCCCCTCTCTCTCCCATGTTCATTTACTTTTAATACAATGCTTGCAGTGGGATGTGCATGTCAGAACGATGGTGTATTTTTTGGGTTCGAAAATGTTAATTGTTTATCAGTACAACACATTGCCCGTGTACTTTTCCCCTTTTGGGAATTATTGTCGTGTGTCCGTGTTATTTCTCTCTCTCTCTCTCTCTACTCTCTCTCGCGCTCTCTCTCTCTCTCGATCTCTCTCTCTCCTCTCTCTCTCTCTCTCTTCCTCTCCCTCCTCACCTCTCGACCCCACTCCCCCTCTCCTCTTCAACCCATGCTCCCAAACGCACAACTTTACGTCATCTGATTCAACACTCATGCGACCTGTCTCTCCGCATCTATTTCAGATCTTGTACTCCCCCGACCCCCCGCCCCCCCCCCCCCCCCCCCCCCCCCGGCCAAAACACACACACACACACCACCCACACTTCCAGCTTTTCCCCCTCAACCCCATCCTCCCCATCCTCACTCCCATACCCCAATAAAGGACACACACACGAACGCACCACACGCCCGCGCGCGCCGCGCCGCGCGCACGGCACACGCGGAGCGCGCATGCCTCCTACGAACATACGCACACACAATACGCACGCACGCGCACGCGTGCGACACCACACACACACACACACACACACACACACACCCCACACACACACACACACACACACACACACATAATACAACACACACACACACACACACAACACACACAACACACACACACACACACACACACACACACACACACACCACACACACGCACGCACGCACGCACGCACGCCATGCATTTGCAAGTACGGCACATACAGACACAGACACACACACACACGCACGCACGCACGCACGCACGCACGCACGCACCACACTATATACACATTTTCTCTCGCTCTCTCTCATGTCTCTCTTTGTCTCTCTCTCTCCTCTCTCCCTCCTCCTCCTCCCCTCCCTTACTCCCCTCCTCCCCCTCTCCCTTTCTCTCTCTCGTTCTGTGCGCGCGCGCGCGCGCGCGCGCGCTTGCTGCGGTGCGTGTGTGTGTGTGAAGTATGAGCCATTTTCTTCTCATTTTTTCACCGGTATAGAGAAACCAGGGCCTGTCATCCGTGAACCACACAGCATAAAATTCAGTTTGCGACCAGTCAGATAAAATTGCCTTCCTGCACAAGACCGAAACAGTTGTGGGATTTAATGATACTGGCCAGCGCGCGCGCTCTCTCTCTCTCTCTCCTCTCTCTCTCTCTCTCTCTCTCTCTCTCTCTCTCTCCTCCTCCTCTCTCATCCTCTCCACTCTAGCTCTCTCTCTGCCTCTCTCTCTCTCTTATCTCTCTCTCCTCTCTCTCCTCTGGGTTCTGTCTGTCTTTCTCTGTGCTCCCTTTTTCGTTCTGTCTGTTTCTCTGCTAGATGGCTCGTCTCTGCAAGCTGTCTACTCTCTCTCTCTCTCTCTCCGCTCTCTCGTCTCTGTCTCTCTGTCCCTGTCTCTCTCTCTGTCTCTCTATCTGGCTGTCTATCTCTCTCTGGCTCTCTCTCTCTCTCTATTCTCTGGTCCCCCCCCCCCCCTCTCTCTCTCTCTCTCTCTCTCTTCAATCAAAATCGATCGTTTCCACTGGCTGTTTTTATTGTATTAGTTCAAAGTATGCGACTCTCTATATCTCCTCTCTCTCTCTCTCTCTCTCTCTCTCTCTCTCTCTCTCTCTCCTCTCTCTCTCTCTGCGGGCGTGCTAGCTTGCGTGCTTGCTTGCGGGTGTGTATGTGTGTGTGTGTGTGTGTGTGTGTGTGTGTGTGTGTGTGTGGGTGTGTCTGAGTGTGTATGTGTGTGTGCGTGCGTGCGTGTGTATTGTGTGTGTGTGTGTGTGTGTGTGTGTGTGTGTGTGTGTGTGTGTGTGTGTGTGTGTGTGTGACTGTGGTCAGCTGGGCGATAAATGACGCTTAAAGTCTCTCTCTCCTCCTCTCTTTCTCTCACTCTCCGTCACACACACACCACACACACACACACACACACACACACACACAACACACACACACACACACACACACACATGCGCGCGCACGCACACGCACGCGCACGCGCGCACGCATGTGTGTGTGTGAGCACGTGTTCTCGCACTAAGGTATCAATGGCTTTCGTTATGCCTATGAGAAAGTGTGTGTCTCCGCTTTGCATATCCACCCTCTTCATGCTTTTTTTTTTGTTAACGTGCGGAACACAAAAAAGAACAAAAACAAACAAACAAAAAAAAATCAGTGTCGCTGACCAGTAGTGTTCCCCAAATAACTTTGTTTCCCCCCAGTGATGGAGAACAGGGACTAATTTCTGGTGATAGGATTGCCCAATAACGGAACATTCGAGAGGACACTAACGTTATCGGGTTTGGTGGCTATTTCCACTCACGGGGGTCCCTACTACTGCTGCTGCTGCTGCTGCTGCTGCTGCTACTACTACTACTACTACTACTACTAAAGTTAGTGTAGCGTCGTAGGCCTGCTTGGATGTGAGGCAGCGTGTGTGTTGTGAGTGCGTGCGTGTGAGTGGTGCGTGCGTGTGTGTGTGTGTGTGTGTGGTGTGTGTGTGTGTGCGTTGCGTGTGTGTGTGTGTGTGTGTGTGTGTGGTCATTCTCTGCGTGTCTTTGTTTTAATGATCTCCCCGTCTTCTCAATCCACCCACCCACCCCCCTCTCCTCTCGTCCCCTTTCTTTCATATGCGCCGTCTCTCGCCGACACACATTCCATCCATCCATCCATCATTTTCAGTCTCTGTCTGTCTGTCTTTCTGCTCTGTCTACCTGCTCTGTCTGTCTGTATCCCCCTCTCTGTCTCTGTCTCTCTCTCTCACGCACGCACAGAGAGACGAGACGAGAAAGAGAAGAAGAGAGAGAGAGAGAGAGAGAGAGAGAGAGAGAGAGGAGAGAGGAGAGATATTGAGATTTATACTTTAACCCCTTTAAGGTTATGGACAATGTAAAAAAAAAAAAAAATCAAGCAATACGCAGAACGTGTGGTAATGACCAAACTGCAGAATTCAACGACTTGGCTCAACGAGAAGTAAGAACCGAAATCTAACAACGATTCCTTTTACATTATGTAAAAAAAAAAATTGATAACAAAATTTGACACAAGTGTATGTTCTAGGTATGAATGTACGGTCTGTATATCTGCCTGTCTTGGCATTGCATAGCTAGCGCTCACACACACACACCACACACACACACACACACACACACACACACACACACACACACACACACACACACGCACGCACGCGCACGCACACCACACACACGCGCGCGCACACACACACACACACACACACACACACACACACACACACACACACACACACACACACACACACACATCTATTATTCAAAAAAAATAACCACGTTCAGGAACGGACTGCCGAGAAAGGCAAGAGATCAGAGCTGACAGAATTTTGTTTTTTTTTTTCTTCTTGAACCAGACCGCATGATGAATTTGATTCCTTTGACTTTTATTTCTTTTTGTCTTTCTTGCTTTCATTCATTCGTAAATTCATTCGGTTATCTACGTATTTATTTGTGTGTTATTTATTGATTTATTCATTCATTGATCGGTTGATTGTTAAATTATTTATTCAGTTTTTTTTAAATTTATTTTTTATGTATTTATTTATTTATTATTTATGTAATGATTGATTGATTGATTCATTCATTCATTCATTCATTCATTCATTTCCCCACAGAATTTGCGGACTCTTACTTCGATTGAATGTTCATCTCTTTAATTAATTATCTCCCCGTTCAGACCCACTCCCCTTCCCACACACACCCTGTCTTTCAGCCCAACGTCACCCCAACCTTGAAGGCAGGCACCCACCTCTCCCCCCCCCCCCCCCCCCGCCCCCCCCTCACCCACCATCCCACGGCTCACTCCCTCCCACCCCATCAACTACCTTCTTCCCCTTTCTTTCACGTCCCCACCCTCTGCATGACGTCCGAGCAAAGAATAGGTGTGTGTGTGTGTGTGTGTGTGTGTGTGTGTGTGTGTGTGTGTGTGTGTGGTGTGATGTGTGTGTGTGTGTGTGTGTGTGTGTGTGTGTGTGTGTGTGTGTGTGTGTGTGTGTGTGTGTGTGTGTGTGTGTGTGTGTGTGTGTGTGTGTGTGTGTGTGTGCGTGCGTGTGCTTACGCCTGAATATATGTGTGTGTGTGTGCGCGCGCGTGCGTGCGTGCGCTTGCGTGCACCTGAGAGAGAGAGAGAGAGAGAGAGAACGTCTGCGTGTGTGTTCGTGCGTACGTGCGTGTCGGGGAGGGGGTGGGGAGTTTGACAGGTTAGTAGTGGAGAGGGGGCGGGAAGATGGGGGGGGAGGGGGGGGGGGGGCGGGCGCGAGAGGAAGGGGTGGAGGGGGGGGGGGGGAACAATGACTGATTCCGAGCTGAAAGCAATTTCCAGTGTTGACTTTAGTTTCAGTGTCGCCATTAATAACTCCACCCGTCTCCCCCACCAGTCGCCTGGCGCTGTGGCCTGTATCACAAAAGCCCCGTGTGCCCGTGAGTTATGAACGGCGCACACAGTAACTACCAATCAATCACCGTCTGTACCTGGCTATGGTTCTCAGTGCAATGGCAGGTGCAAAAACAAAAACACAAAACAAAAAAAAAAAGATGGCGGTACATTACAACTTCCTTTTCCTGTTGTTTGTTGTTGTTGTTGTTGTTGTTGTTGGACCTCCAAGGTATGCAAAAGCAACGTTTTTTCAAGTTCAAATCGACGATTGAATATAATTG
>JADBJO010002630.1:10000-12500 GCA_016801955.1 Conus betulinus
CTGTCAACTTTTGGTGCGGATCCTTGATGGGGATCCGGGATTAAAGAACGGATCTAGGATACGATCGACTTTGGTAGAGGACTTCGCTCTCCTGAGGGCAAGCGCACGGACACAACACACACACACACACACACACACACACACACACACACACACACACACACACACACACCACACACACATTCACACATACATAAATGCACGCGTGCGCACAAGCACGCACACTCACACACGCACACACATACGTCATTGAGCATAAAACCCTTTTTGGGGGATTGGGATATCCCAATAGTATCTACTCCAGTTGGGGAAGGAACACACACAGACCTCACCGCACACGCACACGCACACAACGCGCACACACACACACACACACACACACACACACACCACACCACACCACACCACACACTACACACACACACACACCACACACACACACACACACACCACACACCACACACTACACACACACACCACCACACTACCACACACACACACACACCACACACACACACACACACACACCACACACACACACACACACACACCACTACCCCGAACAGCAAAACCAACAAACGAAACCCCTCCACAATAACCAGCGAATCTCCATATGGTGGGGGGACCACTCATTCAGAAAATGAAACAGTTAATATATCGGCTGCCATTAATCTTCTATGTCAATGGCTCGGCGGTACGCAGCACAGCTAACACGCAATCGCCTGGAGGAAAGGCTTGCCGGAGGGACACACACACACATACAGAGAGAGAGAGAAGAAAGAGTGCCACAGAGAGAGAAAGAGAGAGAGTGCCACAGAGAGAGAGAGGGGAGAGAGAGAGAGAGTGCCAGAAAGAGAGAGAGAGTGCCGCAGAGAAGGAGACAGAGACAGAGAGCCACAGAGAGAGAGAGAGAGGGAGAGGAGAGAGAGAGAGAGACACAGAAGACAGAGAGACAGACACACACATACCCATAGAGAGAGAGAAAGATTGCCACAGATAGAGAAAAGAGAGAGAGTGCCACAGAGAGAGAGAGAGGGAGAGAGAGAGAGAGAGTGCCAGAAAGAGAGAGACAGAGTGCCGCAGAGAAGGAGACAGAGACAGAGAGCCAACAGAGAGAGAGAGAGAGAGAGAGAGAGAGAGAGACAGAGCCACAAAGAGAGAGAGAGAGAGAGAGAGCTACAGAAAGTCAGAGAGAGCCAGAGGAGAGAGAGAGAGCCAGAGAGAGAGACAGACAGAGAGAGAGAGAGACAGAGAGAGAGATTGGGCCACAGAGAGAGAGTCCAAGAGAGAGAGAGAGATGAGAGAGAGAGAGAGAAGCGACAGAGAGAGCCACAGAGAGAGAGAGCGAGAAGAGAGAGAGAGAGATAAAGTGGGCCACAGAGAGAGAGACAGAGAGAGAGAAAGCCACAGAGGAGAGAGAGAGAGACACACACACAGACAGACAGTCAGAGAGACAGACAGACAGACAGAGAGTGCCATAGACAGGAGAGAGAGAGAGAGAGACAGACAGACAGACAGACAGTCAGACAGACAGACAGACAGACAGAGAGTGCCATAGACAGGAGAGAGAGAGAGAGAGGAGAAAAGAGAGAGAGAGAGAGTTGGAGAGGGACGAGAAGGAGGATACGGGGGAATAAAGTGGTGGTGGGGGATTGCTGTGGCCGGTCAAAGAGGAGGGTTGGT
The DNA here is from genome assembly GCA_016801955.1 of Conus betulinus. Lineage (NCBI taxonomy): Eukaryota > Metazoa > Mollusca > Gastropoda > Neogastropoda > Conidae > Conus > Conus betulinus. Next base: position 11,684 of record JADBJO010002630.1, read on the forward strand.
AGGGGAGGAGATGGAGAGGGGGAAGGGAAGGGAATGGAGGAGGGGGGGGGTGTGAAGAAGGATAGACGTAGTAAGAGAGGGGACTGGCCGTTAGATCATACGATCTTTTCACAGGGGTGCACGTGGCGCATGTTTTATATTCCCTCCCCCCCCCCCCCGCTCTCTCTCTCTCTCTCTCTCTCTCTCTATCTATCTCTATCTCTGTCTCTCCTGTCTCTCTCTCTCTCTCTCTCTCTCTTTGTCCGTTGAGTGTGACTGGCACGAATGAAATGATGGATCATCACTCCGGTGCGTTCCTCGGGAGGGGGGAGGGAAGGGAGGGAGAGATGGGATGGGGGTGGAGGAGGGACGGAGACTGGCCGGGGGTGGGGGTGGGGAGGTGACAAAGGGTGGTGGAGAGAGAGAGAGGGAGGAGGAAGGTGAGGGGAGAGGGGGAAGGGTGTAAGGAGGAAGGTGTGAGGAGAAAGAGGAGAGAGGGAGATGGGGGGGGTAATTGAGTGAAGAGAGAGAGAGAGAGAGAGAGAGATACGGGGGGGGACAGAACCAGACATGACACATAGAGGAGAGAGAAAGAGATAGAGAGAGAGCTAGGGGTGGAGGGGAGGAAGGAGATACACAGGGAACTGATACCAGATCGGTAAGGAATAAACAGGATAAGAGGAGAAGAGAGCAGGGAAAGTAGAGAGTAGAGGAGATCGAGTGGAAAGTTGGAGAAGGGGTGTAGATTCAGGAGTGCAACAAAAGACACAGTTAACGCACGTTGTGATCAGCGCTCGGAAACACTAAGAGGCATAGAGACAGCCAACCTCTCTCTCCT
>JADBJO010002630.1:25000-27500 GCA_016801955.1 Conus betulinus
GTGCGATGAAGATTGTTTTGAGAATTGTTATTGTATCTGGAAGTTGATTCTCCTCATTTCCTCTCACGTGGCCACCAAGGTGACAAGCCAGGTGGTTCCAAGCAGACAGATTCAAATCAAAGGAATGGGATTATTTTTATGCGCTTGAGGCGGACGCAAAGATAGGGTGACGACGGGTGAGTGCGAAGGCCTGAAATGTGTGTCAACGTAAGGGGGAGGTCATGAAGATTGTGATTTTATCGGTGAATTCCCCCCCCCCCCCCCCCCCCCCCCCCCCCCCCCCCCCCAGACAGGGAAATAATTTGGTAGGGAGTTTGTTCTTTTGAGCAGTTATCAGTTTAACATTCAATGATGGCTCAAATTTATGGCAAGCCCCGAAACGCTTACATGGATTATATAAATAAATTGTAGTGTTTAGAGTAACATCCACATTGTGGAGTGCAGCCACACTGGGGGCAGGGGCGCCATGTGGTCGTTGAAAGTGAAATGAGAGAGGGCCCCAGAGAGGCGCGCGGTAGTCACGTGCTAATCATTGTTTGTGGAGCACTGGGCAGGCGTTGTTATCTAGAGCCACTTGCACGTGTACACCAGCAGAGCGTGCGTCTTTCATTTCCAAGTGCAGTGTTGTTGTTGTTGTTGTTGTTGCTGTCATTGTTGTTGCTTTGGTGGTGGTGTGGTGGTGGCGATGGTGGTGGTGGTGTGGATCGAGGTGCGGGTGGGTGAGTGGGGGTAGCAGGGGGGGGGGGGGGGGGGGGGGGGGGGGGGGGGGGGGTAGCGGGAGTTTGAAGGTGGTTTTCTTTTCTTTTGCATTCCAAGATGGCAGATAGGGGTTGTGTGTTGGAAAGTGATGTGGATGTGGCTGGAGGTGGGGTGGGGTGGGGGTGGGGGAGATTGTCCGATGAGAAAGGATGGGTGGGGTTTGAGGGGCTTCACAAATAAGATCTGAAGGTTGAGTGTGTCAGAGAGAGAGAGAGAGAGAGAGAGAGCGAGAGAGAGCGGAGTTGGAGGAAAAGTGGAGAGAAAAAAAAAAGAAAATGGGCTAGTGATACAAGAAGACAGAGACACACTGAGAGAAACAAAATACATTATTGTTCCTGTCCCAACACGGTAGGTCGCAGTGTACATTATTGTTCCTGTCCCAACACGGTAGGTCGCAGTGTTGCCATAACCAGATACTTCTGCGATCAGGTGTCTTTACAACTGTTTGCCCTCAGTCATGCACGACATGGTAGAGAGGCATCTTAATCATTCCAGCCTTTATGCTTTCTCTCCTGGACTTCATAGAAACCTGTCTCTGAGACGTTCACCTTCCCACTGTGAAATGGGACGTTGAATTAACTGTGAAATGGGACGTCCACCTTCCCATTGTGAAATGGGGACGTTCACCTTCCCACTGTTAAAATGGGGCGTTCACTTTCCCACTGTGAAATGGGACGTTCACCTTCCCACTGTTGAAATGAGACGTTCACTTTCCCACTGTGAAATGGGACGTTCACCTTCCCACTGTGAAATTGGGACGTTTACCTTCCCACTGTGAAATGGGACGTTCAACTTCCCATTATTAAAATGGCACGTTCACGTTTCCACTGTGAAATGGGACGCTCACCTTCCCATTGTTAAAATGGGACGTTCACCTTTCCACTGTGAAATGGGACGCTCACCTTCCCGCTGTGAAATGGGACATTCGCCTTCCCACTGCGAAATGGTCTTGTACAGGAAATAATGGCGACATTTATGTCATAACTGACAATTTCACTGCGCTTGATAATTACAGGGAGGGGTGCTGATCTACTGATGTAGATGTTGACTCTGTCTGGAAAAGGCATCTGTCTTTAAAGTCTTCGTATGAGAAGCAGAGGGTCAAATTGTTGATTCTTCAACGCCAGCAGTGTCGGCCTCGGGCATGCTCTGATAGTTCAGTTCTCGCATCCATAAAGGAGGATGGACATCACAGGTGCTTGAAGAGTTTTATTTCCACTGAAAAGCTGTCAGGTGTGGTAACCAGGTGACGCTGAGTCTTTCCATGACTGACACAGCCAGGGGAAGCCACCCAGTCTTCATCTCCTTAGTTGAGCTGCCTCCCTTTCTCTGAACGGATGATCCAAGCAACATAAAGAGGTTCACTCCTTCCATTGCCTGTCCAAAGACGTGATCTTTGTGTACAGCTGCATGTTGCCTGCCTGAAAACTCTGACCCAAGGATTTACCTTTTTTTTCCTGAGCAGAATTAATTGTCATTGTCTCTAGTATGTTGGCCAGGTTCTGAAGTTTTGCTTCCAGGTTCTGAAGTTTTTTTGCTTCGCTTCCTTCTCTCAGTCTGTCCATCTCTATTCGTTTGGCTTTATGTCTGTCTGTCTGTTGATGTAATGAACAACACACAGGAATACCGGTATACAGAAAACTACCGTCTAATAGATATGGAGGTGTAAAAGTCCAAAAGTGCTGCCTGTACGACATGTTCCAGATAGATGTTGAACAGAACAGGAGGGAGGAGACAGCCA
>JADBJO010002630.1:47500-77500 GCA_016801955.1 Conus betulinus
TTCTGTGGCCCTTCGTGTCCTGCTCTCATGGTGACCTCATTTTCGATGTCGTCGTCTCCGCGTCTGTGGCCTTGGTTTGATTCCGTCGGGGTCACCGGTATTGGCGTATCCTTGGGGGCTGTCGTTGGACGGACGGAATGGCGCCCTCCGGAGGGAGAGCTCAGTCGCGCGTCAGTAGGGGGCTTTAAAAGGTGGTGTCCTGCCCTGCGTATGTTGGGTCAGAACAGGGCACCACTGAACACCACCGAGGTGACTCCGCAGCAGTGCAGTGCCTCCTCCGGTGGGTTGCCTCTTGACAACCTGACATTGACTGCTCCCTGTGGATTGCCGGTGCCGGGGCTGCGACGGGCCAGGCCGGGCTGTGGCTGTGGCTGTGGACGGGGTGTCGGAATGAGCGACAAAGGATGCACTGCCACTGAGGTGGCACAGAAGATGGGACAGCTGCATGGAATGCAGTCCTGCAAGGATAGACGCCGTTTTCTCCGATTTCTCCTTTCCTGGATGGCAGCTGCTCTGTTGCGCTCGAACGTCTTTGTGCCCTGGGTACACAGCTGCTTCCACTGCGTTCTGTCAAGGGCGACATCTTCCCAGGAAGCAGCGTCGACGTTGCAGCTTCGAAGGTTGGCCTCCAAGGTGGTCTTTATATCTCTTAAGAGGCCTTTCTTGGTCATATTGTCCTTTCTTCAGCTGTCCATAGAGAATTCTGCTGTCCTAGCTACGGACAACTCCATCGGAACTGGCTTTTGATGAGTATACACTCAATGCTGGGTAGGCCACACTTCTTCTGGACCTGTAGGGTGGACAGTCTGTCTTGCCATTTCATGCTGCAGATCTTGCGCAAGCATCGTTGATGGAACTGTTCTAGTTGTTGGATGTGTCGGCGGTACGTGGTCGAAGTATCACAACAGTAAAGGAGAGCACTCAGAATCACAGCTCTGTACACGGCGACCTTTGTGCGTAGTTTGATGCCGTGGTCTTGCCACAGAATCTTTGAGAGTCTGCCAAGGGCAGAGCTGACCTTTAAGATGCACAACATCACTTCAGCATCCAGACGTCCGTTTCTGCTTACAGTGCTGCCCAAATAGCAGGACGTGTCCACAGTTTTGATCTCTGTGTTGTTGATGACGACCAGTGATGGTGGAGCACTGCCAGCAGTGGACGGTGAAGGTTGAAACATGGCCTCAGTCTTACCAAGACTGTAAGTCCAAAGCGTTGACAGGCCCTTGCAATGTGGTCTGTGATGCACTGGATGTCTTCATGGGAGTGCGCGGCCAGTATGCAGTGATCAGCACAGAGGAACTCTCTCAGAAGGTCATCAGATACTTACGTTTTGCCCTTACGTAGACGAAGGTTATAGAGTTTGCCATCTGAACGAAACTGGATGTTTACCCCCTTGTCATAGTCCTGGAATGCAACAATCAGCATTGCAGCAAACAGAACGGAAAAAGAGGGTGGGGAGCTAAAACGCACGGGCGTACTATTTTTGGTCAGAGGTATCTCCGTTTTCTTGCATCCTCGCCTGCATGCCATCATAGAATGAAACTGTCAGTGACATGAGCTTTTGCGGGCAGCTAGTCTTGTGAAGGATCGTCCACAAGCCAGTCCGATCAATGGTATCGAGAGCCTTGGTGAGATCAACAAACATCATGTGGAGTTCCTGATTCTGCTCACGACACATCTCCTGTAGCTGGCGAACAGCAACCACCATGTCAGTTGTATCCCTGCCTACGCGAAACCCGCACTGTGATTCAGGGACGATGGAGTCTGCTATGTGGGTGATGAGTCAGTTCAAGATGACCCAGGCGAGAATCGTTCCTGTGATACACAAGAGGGAAATCCCCCGATGATTGTCAGTGACGCTTTATCACCCTTCCTCTTGTAGATGTGTACAATAGAGGCGTCCTTAAAGTCTTGAGGCACTTCTACCTTTCCCTATTTGTACTGGAAGAGGTTGACCAGCTTTTCCAAGAGTACCTCCTCTCCATTCTTAAAGATATCAGCTGGAATTCCATCTGCTCATGGTGCGTTGTTCCCGGATGCATTCTGCTCCAGAGCCGTCGTAGTCTCTGCACTAGAGGGTGGGTCTGCCAGACATTCCTCCACTGGCACTTGGAGGAGCGCTGCGATTGCATCTTCAGATACTGACGAGTCTCTATTCAAGAGAGCATTGAAGCGCTCAGCCCAGCGCGCAATGATGCCAGTCATATCTGTCAGCAATGTGGTATGGTCAGGAGCGCGGATGCTATATTACTACTCATCCCTGTAAACATTTTTGAGGCGTAGTATAAAGTAATACTAAACTGATATTAGATAATAGATCAGATGGAAAAACTAACCCCCCGCCCCCACCCCCCTCCCGATCTCACTTGTTTTAGGGATTTCAAACACCTGACGTCCCTTTTCAGACCTTCCCACTTCCCCATGACCCCATCTTTGCGCCAGGTGGTTTCCCCAACATAGTCTTTTTTCATTCCCTTTGCATGAACCACCTGACATGTACCTTCGATGAGCGTTTGAAAAGAAAGAAGGTGAAATCTACTTTCAGACACAACAAACATTCTCAAAACAATATAATTGTGCCTGTCTCTAAATTTGCGTCTCCTTAAGTAAGGCCATGGCTCATTAATTGTGTGTGTGTGTGTGTGTGCAGTCACATCCATCACAAGGGAGATGAGAGATGGAGATAATCAGCCCAGGAGAGCAGGGGGAGAAGACCACTCTGATTGGAATGCACCTCCATGACCAGGAACGACAACTCATGCAAATGGGCAGAGAAATAAACTGAGCGTCCAACAGGAGGATTTTGAACTTGAAACGTATGGGCCGAAAAGCGACCTTGCTACCTCTGCCGTTGAGCTAACCAGGCAGTGTGGTCAGCGGTTGAAGTTGTTCTTACAGTGCCCGGAGCCAGAGGCAATTTCTGTCTCATCATTCACCCCACGCTCCGCACACACCCCCATCCCCCCCTTCTCTCTGCCCGCTACTTTCCTAGACATGTGCGAGCGCACGCAGTGCGCGCGCGAACTCGCTCACACACACGCGTGCGCACTCACACACACACACACACACACACACACACACACACACACACATACGCGCGCGCATGCACGAATACGCGTGCCTTTTCGCTACCTGTAACTTTGTGTATGGGCGCGCGCGGGCGCGCAAATTAAGGGAGAGGGGAGGGTCTGGAACAGATCTCTATGCAATCAAAGAGAAATAACTTCACATTTTCATACTCATTTATTTCTGTCAAGTTGCAACCGTTTATATACCCCCCCCCCCCCCCCCCCCCCTGGTTCTCTCCCCCATCTGGTTAGCCCCCCCCCCCCCCCCCCCCCCCCCCCATTCTCCCTCTCAAACTCCCCCCCCCCCCCCCCCCCCCCCCCTTCTCTTTCACATTTGAAAAAAAAAAAAAAAAAAAAAAAAAAAAAAGGCTCGAGTGCCTGCACGCATGCACACACATACACACGCACGCACACACATACACACACATGTGCGCAAGCAAAATCAAATGCGCTGAAAAAACACATACACACACCTGCCCCTCTTCTTAGGACACACACACGCTCGAGCACGCACACACACACACACACACACGCGAGCGCGCGCGCGCGCATACACATACATACACACACGCGCGCGCGCACACATACACGCATGTTTTTTTCGCTATCTGTAACTTTGTGTGTGCTTGCCGCGCGCGCGCGTGTATGTGTGTGTGTGTGTGTGTGTTCTGGAGCAGGGGGAGGGGAAGTTTGGGAATAGAGCTTTAAGCAATCAAAGAGAGATAACTCCACATTTATTCATATTTATTTATTTCCGTCACGTTTGCGACCCCTTTATGTACCTTCCCACCTTCTCTCTCTCTCTCCCACCCCCGCTCGCCTCCCTTCCCCCACCGCCCACATCCTCTTCCCCCCCCCTCTCTACTGGACCTCCCCTCTCATTCGCCCCACAAACTTACTCCCACCCCTCTCTCCATTCTTTCTCTCTATCACAGTTGAACACACACACACACACACACACACACACACACACACACACCCACCCTAGCGCTAGCGCGTCTTTAAAAAGTAAAAAAAATTTGCGTTGCAAAAGTGGGGGGGGGGGGGGGGGGGGGGGGGGGGGGGGGGGGGGGGGGGGGGGAGGAAGAGAGAGAGGGGGGAGGGAAGGGGTTGGGGTGGATGGGGGTTGGAACGCAGGGTAGGGAGAAGGGAAGGGCGCGTGTGTAAGAAGAGAGGAATATGAAATGGTGAATCGTAGGTATAATGGGAGGGAAAGACTAGTATGAAAATAAAACCTGTATTAGTTTTTTCTCCACTTCCACTACCTTACTCTTCTCTCTAACATACACATCATATTATTGTAGGAAAATAGCAAATATTCCATTTGATTCGTTTCCCTCCCAGTTTTGAAACTTCATGCAGTGAACCTTACGCAGTGGCACAGAGCAATATCAAATACACACACACACACACACACACACACACACACACACGCACACGCATGCACGCATTCACACAAGCACGCAAACACATTTGCTCCTCTTCGTAGGACTCTCTCTCTCTCTCTCTCTCTCTCTCTCTCTCTCTCTCTCTCACACACACACACACACACACACACACACACACACACACAGAGTAGGTAGTGCGCTAAAAATGGCGTACAAAAGCGCACTTTTATCACTAGAATTACGTTGTACAAATACTGTCCGTTAATGATAATAATAATGGTACAGATAATCATAATCAAGTAGTGGTAGTAGTAATAGTTGTAAAAACGATAATTCAAAGCCGTTCACATCCATGAAGTTGTCCCCCCCCCCTCCTCCCCCAATTAGACATTGATCGATTAGTAGAAATCGATCGCTTAGGAAACGTTTGTGATACAAAAACAAGCAGGAGCTCATCTAGCATTTTGCCTTTTAATGCATCTCGCTCCAACCCCATTACCCATTTGTTGTTATTCAGTTCAGCCCAATGAATCTTTTCTCTTACAGTTATCGTCAGTGTCTGCGCCAGAGTGATGAATATGAACAGAAGAGCAAGACAAGGGGAAAACAAATTCTCCCTCTGGCTCTCTCACTTTTTAAAGCACTCACTCTCTTTTACCAGATACGTAGTTTACAGACATGTTTCTGCTGGAAGTGTCGTATTTCTTGATTTTATTTGTGTACTTGCAAGATTTTTTTGTTTGTTTGTTTGAATTAACAAACGTTATTCAATCATTCATTATAGATTCAAAACAAAAATCATAAGATGATTGGTATGTTGCAGCTTTTCTGGGGCGGTAGCAATGACTTATTTCCCTTTCATTTCATTTTATCATTCATTTGCATATTTATTTACAAGTAACCTCTGAAAATAATCTTGCTGAAAATTTAGAAATAATTATGCAGTTTTGTGCTAGAAGTGCAGAAGTGCAGATCGGACAAAGGGAAAGAACTCTTCCACTGAACTCCACGTAATGCTCCGCTAGCGTTATCACTGCCTAGTTCAACCCCTTTGCGTGAGCCAGTGCTTTTCTCGCCGGCACACTTTGAAATTCTATTTAACCTTTATCCCTCCTCCCACTCTCTCTCTCTCTCGTCCAGATATCGCATAATTTAAAGTAAGAAATCATCTGCAATGGCGCATGCGCGTGCGCGCACACACACACGCACATGGGAATGCTATACTCGTGCACTTTTTTCAATGGGGGAGGCTGTGCGTGCGCTCGTATGTACGAACCGACTCAAAAATAGGCTTTGAAAGTCCATGTTGGAATCAATAAATCGTTCACAATGTACAGCTTGACCTGGTGGTTATTGTCTTGACGTAGTGGTGACTACCACTGAAACCTCCCGATTTTGCCCGGTAAATCGTGGTTTGATTGTGCTTTGACAATTAAGTTTGTCCCTTGTCTTCTTCAGACCTTCGTTTTCTGAAGCAAAAACATGAAAATCGAGCGTTTGCTGGTGCAAGTGCATGGGGATAGCTTAATTTCTGTTGGTGGAGTGAAGTGAACTCCTGTTCATGTTCTATCTAGACAAGCAAACTGCCCTGTAGCGGGGATTGGGGACACACAACGTATCTTCGTATTATGTTTGATACCTAAGTTGTCCCGTGTTCTTCAGACCTTGTTTTCTGAGGCAAAACCATGAAAATCGAGTGTGTTTCCTGGTGCACGTGCATGTGGGTTGCTTGCTTTCGATTGGGCGAGTGAAGAGAACTGCTGTTCATGTTCTGTCTATATAAGCAAAGTACGGTGTAGGGTTGGGTGATCGGGGATGGGGGACGGCTCACAGCACGCATCTTCATTTTTTGTTTTGTTGTATTTGATAACTAAGTTGTCCCATGTTCTTCAGACCTTGTTTTCAATCAATAAAAAGCAAAAAACATAAAAATCGAGTGCGTTTCGTGGTGCACGTGGATTGCTTGCTTTCAAGTAAGTGAACTGCTGTTCATGATTTGAACTGCTGTTCATGTTCTGTCTATATAAGCAAAGTACGCTCTAGGGTTGGTGGTCGGGGATGGGGGATGGCTCACACAACGCATCTGATTGCTTGCTTTCAAGTAAGTGAACTGCTGTTCAAGGACGCATCTGATTGCTTGCTTACAAGTAAGTGAACTGCTGGGGGATGGCTCACACAACGCATCTGATTGCTTGCTTTCAAGTAAGTGAACTGCTGCTGTTCAAGGACGCATCTGATTGCTTGCTTACAAGTAAGTGAACTGCTGTTCACGTTCTGTCTATATAAGCAAAGTACGCTCTAGGGTTGGTGGTCGGGGGGTCGGTGGTGGACGCATCTTCACTCTAGTGGTCGGGGATGGGGGACGGCTCACACAACGCATCTTCACTTCAGTTTTGTTTGCCTTCCTCCTCTTTACTGTCTGAAACAGGCAACAGGCACGAGCGCCTCAGGCCGTCCCCGAACACATGACACCCATAAACATGGCCAGGACTCGCTTCGATTTTCAGCAGGTCCAAATCGTAATTCACAAAAACGAACAAACCCGTCAACATGGAAAACTGCGACCATATTTCAAGGCTTGAGACCTTGCACTGCGCACAGGAAACGCAAAAATAAAAACAAGAAAAAAAACAACACAATTTTCACCCATTTCCACGTCTATGGCAATACTGTTCACCCCCTGTACAGCATGATACTGCTTAAAAGAGCCAAGCAAGTTAGAACTTGCTTCTAAGAACTGCACACTGAGTGAATGAATGTGGGGGGGGGGGGGGGGAGGAAGAAATCTAATTTGCTGAAACATTTTGTGATCAATGTTTTCTACATGAAAAGTAAGTTTACTGTTTACTACAGATTGCGGGCAGATTCCATTGCCGGAGAGAGCCTGCTCTCACAGTGTTCATAGTAGGCACAGAAAAACATGTCATTTCTAAATTTTTTTGTTTTTAATTTGCTATATATATCATGTCATTATATATCATTACCTTGCTGTCATGGAACAGAGAAAAGACATAACAATCAGTGTGCCGACTTCAGTGTTCGTCCCATTAGTAAAATACGCAGAGGAATTGGTGGTCGATTGGAGATGCAATTTTTTCATTTCCCTTTTAAATCTGAAATGCCCACGTTCCCGAAAAGCACTCTTCAACGATGAATATGTTCATCTATAGGACAGTGAGGCTTACTAGACTCCTAACTGTGATCAGAAGAGTCTATCACTCCCAAAACAGCTGCCAGAATGGAACAATCCCCCCACTGTCCCTAACAAGTTGCCAGACTGGAACATCCCCCCCCCCCCCCCCCCCCCCCCCCCATGGTCCCCTCCCATGTTGTCAGAATGCAAGAACACCACCCCCCCCCCCCCCCCCAACCCCTTCCCGTGTCCCTGGCAAGTTGTACGAATGGAACAATACTCCACTGTTCCTCACAAGTGATCAGAATGGAAGACCCCCCCCCCCCCCCCCATCCCCCTATCAAGTTATGCGAATAGAACAATACCCCACTGTCCCTCACGAATGGTCGGAATGGAAGAATCCCCCCCCCCCCCCCCCTGTCCCTAGCAAGTTATGCAAATAGAACAATACTCCACTGTCCCTCACAAGTGATCAGAACGGAAGAATCCTCTCTCCCCCCCCCCCCCCCCCCCCCCCCACTGTCCCTAGCAAGTTATGCGAATAGAACAATGCCCCACTGTCCCTCACAAGTGGTCAGAATGGAAGAATCCCCCCCCCCCCCCCCCCCTCCCCCACCAATCCCGTCCCTAGCAAGTTGTACGAATAGAACAATACCCCACTGTCCCTCACAGTGGTCAGAATGGAAGAATCCCCCCCCCCCCCCCCCCCCCCCCCTCCAATCAACCCCGTCCCTAGCAAGTTGTACGAATAGAACAATACCCCATTGTCCCTCACAAGTGGTCAGAATGGAAGAGTCCCCCCCCCCCCCCCCCCTTCCCCTCCACCCATCCCGTCCCTAGCAAGTTGTACGAATAGAACAATACCCCACTGTCCCTCACAAGTGATCAGAATGCAAGAATCCTCCCCCCCCCCCCCCCCCCCCCCCAACCCCGTCCCTAGCAAGTTGTACGAAGAACAATACCCCACACTGTCCCTCACAAGTGGCCAGAATGGAAGACCCTCCCCCCCCCCCCCCCCCCCCCCCCCCCCCAGCAAGTTGTACGAATGTAACTATCAATGCCCCCACTGTCCCTCAAAAGTGGCCAGAATGGAACAATATCCCACTGTCCACGTCCACGCCCCCCCCCCCCCCCCCCCCCCCCCCCCCCATTCACACAGTCCTTAACGAGTGGCCCTAAAGTGAACAGAATCAATCCCCCACTGTGGACACTGTCCCTAACAAGTGGCCAGAATGGAACAATCCCCCCACTGTGGACACTGTCCCTGACAAGTGGCCAGAATGGAACAATCCCCCCACTGTGGACACTGTCCCCAAGTGTCCCTGACAAGTGGCCAGAATGGAACAATCCCCCCACTGTGGACACTGTCCCTAACAAGTCGCCAGAATGGAACAATCCCCCATTGTGGACACTGTCCCTAACAAGTCTGTCCCTAACAAGTGGCCAGAATGGAACAATCCCCCCACTGTGGACACTGTCCCTAACAAGTGGCCAGAATGGAACAATCCCCCCATTGTGGACACTGTCCCTAACAAGTCGCCAGAATGGAACAATCCCCCCACTGTGGACACTGTCCCTGACAAGTCGCCAGAACTGAATGATCCTCCAACTGTCCCTAACAAGTTGCCAGAATGGCACAATCCCCCCACCCCCCCCCCCCCCCTCCCGCCACTCTGGACAAAGTAGCCAGAATGGAAGAATCCCCCACTGTAGACATCGTCCTTAACAAGTTGCCAGAATGGAACAATCCCCCACTGTCCCTAACAAGTTGCCAGAATGGAACAACCCCCCGCCTCCCCCACTCTGGACACTGTCCCTTACAAGTTGCCAGAATGGAACAACCCCCCACTGTCCCTAACAAGTTGCCCAGAGTGGAGCAATCCCCCCATTGTCGCTAACAGGTTGCCAGAATTGAACAATCCCCCCACTGTCCCTACCAAGTTGCCAAAACGGAACAATTCACCCACTGTGGACATTTGAAAAACAAAAGGACATTATGCTCAAGACTTCCAGTGTTCAATCAACAACATCACGAACATGAAGACATTATGCTCAAGACTTCAAGTGGTCAAACCACAAATCACAAACATGAAGGAAAGTGACAATCCTTAAAGTGTGTGTATGGTAAAAACAGGATATTCAGTGACTGTTTCTTCAGCAAAATAAAGAGGACAAAAAAGTAACAACATTTAATGGCAAACAATAGGAACATACAAACTGTCAGGTTGACCGACTTTCGTCCATCAATGTGAACATGATGCTCTTCTTTCAACAGCAGAATTTACATGGTTAACTATCCCAGTAATGTCATGGTCATAAATTCTGTTGACAGTAGTCACTACACATACATGGCACACACAACACCTTTGACAGTTAACATACTACTCAAACATCACAGTTCTCTTTTAACAGCAGCTATAACATATACAAACATCACAGTACTATACTGTTGACAGCTGTAACATACACATCACAGTACAACACTGTTGACAGCTGTAACATACACAGACATCACAGTACTATACTGCTGACAGCTGTAACATACACATCACAGTACAACACTGTTGACAGCTGTAACATAAACATCACAGTACTATACTGTTAACACCTGTAACATACACACACATCACAGTGCTACACTGTTGACAGCTGTAACATACACAAACATCAGTGCTACACTGCTGACAGTTGTAACATACACAAAACATCAGTGCTACACTGCTGACAGTTGTAACATACACAAACATCAGTACTACACTGTTGACAGCTGTAACATACATAAACATCACTACTACTTGTTGACAGCTGTAACATACACAAACAGTGCTACACTGCTGACAGTTGTAACATACACACAACATCAGTACTACACTGTTGACAGCTGTAACATACACAAACATCAGTACTACACTGTTGACAGCTGTAACATACACAAACATCAGTACTACACTGTTGACAGCTGTAGCATACACAATGATCACAGTGATAAACAGTTGACAGCTGTAACATTTGACAGCATCACAGTCTTACACAGTTGACAGGTGTAACATACACAAAAGATCATGGTACCACATTGTTGACAGCTGTAAAAAAGTAACATGTACATAAACACCACAGTGCCACCCTGTTGATAGCTGCAATGTGAACTTCACAGTAAAGATGTAACACACACAAAGATCACATTATTACACTGTTAACAACTGCACCATACACACATCACAGAACTACACTGTTGACAGCTGTAACCAACACAAACATCACAGTACCACACTGTTGACACTGAAACATACATAAGCATCACAGTACAATATCGTTGCCAATTTCAACATGCATAAACATCACAGTACAAGTTGAAAGCTGCCACATACATAAACGCTGTACTGTGTTGACAGAGTTCACATACATAAACAACACAGTAGAACACTGTTGACAGACATGCCATACACAAAGATACCGTGTTGACAGATTAAACATATAAACAACACAGTAGAACACTGTTGACAAGCCATAACATACACAAAGTATTTCACTGTTCACAGATACAACTGAAAACACCCCAGCACTACACAGTTGACAGCTGTAACATACGTAAAAACACTACAGTACCACACTGTTGACAGTTTTAACATGCATGAACACCCCTGTATTATGCTATTGACATTTGTAACGTACACAGACACATACATAGGACATACCTAAAACACTTCAGCATATGGTCAAGTATATCTGTAATCAAGAAAAGTTGCAAAAGGTATATTCAATAATGTATGAGAAAAAACCAACAACAACAACAACAACAACAAAACATCAAGCACAGCAAACATCTTCAGAAAATGTTTCTTCAGACTTGGCTGTATACTCCGACTCGTTTACCTTACAACTAGTTCTGGTGTACTTTTTGACTAAAGTAAGTATTTTCTTCAAACTACAATTTTTGTAAAATCAGGGGGAATAGCAGGGAGAGGGGGGAAGGGAAGGGGGATTTTTGTTTTCCTCTACATCACACCACACAAGGTAAAATGATACTTGATCTTCCAGTAGCACCTACTGCAGAAGTACTTTCTCCAGATTTTTTTTTTCTAGATTCTATTGGTTTTTTTTTTTCTAGATCTATTGGGGTTTTTTAAATTTATCATAACCACCATATTTTTTTGCTAAACAGGTGTTCAAAATCATGGGTGAAACCAGCAAAAAATGAAAAGCAAGAAGGCCGGGGCCAGGTTGGGGGGGGGGGGGGGGGGGGGGGGGGGAGGGGGCTGTTTTTAGCCCCCTGGCGGGGTCAAGGGGCAGAGCCCCTTGTCGGGGATCAGGGGACGAAGGCTTCTGAAGCTGAAGGGTTCCTACCCCTTTGACAACATGTAAAAGCTGGGCATTTGGAGACCCCTTACCTCCTTTTTCCTACACAGTCCATGTGACCACCATTAGTACTAACTGACATTAAAGTTACTGACCTGCATGCAATAAAGTTCACTTAATTCAAGAAGCTGGAGGCTGTCATTTGTATTAAATTTTGTGACATCTGAAACCAATGAAGACAGTTTGCGGTTGATATCAAGAAATAGTTTGTAGTAACCAGAATTTATGCATTTGGCGTTCAAAGAAGTTCACTGTATGGAAAATCACTTTTTCCCCCCCAACTTCAACCGAAAACTTGGGTGGTCTTTAGTTTATTCCAGCTGGAAACTCAGCCTGAAATCCTTGATCTCAGGGGGAAGGAGTGGGAGTGGCAGTGGGTGGAGTAGGGTGGAGCTTGTTGGCGCAACAGGTACATGACTTGGGCCCATAGATTTCAACTGTCAAGGTATCAACAGATAGTTGGACTTCAACCTTGAAGCCCCCACATGTGCAGTTTTCGGACAGTCCAGATGTCAACTGTGAAGTTACAAACTAATACTTGGACCGAAACCTTGGGGAAAAAAAGCCATCCCCCACAAATAGTTTTTGGAGTGTCCTGTGAAATTTGACCAAGAAAATGAAGATTCTTAAATTTGGGGAACATGCTAAATTTACAGTAGTAGCAAAAATGAATAGTCATGTACAAAATATAGATTTTTGTTTACTTCTTCTGAAACCGGGTCCAGTAAATCTTATATATATACGTTGCATTATTAACTTACTGGGATGAAAGCTTAAGGATACACCAAGATATAATCAGGTGTAAAAAAACAAGAGTTGTAGAATCAGTGTACATGACTCCTTTACTAAAATGAATCAGACTGAAATCTATCATATAAATAGAATGGTAAAAAATATAGATTGAACAATATTTGTTGATTTTGCCCGCTAAACCAACAAACTAGTTCTCTGTCAGACAAAGAACTAGGAATTACAAACTGCCTATTCGAAGTGGCCTTTCAGCTTGCTTAACTGACAAGATAAAACAGCAATCACTGTACTTGAATTTGTAATTAGTTAGCATAATAATATATCAATTTAACTTTCTTTTTTTTTTTGAGAACACATCATTACAGACCTGTTTACCCGAACGATTTTGCCATATTTTGTTTCTATGATTGGCTAAAATGCGACAAATACGATTTCTTAAGAAAAAAATGGAAATAAATTTTAGATGTATGAAATTCTTGAGCAATAATTTTACTTGCGGACTATAACTGTAGGAGCAATTTGACTAAAGAATGACAACTCAACCCCCGTGCATGAAATGAAGTCAGACATGTGTGTTATCTTTGACAGCTTGCTCTGAAGCATCGAAAAAAAAAAAAAAAAAGGTGAGACAGCATCAGTTCGCGCCCACATATGCAACTGAATCAGGTTTGAAAGTAAATTGTATCTGGAAGAAACTAATTTTGCCAAAGTTAATGTCAGATTAAGCAGTTACTCCTTGAAAAAGCTTCTGCAGTGCAATGGGCATGTGAAAAGGAAAATTGTTCACTGGCAGTATCGCAGACATATCTTCATTAAACTCAACGAACGGTATCATGACTATTGGCCAACACAGCATTAACACACTGACTAAGAAGGAATAAACCTGGACTGGATGGAGATAATAGGATGCAGTTTACCAAACATTCAAAAAGGAGGACAGGAAAAATCGACCACATAATTTTGTGCTTTCTGGTTTTAAGGAAAAACCGTAAATCGAATTCCGGTTTCCGGACACGCGCGTTTTGTCCATGTGAAATCATATGGGTAAACAGGTCAGTATACTGCATACTGTAAAATGTTTATATTATAGTGTCCATCAGATTAACATAATAAAACAGCTATGTAATGTGTGTGTGTGTGTGTGTGACAAAAACTAAAGCTAAGCTATATATACTGTACAAGTCACAATAAAATGATCACACCAGATAACCACTAAAGCACTTTACTGTCAACAAAAGATATTCATATACCAATATATTATAACAATAACACATGTTATCAGATAGACACTGCAACAGCTTAACAGTACCAGCTCCTTCCTGCTGCTACAGTAATGTAATATGCAAGGAAAATATGGAGAAGAATTGTGATCCTCAAGGAAAAGTTATTACGCCCTGAAGATAATAATAATAATAATGAATACTTATATAGCGCCTATTCTCAGCTAGAGACCAAGCTCTAAGTGCTTTACAATCAACACTCGTTTACACAACGGGCTGCCTACCTGGGTAGTGCCGACTGAAGAGCTGCCAGCTGGCGCTTCGTTCAGTCGTTTCCCGTGTCATCCAGTCGATATCGTTCTATATCGTTTCACTCAAGTTCCTTACTTTCTTCATTCTTTCCATTTCTCACGCAGGGTGCATGCTATGTGTAACGTGTCATCCATACCAACTGCCAAACCGGCCTTCTCTTCCGAAAGTTGGTGATGGGATTTTACGTGTGTGCAAAATATTATGCATGCATTCACACATGGAACCTCGGTTTATAGTCTCATTCGAAGGACTGTATGGGAAATGGAGTCAGATCCAATGTTAACTCCTAGGGAAAAATCCCCCTGTGCTGAAACGTCCCAGCGGAGATTCGAACCCGCAACCCCAGGATCACCAAGATTATGAGTCCGGTGCTCTACCAACTGAGCTATTCCGGCTCAGGGAAATCTCTGATCACACAGAAAGATGTGATCCATTTTCCTCTTTTCTCCATTTTGCTGGAGCATCAAAACTGTCTTCCTGAGAAAAAAACACAAAAACAAAACAAAACGAAACAAAAAAATAGTAACAGTGTTTCATGATGGATAATGTTTTCTTCTGTGCATCCTAACAACACATATCACAGTGTTCCATGAGGAGTATGTTTTTTTTTTTTTTTTTCTCCTACACCTTTTAACCAGGAATGTCACAGTGCTCACTGGCTGGTGACATCTGTTGCCTGTGCAAGGTCATTGTAACTCTTCTTCCTCAGCTGTCCTAAGCCCTGGAATCTGTTACCTTAAATTCTGATTGTGTTTTGTTCATGTCACTAATGCAGAGCATTACAGAGTTCATTATGTTAGGTCTGAGTGTGTCAACACTACAGTCTTTTGTCATCATGCTATCATCACAATCTGTGTCCATCAATACCAAACCCCACCTGACATCATTTCAAATGTAAAGTGATCTTTCTTCTTCTGTCTTCATTTTTTCTTCGAGACAATGTTCAGAACTTTGGATTTTGCTGCTTGTTCTACAAAATGCCAAGGTCATCTCTGTACTGTTCAGCTGTGACTGCAGCCATCTTGCTCTGTGTGTTTCTGTACATGACAGACACGACTGTGACTGTTCAGTCCTGAGGCAGACTGCTGGAATATTGTCTGTTCACCAGAGACATGACGCCTGAACGTCAAAGACATAACACAAACTGCTAGTACATGAGGACAATACGCCACAGATACGACAGGAACTACGGGTACATAATGTCTGTATACCAATGACACAAATGTAATTACAGCATGTGTCCACCATAGTCAGGGTCACAGAGGTCAGAGAACTTCAGATATTCTTTCATGGATACAGGTAAGGGGAGCTGACTCATCTCCTTAAGGCGATATTTGTCGCTGAAGTGGAAGTGCCGTAAGATCCTCAGACGACAAGAAGACAGCAGAGTGCGAGGTGTTGTGGCCAGCTCCCTTAGTAAAGGTGTGCCCTGTTTCAGTGTGTGCATCAGTCTGCTGTAGTTCTGCAGCAAGCAGTCTGCACTGCGTCTCTCCAACCAGTCATCACAAGCCTTTGTTCTGTTCACTTTTTTCTGTTGATCTCATCCTGCAGTTTCCTGCCTTCCACCGAGTCCAGGTCTGTCAGCTTGGGCAGTTCTGTGTACAATGTGAACAGCTCTGAGTTAGAACAGGATCCTGATTCATACAACATGAATGCCACCACAGTTAAATCACACAGCAATGCACACACCAGTGGGGAAGTGATCTCGCTCTCCCAACGTATGTAATCACAACGTGATGCCCAAGACTCTGAAAAACCAGGGACAGTACGGCCCACATGATGACACAAGGACCTCGGAGGACCAGTCACTGATGGCTGGTAGGTTGTGAAGCCCTGCCTGCTGCACTCTGCCACCATCCTCTTCCCACACTTTGTGTTCAACACAGCATACGCCAATGGCGACTTTCCTGTCTTTGTCACAGCCAGAGGGTTCACTTTGATGTCGATCAAGTCTCTCATGACATCCCATCTGTCCGAGTCACAGACAGCATGGAGAACTCTCTCCCCTTTTGTGTTTGCTCCTTTATCCTGGTCACCCACCATTTGATTGTGAAGTGGATGACGTCTGCCTGACGCGCAGTAATCAGTGCCTGCAGAGGGGTGTGTCTCCCACCTCTGAATAACCAACGGTCGCTGCACTTGGCAGACAAATGAATGTCGCCCCCATACGTTATCACAACTTCACTATGTCCCACTGTTCATAGTCTATCAGCCTGTTCAGAACACTGACACCTTCCTGATCCAGCAGATTGGGCTGACCATCACGTAACACTATCTCCTCCACCGCCTTCCATTCTTTCTTCCTGGCCTCCCTGTTGAGGAGTCTCTCCGTTCTCATCCTTCATGTAATATCTGCACCAAGAGGTTGGCAGTAGTCCACCACATCCCACAGGTGCTCCTCAATGGCTTCCAGAAAAGCCAGGTCACGACGCTGTATGTCAGGACCATTCTTCTCCTTCACCAAAGGTTTGACTGCCTGCCAGATTTCACGACTGATTGCCTGATGGAATAGTTTCCCCTGTGTCTCTTTGGACAAGTGCTCCTGGTCCTTAAGGGTGGCAAGACAATGCCAGAACAAAGCACCTGCTCTCCTCTGGAAGGCCAAATGCATCACCTGACGTCTGACGGCGTCGTCTACCTCGTATTCCATTACAACGGCCACCAGAGTCCACTGGTTCCTCTCCATCAGTTCCGGTAGAGCCTCCAGATACAAGTAGTCACTAACACCATACTCCAGCAACATTCTACACACACCCCATTGCCGCTGTCTGACCATATCGGGAAACAGCCTGTCTCGATCAGCTGAAGTCATCCCCAGTCTCACCAGGTGCAACAGGATGTGCCATTCTTGTTCTTCTCTCACTTTTTCCACACCTGTGAGAAGTAGCGCTGTGTGGGTTCATGCAGAATGTTGAACAGCACACTGCCCCACATGCATCGCTCCAGGGCCTTCCTGGGACTTAGGGCAGCCTTCTGTGCAAAACGTAGTCTCAGTCTGATCAACTTCATGCACCGCGCCTCATACGCCGTCACATCTCCTTCAGGCTTCTTTCTCAGATTTCCTGTGACCCACTGCTCCAACAGATTACTAACTTCAGTGATGTCCCCTCCCCTCTCCACCATGTCTAGCACAGTGTCCCAGTGGGCGTGTTTGGCCAGCCTGTAGTGTACACACATGTGTTCTGCTGGTGTCAACCCATGGTCAGCCAGCAGTAAGAAGACCTCCCACCGCTTCTCTTTGAAAGCCTCTGTCAATGCCCATTGGCGCTGATCATCGTGCACTCTGTGGTCACACCACTGCCGCACAACATCCCATTGTCCCTGCATCACAGCTGCCTTGAACAGCCGCCGCCAATCATGTTCCCACACATGAGACAGACAGGCCTGGCTGATGACGTCCCATCTCTTTTCTTTTCACGGAGCATTATTCTAAGCGCCACACTCTGCAGTTGAGGAAACAGAGGGAAAACAGCCAACATCACCAACAAAACGGCATCATCGCTCTCACCACTTCTGCTGATGTGATAGAGGTTTAATCCTTGCAGGAAGTGAAGCAGAAACAGTGGGTCATTGCTGTGAAGATCAGCTAGTTCTGTAAATACTGAAGTCCACTCCTGCTTGTTCTGGAGAGTCTTCAGTGTGTTGTCTTGGACACAGTTGTTATTGTCTTGAATGCAGGCAGTGATCCACGTGTAGATATCAGACACACACTGCCTGGTGTGTTCACTACTGTTTGTGTATTTTATGTCCTCACTACACACCACCTCACATAGTATGTGCAACAGTGAGATCGTCAGCAACTCACACAGCGTTTCTTGCCAGGGAATACACTGAATGACACAAGAACTGACATCAGAGAAGCACTCTTTACACTTACCACATCTGGAAGCCTTGTGTTTAATTTGATGTGTGACAGCTTTGGTCAGACCCAAGGCCAGAGATATATCAACATGACAGCTGTGTGTATGAATTTCCAGAACAATGTGTCTCCTTTTCCACTGAAATCTTGTAACGTCATCCACGAGTACAGCGTGTCCCGGACTGCTACCCACAGCACCTGTTGAGCACATTTCCACATTTTGTTTCTCACAAGATGGGGGAACACAGCAACGACATCATCTTCACTGCACTGATCTAACAGATGATGATGAAAACTTGAATCATCAACGTGTTTAGCAGCCTCTACAAGAACAGGGCTGTGTTGTGTAGAGACAAGACCTCTTTGTAACACCTCGACAAGTGACAAACACAGGCCCCGAGACACCAGGTGGGTTAATACAGAATCCAGTTCCCCGTTATGACAATATGGTAATATGTATCGAACAAAGTCATCATCACCAACACATCTACTGGTGTGTTCAAGAATCCGCCTGCGCTGCGATGCGCTAATGTTTCTCTGCAACAGCTTTCCTACTGACATCCACAGACCCCGTGACACCAGCTTGGTTATTGCAAGAAATTCCAAATCATCATGACAATGAGGTAATATGCAGTCAACAAATCAAGGTCATCTGCACACCTGCTGGCCTGTTCAATGACCCACCTGTGTTGTGTGGAAAAAAGAAGTTTTCTGCAATACCTTGCCTACAGATGTCCACAGATTACGCAACACCAGGTGCACTACTACAGATTCCAGCTGCTGGCCATGACAATGGGGTAAAATGTAGCTGTCAAAGTCCCCACCAGCGGCACATCTGCCAGCCTGTTCAACAGCCCATCTGTGTTGTGCGGAGTTCACACCCCCTTTCCAACACGCTCCCTACTGACCTCCAGAGACCCCGTGACACTAGACAGGTTATTACAGATTCCAGCTCTGCTTCATGACAATGTGGTAATATGTCGTAAAAAAAGCCATCGTCATCAGCATATCTGCTGGCCTGTTCAACAGCACACCTGCGCACTACATGACTGACATCTTGCCGTAAAAACCTGGCTACGGCTGTCCACCGACCATACGAAATTAACTGTGACAATATGTGTTGTGCAATGGTGACATCACTGTCTGAAACGCTGTCTATAGGTTCCCATTGACCCCTTGAGATCTTGTCTGTCAACATCTCTGAAAGTCCATAGCCAGGTGTCTCATAGTGAGGTTCCCTATCATCAGCAAACTCCCACTGATCTTTATGTCTGACGGCCTGGTCAACAACCCACCTCTGCACTTCACTGAGGGGGTGTCTCCGTAAGAACCTGACCACAGCAAACCACAGACCTCGCGACACTAGCTGTGTCAGTATGTGTCGGGGAACACTGACGTCCCTATCTGTAACACTGTCCACAGGTTTCCACAGACCCCTTGACACCATGTGTGTCAACACCTGTTCAAGTTCCTCTTCTTTTACAGCAAGGCAGTATGTAGTCAGCAAACTTCCGTTCCTCAGCAT
This sequence comes from Conus betulinus, assembly GCA_016801955.1. Classification (NCBI taxonomy): domain Eukaryota; kingdom Metazoa; phylum Mollusca; class Gastropoda; order Neogastropoda; family Conidae; genus Conus; species Conus betulinus. Next base: position 67,112 of record JADBJO010002630.1, read on the forward strand.
GCCTGCTGGCCTGCTCAACAGCCCATCTGCGTTGTGTGGAGCTTACACCTCTCTCCAGCACCTTGATCACTGAATCCCACAGGCCCCGTGATATCAGATGGGTTATCACACATTCCAGGTCCTCTTTGTAACAATGAGGCAATATGTAGAAAACAAAGGCAGCATCACCAGCATGTCTGCTGGCCTGTTCGACAGCCGACCTGTGTTTTTGCGCCACTGATGTTTAGCTGTAAAATCCTGCCGACAGCCAGCCACAGACCCTGCGACACTGCCTGTGTTAACGCTTGTTCCAGTTCCTCTTTTCTGCAGTGAGGTAATACCAGGAAAGCAAACGTCCATTCATCAGCGTGTTCAAGGGCTTCTTCAACAGCCCACCTACGTTGTGTGAAGCTCACGCCCCTCTCCAGCACCTTGCTCACTGCCCTCCAAAGACCTCGTGACACCAGGTGAGATGTTACAGATTCCAGGTCTTCCTCATGACAATGAGGTAATATGAAGTCAACAAAGTCACCATTATCGGCATGTCTGCTAGCCTGCTCAATCACCCACCTGTGCTGAGTGTGACCGACATCACGCTGCAACACACGACCTACACCTCTCCACAGGTGTGCTGTCAGGAGATGGGACAAGACACTGTCCAGCGCCTCACCAGTGCAGTTGTCACAGACGTCATTCATTCTCTCTTCCGATGCATCTTTTAGAATCATCTCAATAGCCCAGCAGCGCTGTTCATGGCTGCAGTCGCCGGAGTGAACCAACCAGAGCACTTCTCTCCACTGTCCATCTTCCACTGCCTCCGTCAGTTCTGTGCTAGTGTCGTTTTGTGGCTGTTTACTGGGGGCTGCCATGGTGATACCTGTGACAAACACGGAATAGTTGGTGTACTGGCTGACTTGTCAACATCCAGGTCGCTTGTCGTTACATATGAACATATCACTGTATCACCTGACCCGACTTGTTAGTACCATGATCATTTTCCTTAACATATCAACGCATCATGTGTTTCCACTGTCCCTATCATGATTATTTCTTACATCGTGTCTACTTGCACTAACTGACCTGTGGCTGACTTGTCAGTATGAATATGATTCATTATGCCACATAAATTGGACACTGTATCGGTTCACCTGTCAATACAGAGATTATTTATCATAACAACCTGTCACACCACTGTAGTGACTGATCAGTCAATCTCAAGATTTATTTCTGACATAAACATTTCATTGTGTTGTTTGACCTGTCAATATCAAGGTAAGCTTTCATATCACATTAACACTGTTTGAAAATTAAAAGTAAAATTGTCAATGTCAATATACATCACTGTATGGGTTAACTTGTTAATGGCAATACACGGCACTATCTTGGTTGACCTGTCAATGTCTATGCACCTCACTGCACTAGTTTACCTGGTAATATAAGTCAACATATCACACCATTTCTCTGAAGTACCTACATTCTTTCTGAGCCAAAATGATATTTTATAGTGCACAGGTTACCTCTTTGAACCATTAACCGCATTATTTGCTGACGCTGTATGCACCTGTGTACATATGTTCTTATATCCATGAGTGCCTGTAAGTGAGTTCAGACTTTTTTAATTACTGACATTGTAAATAATTTAACTTTTGGTAATACACCATTGTGAAAAATATAACTGATCCATTAAAGCACATCTATTTGTCTGATGATAAATATCCTCTGAAAATACAACTTCACTGATTAACAACAACAACAAAAATTCTCTCCTCATACCATCTAAACATGTCATGATCTTGATTTCACACTCAGAAAACACACACACACACACACACACACACACACACACACACACAGAAATACAGTCGTAGCTGCTTATAATAAAGTCGGATGCAACGAATGCCGGATATAATGAAGCAAAAGCTTGGTCCCAGTTAGTTAGTTAGTTAGTGTTTATAGGTCCAGCAGACTACTAGGAGCCAAATCAGGACCTCAGCTATCATATCTGCTGAGTCTCTAGATACTAATACCCACACTAGTATTAACACATCGCTTAAAATTTATAAAGACAAAAGCACAATTACCTGTTCAACTCCAGCAACACCTATATACATTATTAAAACACTATAATTTATTAAATAAGTTTACCTCTTTCAAAAAAGAAAAAATAAGATCCACTGAAATCTCACGAAAAAGAACTGATAAATCACTGGTGGAAAGACCAGCCGCCGTGGCGAAGTGGTTAGCGTCGCGGACTCCCGGCTGGGAGGTCGTGGGTTCAAATCCCATCAGAGTCATGTGGGTTTTTTCTGCCCCGACCGGCTCCTACTCAGAGCTGAGTTTGCTGCGGGCTCATTGGGAAGACTGGGACCACACAGTCGAGTTTCATCCACTAAATGGATGCGTTCTGAGAGTGTTGCTCAAATTTCCTCACCAACACTGCAGGTGCCTGTATCTCTCGGGCCTGGTTGACGCCGGAATATATTATGAAAGGAAGCGTAGAGTACAGCCCTGTCATGTAGTCTCAGACCGAAATGGAAATCCGTAGCATCATCTTAATCATCCCCATTCTCATCGATCAGCATAAAAAAAAAATGTCTCAAGTTCTGTGGCCCTTCATGCCCTGCTCCCATGGTGACCTCAATTTCAATGTCCTCTTCACGTCTGTGGCCTTGGTTTGGTTCCGTCGGGGTCACTGGTATCGGCGAGTCCATGGGGGCTGTCGTTGGACGGACATGGTGGCGCCCTCCGGAGGGAGTTTTTTTTTTTTTAGTCTTACATGGCTTAAATTCAGCAGAGAATCAATGTCTGCACTAGCACTGGATTGGAACAAACACTGAGCAAAATCAAAGGCTGCAGTGGGCCAAGTCTTACAATAGAATCAGTGGCTGGTGGCACTGGGGCATCTGAAAATGAAGGTCAACGGTTAGAGTGGATGTATGTTTCAGCCCATTCAGTCTCTCCACATGTGTTTCTTCTCCATGGAATGCACTTTGACCGACTTTTCACCATTTATACAAGCTTCTGACTGCACAGTATACACCAAACAGCGCCCACTTAATTTGTTTTCTGCAGCCATTTTCGGAACGGACGATTCAATTCGCTCATCTCATCCATCCATTCATTTCTCCACTTGTTTTTCTTCAGGTCATTATTCGATCTTCCGTGCCTCTGCTTCGTCGTTAATCAGCTCCATTTTTGACAAATATAAAGCATGATGATATGGTCTTCGTGCACTGAAAACAACGACGGCGGATTTCAAATACGAGTGGCACAAAACCTGCTTCGGAAACACATAACGCACACATAGGGGAAAAAAAAGGGAAATTTTTGCTATATGGAATTCTGTATTAATACAGAAGGTCTCCCACCCCTGAGATGCACTTGCAAAGATGAACTGGAACAAGCTGAAAAGTTTAGATATCTCGGCAGGACCATACACCGAGATGGATGATGCATGCAAGACGTCACTCAAAAGATCGATCAAGCAAAGTCAGCATTCATTAAATGAAAGATATCTTTTACTCAAGAGACATAATGCTACAGCTAAAGCTTAGACTGATGAAGTATTACCTCTTTCCAATCATATTGTATGGAACAGAGACACGGACTATGTACAAAGACACGGAAAAGAAAATAGTAGCATTTGACACGTGGATATTCTGGCATTTGGGCAGAATTTTGGAAAGACAAAAATTTCCAATACTGAGGAGCTGAAAAGACTAGATGTGCAAAGAGAACTAATGCAGCAAATAAGATCAACAAAGCTTGCATATTTTGGGCACATCAAGAGTCACACTCAGACCAACAGAGAGGGGCTGGGATCAACAGAAATGAAATGGTGGTCAAAAGCAAAAGGAGAAAGCAAATGCAAGTTAATGTTGCTTATAGCTCAGCCGATCGCAAAGGGCCACACTAGGGCTGCCACCACGCTGAAGTCAACTCACAAATCATTATTTAAAAAAAAAAAAAGGGGGGGGTGGGGGGTGGGGGGGGGGGGGGGAAGGGAGACATGACAATACAGGAGCTGAAGAAAGAAGAGGATGCCAAGAGAATCCAGAAGGCAGTCCAGCTTGGTCAACAAAGACAGTGGACTACATGGGGGAAAGCACTCCAAACAAGCCTCCTCTGGAATGATATATGACACGTTTCTTAAAGTCAACTTAATTCATTCTCAGATCTGTATACGACCTGTCCTTGAATTCAAACTGGTAGAATGGGGGAAATCAGATGCCTTTCTCTATCACGGCAAACCCCCCCCCCAGATGAACATGTCCAGAGTTCATGTGAAGCAGCACTAACCCAGGGAAGATACACGTGCAGCACAACAAAGTGCTTAAAGAGATCACACATGCGGTTAGCACTGCTGAAAGACGCTCTATGCCACCAGAGGCTCCAGCAACAAAGTTCTACACAGCAGGAAGCCACAAATCAAGGTGCTGAACAGCTGTGATCTCAAGAGCATGAAAGCAGGGTTTACTGGATGCAGCAGATGACTGGGAATGCACAGCAGACCTTCCAGAATGGGAGAACCATCCGTGATCATCAGGAAGAGAGGCAAGAGACCAGATTAACCCAGATTGAATTAACTGTGCGTTAAGAAAACAGAAACAGAGCAAGAACACCACTACAAGACTGATAAGTATGCCAGTCTAGTGAGCAGCTTGAGGGAATCCTGCTTCCAGGCCTAGGTTATCACCATGGAAGTCGGAGCAAGATTTGCAGGCTCATCGGCCAAGGATCTCATGAAACAGCTCTCAATGGACAAACAATCAGTATAAATTGATAAAAAACACACACACACACACACACACACACACACACACACTTAACTGAACAGCACTCTGATGAAGCAAATGGCTGTGAGCACAGGTCAGGGAATCCCCCAGCTGTGACGTTTCTTTCAGTCTCATCAAATTGGAGAGTGAGGGTATCAGAAGTTTGGTAATCCTAGTTGGTCGGAACGGGACAATGATCACTTCCATGCAGATTATCATGGACAGACCACTCACAATCCAGGACCAGCGAGGGTCACATTTCTACAAATCTAAACACAAAAGTGTACCTGTGGAAGAGTGGAGGTAAGATGGAGATCCACCACTCAGACAACACAAATCAAACTCTGAAAAGACATCTTCGAGAAGCAGACCTCTGGATGACGAACTCATACTACCCCAACGGGGATTGTGCCCACTAAAATCGCCCAACAGCAAAAAAAGGTTGAGAAAGTTCTTCACTCAGACTGACAAGGTCCTGACGACAAACCGGGATAGAAAGTGGCAGGTAGAATGAGCAAGCTGTAACAGTTTTTATGGACAGCGACTCTCGTAGCTACTGCCCTGAAGAGGAGCAGCCAGAGAGACAGGGACTAAACAGCAAAATTTTGTGGATAAGAAGGACAACACCGCCCGTTACTCCCAATGCGGAAGGTCGTGCACCGTTAGCAGAATTCCTGTGTCTGAAAGGCTTCTGTTGTTGCATTTCACTGTTTAAAATGATGTCCATCTTTGGAATAATGAAAATTATCTTATTTTGCCTGCTGGGAGTGCCAACCAATACAATCTGTATTGAAATATATAAATATATGTGCTTGTGATCAGAGTAACGCCCAAAATAAATCATAACACATTAAAACAAAGTTAGTCGTTGAAGTTAAGATGACACACATAAATTACTATCAAAATATATAAAAAAAAGAAGTTAAGATAAAATACTTAATTACTATCAAATATATAAACAAAATGAATAAGTTTACATTTAAACACCCACACATTAATACACACACTGGAAAGGTTTTTAAAAGATACACGGTATGTTACTTTCCCTGAAACCTGAGTTGTGCTGTTGTGAAAACACTTCCAGGTAAGGCCAAGTATAACTCGGGTCTGGTACGTAGACATGTCCCTATCGAAACCACTACAGTCTGAGGAAATCGTGCGAGAACACCAAACTGTCAACATCCACTGGTTACTGTGCTGAACTTATGGAAGTAATATGAGCTGTGTTGATCAGTATTAATACTCCAACATTGTTATTCAACTTACATTAGCAGCCAGTGTAGATCAGTAACACAAACAAGCACTGTAATTCAACCTACATTTCCAGTCCGTGTTGATCAGCAGCAACAACTAACATTGTTATTCTGCTTGATCAATTGTAACACAACTAACATTGTTATTCAACTTAAATTTACAACCTGTGTTGATCAGTGATACCAGTAACAGCATTGCCATTCAACTTACATTTGCAATCAGAGCTGATCAGTTAGTAACACAACCAGTTGTTGCTCAGTCTTCAAGTCCAGCAGCTGCCATTTTTTTTTTGTGCTGTGTAACAAAGTCCTGCTCCTTATATATCTGTAAAACAAATGATATTGAAGACAAAAATGTAAACAAATATAAAACGTTCATTTCATACATTTGTCTCTCTCTCTTTTTTCTCTCTCTCCTCACACACACATACACACACACTATCTCACTCTCATACATATCTATCCATCTATCTACATATACATACAAAGAGAATTTTACTTGAATATGATGGTCATAATATACAAACTCTCACCCAGGGGACACTGAAATAAATGAGAGGAGATTACAAATGTTACTCCTCTCAAAAGCTAACAGAAACATATCAGTAGAATTGGCGCAAATTTCAATGAACAATACCACTGTTACAACCTGAGACATAAACAAAACTCTCAGCAATAAAAGTTGAGACAGAATACAATGTAGGTACTTTCACCAGAATGGCACTGCAAATACAAGATATAATATGGTTTGTACTCACAGTTTTTTTGTTCTTTGCTTCAAGAAAGATGTCAGAAGGACATTTCCCCCCCCCCCCCCCCCCCCCCCCCCCCCCCCCCCCCCCCCCCCCCCCCCCCCCCCCCCAGCCAGCCCTGTACCCTCCTGCTTCCTTTGTCTCCATATTTTCCATCCTCCACACCCCAGCCTTCCTGCACTACATTCCCCCCCCAAGCCCTACATTTTTGTGCGCTCTTCCCTGCATATAAACATGGTTCCAGTGAAGTTTGGGTTTTTTCTTTTTTCCTTAAAATCCTTTCTTCCTTTTCTTCTGGAAAATTTAGGAAACCAAGATATCACCTTTCTCTCATAATATGGAGGATAGAATACCTTACATTCACTGTATGTGCTCCCCATCCCAGGAAAAAAAAACATGAGATGCTTAAGAGTACGAAAATATATTCCAGAAAAAAATTTAAAAAAAAAAACTGAGATGCTTAAAAGTAAGATAATATATAAATACTTGAAGACATGTTCAATTTGTTTCTGATGGATTTATTGTGAGGTTTATAGGTCAAAGGGATAAAACAATTTCATATTTTTCATAGATGAATGATTCTGTATATTTTGAGTTGGAATAGGGGTGGAGGCTAATATTTGTGTGGTGGTGGTGACAGGGAACGTTGGTGAGAACTGGTGGTGACAGTCAGTGGACATGTTGAGAGAGAAAAGAAACCACAGAGATGGTGTGTGTGCGTGTGTGTGTGGTGTGTGTGTGTGTGTGTGTGTGTGTGTAAGAGATAAGATAAGATGATATTGCTTATAGCCCAGCCGACCGCAAAGGGCCACATCAGGGCTGTCACCACGTTAAAATCAACTCACCAGTCATTTAAAAAAAAAAAAAAAAAAAAAACCTTTGTGTGTGTGTGTGTGTGTGTGTGTGTGCGCATGTGTGCGTGCGCGCGCGTGCCTATGTGTGTGCCTGTGTGCGTGCGTGTGTGTGTGTTTGTGTGTGAATAATGTAAATGTGTGCCTCCAGGTGTGGGTGCCTGTGTGCATTATACTGCATAGGTATGAGTGCAAATGTTTGTGAACATGCCAGCACATGAAAGAAAAGACACAGAGCTACTTGTCATGGTTCATCCACAATGAAACATTTTTTGATTCTCGTTGACACTTTTGTTAAAGTGTGCAACTTTATTATTTAACTACTGTTGATGAAGCTTTTTAAGCAAAAATGTCAGAGGAGATAATCATTTTCAAAAAATGAAACTGCTTTTGTGTTCTCCGTTTTGCTGCCTGTATTTTGTGTTTCTTATCTATCTATCTATCTATCATGTACTATAGCTGTGAACTAAAAATCCCACTCCATGTCTGTCTGTCTTTTTCTCCACTATAGCACAGAGCTGCTGTTCTCTCTGTACTACTCGACTGTTCCTCCATGTGCCCGAACTGTGGCTGAGAATCATCTCAGTTCCTTCAATCTTTCAACCTGCATGAGTGCTCTTAGGTTCCCACGAGATGAATGTGGTGTTGTTCCATCCACACATTTGCAGAGGTTTTCCCACAGTAGCACACATTTCACACCCTCCCTGGTGGAGCTCGACAGTGGGATCAATGTTAACCTGGCCTGCTACTGATACTCTTATCATAGTGTATGATCTCTGTATTTTCCTCTTCCATGTAGTGTTATCTGGGGCAAACTGAACATGGAAGCAGACCTCATCCCTCAAGAGGTCAGATGCTTTTGTTGGGTTCCTCCTCCCATACATGCAGTTTGATAGTACTGGGTTACATGACTACCAGAAGCAGAGAGGAACATCCGACCTGACCTGTACTATGCTTGAGGAAAACGTTACAGCCCTCAAAAGCAATTTCAACCAAATGATCACTGAGACAGGAACAGAGATCCTAGAAATTAGGCCATGGATCACAAGCGATATCTTGTGGGGTGTGTGAGACTACAGGGATCTTATATCTATCCAAAAAGACTGTGAAAAAATACAGCACTATAAAAAAAGAGGATCAGAGAGGAAATGAAAGATACAAAGGAAAGCTGGACTGAATAACAGTGTAAGAATATTGAAAAAAAACTAGACAACAACAACACAAGAAAAGCTTTTAAGATTTTGAAAGACTTGATCAAACAAAAGACAGTAAAGTCCGCACTGTTAAGAACAAAGATGGCAACTGACTCACTCAGGATGAAGGCATTATGAAATGCTGAACTTTATATCACTAAGAACTCTACAACAAACAGAGCAAAGGAGATCTAAATGTGCCAACAGCACAGGATTTGTCAAATAAGAATGACTTTGCAACGCTCCAATGAGAAGTTGTAGCGGCAGCGAAATAACCAACATGTAGGAAGGCTGCAGGCAAAAACAACACCCTAACAAAACTTTTGAAATATGGTGGACAGGTAGTTTTTGATATCCTAAATGCCATCTGCATTAAAAAAAAAAAAAAAAGGCACAATAGGAAGCTGCATTTTGCCATAGACTCAATCACTAATCGTCATCCTTCTAAAGAAAGAAAGCTACCAGAGCTACTGCCACTATCAGTGGGATCATCAATGCCTGCAAACCAATGCTCAAAATCATTCTGAACAGATTACAGCTGCAGGCAGATACCATTTACTGCCAAAAAGCAAGATGGATTCTGCAGGGGCAGAAGTGTCATCAAACAGATCTCCAACCTGTGTTTCCTTTGTAGAAAGCATCCCCAATGCCAGAAGGAGTTCTACCACATCTTCATAGACTTCTAGAAGCTGTTCAACAGAGTCTGGCAGGAGGCACTATGGGCCACAAAGACGAAAACTTAACACTGGAGCAAATACTAACCAACTCCATCCATCAACTGTACTTCAAAGCAACTAGTGCAGTGCTCATACAGGGTGCCGTAGGAAAATGGTCCCATACTTCATTTGGCTTCATCAGGGCTGCCCACTATCAGGGCTGCTCTCTATCTCTCACGCTTTTCAACATATTCCTCTTATGCATCATGACTACTGCACTGAAGATCTATCAACACAGTCAGCACTAGATGAAGAACCATCCGCGACTGTTCAATAGTTCATTCACCTGGGATCCATTATTAGCAATGAGGGATCAGAACCTGAAATTCTCTCAAGGACAGCAAACTGAAGACAGTATCAGCACTGTCTAAACTAAAGCCTCTATGGAAAGACCTAAACATCTCCATGAAAGAGAAGATAGCTCCCCCTGTGTGCACTGGTATATTCCACTTTCCTGTATGCATGTGAGACATGGACCCTCATGGCAAATCTGGAAAGAAGAATCCAGGCCATGGAAGTGAGGTGTTACTCAAGATATTAAACATCAGATATATATACTGATCACAACACTGGTGAACAAGTGAGCCAATCTACCAAGCAGCACATTTAATCGCATGAAGGTCTGCTGACATCAGATTAAAACAGAAAACTGTGTTGGTATGCTCATTCAATCCTCAAGGGAACTGCAGAAGAAGAAAGGAAGAGTGGAAAAACAACAAAAAAAAAGTATTAGAAAAAAAGAAAAACCTGATGGATTAACAACACCTGCAGAATGGACATGGAAAAAATCTGCAGACATGCCAGCCATGGCACACAAAGAGGCGCACCTGGAGGAACCTGGTAAACTGTTCTTCAGCATGGTGCCCTAAC
>JADBJO010002630.1:82500-95000 GCA_016801955.1 Conus betulinus
CCCAGACCAGTTGAGCCCCCCTACACACAACACTGACCCCTCTATCACCCATGAGCAACACCACCACCTTGTTCGCTGCATTCCTGATAATCTGACTCTCACCAATGATGAAAGATCAGTCCTGGCAAAAGGTCTGAAATTTATTCCCATTCAGCCTACCACCAATAAATATCAAAACCACGTTGATGTTGAAAGATTCTTTAGAAAATTAAGATGGATGGCTGCACTTGACGGTGTGCCAAAGCCCCCTCTACCAGAGAGCTCAGACATTTTTACCCACCACCTTTTTCGAACTCCAGCACTTCGCCAGCCACCTCTTGACAAATCCACTGAAGTTGAACTCTACATCAAAAAGTGTAGAAAAGAAATCTCTCAAGTTAAATCCAAACCTGTCCGCCATTCCAACCTCTCACGGGATGAACAAAAAGCCCTTGAATCACTGAGACAACGACAAGACATTGTCATCAAACCAGCAGACAGGGTGGTGCAGTGGTGGTCTGGGACAAACAGCTGTACAAAAAAGAAGCACACAGACAACTGTCAGACACAAATTTCTATACACCACTCACAGTATCAACCCTCCCCCAACACACAAAAACTCATCTCAACCACAGTTAAACAAGAAATCAAACATAACAACTTACCGAAGACAGCCAAACTCTCCTCATAATGACAGACACCAAACCCACCTTCTACCTGCTCCCTAAAATACACAAACCAAATACACCTGGCAGACCCATTGTATCCGCATGCAGCTGCCCTACAGAACACATTTCACAGTATTTAGACTCTCTCCTCCAACCCATCGTACAAGGCCTCCCCACATACCTCAAAGACACTACACACACACTCAACATGATTAATTCATACAACACAGATCCCACTTTTCAACCCAGCCTCCTCTTTACACTTGATGTCGTCGTCTCTCTCTACACTTCCATCCCTCATGCTGATGGACTGAAGGCCCTCGCATTCTTCCTTCCTTAAAAACGCCCCCAAACCAACAACACCCTCCCACAGCTACACTGGTCAGACTTGCAGAATTAGTCCTCACCCTCAATACTTTTGAATTTAACAACCATACATTCTCACAAATCAGTGGTGTTGCTATGGGAACCAAAATGGGACCATCCTATGCCTGCCTCTTCATGGGGGACACCTAGAACACCACCTACTACCTCTTACACAGGCCCAACACCAGAGCTCTACAAAAGATACATAGATGATGGATTGGGAGCCACATCCATGCCAACATGACCTCCAGAATTTCCTCAACTTTGCTCAGACCTTCCATCCATCCATCCAGCTGACCTACACCATTTCACAGTCAGTTAACTTCCTGGACATCACTATCTCCCTCAAAGATGGACTGCTTCAAACCTCAGTCTTCTACAAACCTACTGATGCGCACTCATACCTGGACTACACATCTTCCCACCACCAGTCCACTAAAAACAGCATTCCATATTCTGAATTCCTTCGCCTACGCAGACTCTGCTCTAGCGAAGAAGATTTCACTATACAAGCAACCAAAATGTCTGATTTTTTCACCAACCGTGGCTACCCTAGTGCCGTCATCAATGATGCTCTCAGTCGCACTGCAGCTAAATCCAGAACATCTACTCTGGAAACTAAAACTCCCCAAAGAGACAGACAGACCCACTGCTGCCTGCCTTCTCTTCCATCCTCACAATCTGCCCATCTGCAGGATCCTGAAGTCTAACTGGCACATAGTAGAAAATCATAAACCTGCCTTTGAGACCAAACCAATGATCACTTTCAAACGTGACAAAAACCTCAACGACCTACTGGTGCGCTCTAAGCTGAACAAAATATCCACACCTAAGCCACCAGGTACTTTCCCCTGCTCAAAACCCAACTGCAAAATCTGCTCTCTCACCAAACCAGACACCATCTTACATGGCCCCACGGGCTCTTTCACTATTAAACGCACCTTCTCCTGCCAGAGCCACAACATTGTGTATGCCATCCACTGCCAGCTGTGTGGTAAGATCTACGTAGGTGAGACATCTCGCACACTTGAGACGCGCATCTCTGAACACCTGGCCGACATCCGCCACCACCGGCCCAAACCAGTCGCCCTACACTTCAACCATGCCCACAACATCAACCATGTCAAAGTCTTGGCACTTTGGCAATCGAAGAGTGACAACTTGGAACGCCTTATGCAGGAATCTTATCTCATTGCCAAACTGGGCACTGTCCATCCTCATGGCATCAACGTCAAAAAAAGTAGTATGTACCATTCTACCTCTGCAGCTCCAGTCTAAAATATCCTCCACCTACACACACCCATACTACCCTACCTCCCACTGTTTACCTCAGACATAGGTTGCAGCTATCATCTTTTCCCTTTTCCTACACTCTCCGAGTCTCACCATTTGCTACGTCAATCGACTTACTCCCCCCCCCCCCTCCCCTCTGCCCTAGTAATGATGTGTGTAGGGGTGTTGGTAGGTATGGCGGTTGCTGGGGTGGAGGCGGGGGTAACCAATGAACAAGGCTGACATTACTAATGGAACACACACACACACACACACACACACACACACACACACACACACACACACACACACACACACACACACACACACACACATAATAAATAGAATGCTAGCTCCTTTATCGCTGGTCGTTCCCTCTCCTTTCCTGGCGCCTTTATTTCCGCTAGTGTTACTGCACTTACCACCGCTTTAAGGTGTTGATGGTAAGAGGGTATATTACTTAAAACCTTTATTACTTTATCACTATCATCATATCATTACCTTTACTGTTTCTCTTCATCAACATCATTACATCACTACATTTAATTTACAACAACACTGATGTCATTGTTATTACCGTCAGTCATTTTCACCTTTATGCTTCTAAGCATTATGTCCTATTATCACTAATCCCATTGCCGGCCATAATTGTAGAATTAAAATAATGATAATACTTAGAAACAATAACTTAAGAGAGAGAGAGAGAGAGAGAGAGAGAGGGGGGGGGAGAGAGAGAGAGAGAGAGAGAGAGAGAGAGAGAGTGTATAGCCCCCCCCCCCCCCCCCCCCCCCCCCCCCCCCCCCCCCCCCCCCCCCCCCCCCCCCAGTCAGTATATAAACCCATCCCCTTCTTCCCTCCACCCTCTTACCATCAACACCTTAAAGTTACATGTACCAACCCATCACTTCAGTCTCAGCCCACAATATCTTCCCACTACACACACATACTATACTACCATATATCCCACTATTTACCTTATACATACTTATAGCTATCTTCCTTTCCCTTTCTCACCACACCCTCTCTATTTCTCACATCAGTCTATTGTTTATTCAGATACTTGTCCACTCCATTTCCCTCACTTCATTTGTTTTTTCTTTTATTTTTATTTTCATTCACTATTTTTCAACATGTACTCCTGTTCCATCTTCCCTCTTTCCTATGCATATGTTGTGGAAATGTTGATAACACACACACACACACACACACACACACACACACACACACACACACACACACACACACACACACACACACTAACACACACACACACACACGCACACACACTTCACCATCGCCTTAGCCCTCCGGATTGTTGCCACGGCAACCCTGCTGTTTAAGAATCCTCTAACCCACTCTCCTTCCCCAACAGCCTCGTTTTCATTCAACGCCTTCTTTCTTGCGCTGAACACACAGAAGCGATCAAAGCTAAGTGCATTTTCGTTATTTGTTTTCATGTTTGTTGCACCTGAAGAAGACCTAAAGAGGTTGAAACGCGTTGTGGTTTGTCTTGTGACGTCTGTACTGAGCGTGTGTCCAATGTAATGGTGTTACTTTCCAGGGCCTGCATCTTCATTGTAATAGGAAATACTTCTTTAGCGATATGAAGATTTGTTAATATGCTAAACATATAAAAATAAAAGTTGAATGAAACCGGTGTCACTGTACTTCAGATCTCTGACATTGTGAGAAATGTTTTGGACTAAGGGTAACTGGCGTTACGGTGTCCCATACAATATGGTGTGTTATTAACAACAAAATGTTTTTCAAAAACATCAGTGTTGTGTTTATAAGCAGTTTGGAATACATCTTTTTTATTGCACTGAATATCGAGTCACAACCATAAAGAACTTTTTTTTCACAAAGGCGTTATTAATATCCTAGTGTAAGGTGAGTAACCTTTGGGACGGGGTATGATCCTGGACAACATTGCTCAACAAAAAATGAACCTGCTGCTTTTTTTTTTTTCATGTAAACATGTCCATGACGGATCCAGTTAACCAGACACATTATTTCAGATTTTTTTTTCCTTTTTTTACCGTTTTCTTAATTCCAGCTCATATCCCCCCCCCCCCCCCCCCCCCTCCCCCCCCCATCACCTTAGCAAAGATCAAGGATATCTATCTAAACACACGTATACAAAATGACAAACACACACACACACACACACAAACATCTCTCTCTGTATGTACACACACACACACACACACACACACACACACACAAAAAACATTACATACTTACTCTATCATGTTACTGTCTCTTGTTTCAAATCATCAACACATCCTTGTTATCCTCTCACATACTCACCCTACAGTGCTGTTGTTGTTCCTTGTATGTGTCATCAGAACAATGACGTTCTCCTCCTCTCATGTTCACCCCATATTGTTGTTGTTGTTCCTTGTTCACGTCATCAGAACTTCCTCACTGTTGTGTAGACAGATGTTCCCACCCCATCCTTCTGTGTGTCCGATCTGTTCCACCTGAGGGTAAAAACAGTCAGTATTCAAAATAGAGAGGTGGGTATAGAGGCGCTGGATAAGTTACGGGTTGGTAGATGGGTAGGCAGATAGAATTATCGTTAAACAGTAGTGAATGAGTATGGCAGCAGATGAGTGTGCAAGGAAATAGCTAGTAAAGTAAAGTAATGCTGCGTATAGCCCAGCTGACCGCAAAGGGCCGTTATTTGGGTTGTTGCCATGTTGAAGTCAACTCACAAGTCATTCATTCACACAACCCCTTAAAATACATCTTCTAAAATCACACCCCAATTTTTTTTTTTTAACAAATCTTTCAGCTGTAAAATCTCAGATCAGATGAAAAATGGTAATCTCTTTCAGAAATTCAAAAATCACACCAGGTGGAACATCCTTGAACATGGTTTTCATGGAGTCTGCTGTAAAAAATGTTACAAATATCTCATGTCATGCAACCACAAGTCCCAGTACTCTAAAAGAATATGTTTCACTGTGAGTGGTACTTGATATGGAATGCACCATGAAAGTTCTTCACTCTTGAAAAGGTATGAATGAGTAAAATACGAATGGCCAGTGTGCAGCCGGCATAAAACTGTTTCTTCTTTGCGACCACCAGAGATAGATGAGAGGAACTCTTTTGGGTTTGGACGGATCTGGAAAAGTTTGTTATAAATCCGTCTGTGTATTCCAGTCCTCCTGCCAGAGGTCACTGACATAATCATTAACTTCTGGTTTCAGCTAGGCATATAGGTAATAGACTAGTAGTGTAGTGATACTGTTTACCGATATTTCATTGTAAATAAAATAGCCTGATATACAAGTAGGTGGGCAGGTAGGTTTACAGGTTTGTTGGCGAGTAGGTCGACATACATGTATAATAAGCGCAGATCTCCTAATACAGTAATAGATATAGGTGATTAGTTCCATGTTCTTTCTTCTTTTTGCGCATATTGGAGACTCTGCTGCACTATCATGCATGTGTTATAGTCATGTCATTCATTCCCAAAGGCACGAAATGGCCTACTCTTCCGATAGGCAGAATGGGTTTTAACGTGCATGTAAGCATTTCTAGGCATGTGTTCATGCTCTCGGCCTCTGTTTGACATCTCACCTGATGATTTTTTTTTTTTTTTTTTTTGGTTTAAATGGGGTCAGAGACAATGATAACTCTGCGGAAAAAGTCCATTTCTATTGAAACAGCCAGGCAGATATGAGCCAGTGACAAAAGGTCGTGCAAAAAATGGGACTCGGGTAATAGAATTTCAAAACTTGAAACAGGTAAAAATTTCTGTAATTCTTGAAAGTTACATCTTTCACATGCCTGAAAATAGAATGAAAAAGATAACTTCTATTATACTTTTCTGATGACATAAAAATTATCAGATCACCCAGTGATAAGTCAGTTGTGTTGCTGGACATGAAAAATGTCTGTAACAGTACAGTAATGTCAGACCAAGGGTTGTGAAACTGGGGCTTTCTGGAACGCTGGATGATATCACTAAGATGATGTTTAAAGTCAGCAGTTCTGTCAGTTTGTAAGTGAAAATGAGGTAGAGTTTTCATGTCCGTCATCACGTCTGACCCAGCTCCTGTTTGTACTTTATGGTGTATTACGTAAACATCCACTACAGCTGCTAAGGAACATAAAACAAGTCAGCCTGCTCATTTCAAAAGAAAAAGTAAGCATGCACAAGCAGTCAGTGAATCTTCTGTTCATTTAATTTTTGAAACAATGTAATTTCTGGCATTTCCTCGGTGGGGGCAGTAGTAACAGCGGAATTGACGGAAATTCAAATAAAGTGATGGGAAACGAAGCCGCCCACGTAATGGTTGGCACTTTCGTGTTCAGCGGTGTTTCACACATATCTTGAAGGCAGTTAGCGTTCACCACGAGGCCAATCAGAAATGGTTTTCATTATATTTTGCTCATGTGTGATTCTAAGTGCCAGTTGTGTCGAGGTAAACATTGGTGGCTATGAATAAACATTTACTGATTCTTTGCCTTTCTGACATCGTCTGCTCCTGGTTTTGTGTCCGTTGAAGAACACGTGACCCGGCGAACGGATACAAATTGCAAATGGCTGAAACGAGCAGTGCGGTATATTTTTATTCCCAAAAGGTCGGTGATGTCGATCGGACATGAGCCCAGTGCACGGTAAATTTGTTCTGTTTTTGAAAAATATGCTGACCAAACCGCTAAATCAGTGGATTTACTGTGTCAATGACACACCTCGGTTTTGAAGAATACGAAACATTGGATCGGACCCAGTAAAAACAGAAAGCAGTAGCGAGATGTTAAAAGGGCATGTCTCCAGGACATGACGAACCACATCCGACCAGTATTCTTTTGGATTCGACTCAGACTTCACTAAAGAGCAAGTGAATGTGATTTCAGGACAAAAACGTTGACGAAAATGTAGTAGTTTTATCATTTCATGTGTTCAAGTTTTCGTTACGATTCTGCAAGGGCTGTAGGGACATGTTGTTTGCGGTATATCGGCGGATGTCCCATTTCGGCATGGCCGATTTCGGCTGTTTTTTTTTTTTTTCAAATAAGAATCAGTTTTATTGACACGATCCAGTGTATCTCCCTGATATTGTGGCAATTATCTCTTTAAGATACAAGCAACAAAAATACGCCCAAACAAAGGGGGGGGAAATGTTTTGGATAGTTCATTTCTCCAATCAAACACACAAGGTATGCCACCATGACGTTTTGTCACTGGCTCATATACAAACCTGTTATCTATCAGTCACAGAATCATGAGTCCAGTGCTCTACCTATAAAGCTTTCTGACCCAACTCAGGTAAAATAGGTATGTAGGTAGGTTCACACATTGGTGGGTAACTACAGACTAGTAGTAGTAGGTTAGCACATAGGTAAGTAAGTAAATAAAAATATTATACAAGTATTGTATAGGTCACTAAGTAGGTATGTAGACACAAAGGCAGACAGGTAGGTAAGTAGGCAGGCAAGTAACCAGAAACATATAGGCCAATGTAGGACGGTAGGACGGTTGAAATGCAGGTAAACTCTCTCTCCCCTCCCCTTGCCTCCACCATCGTCCCTTCCCCCCACTCCCTTGCTCACACACAGAGGAGACTGCATCACACACAACACACACACACAGCAGTCAGTCTAATTCAAAACCTGGTTAGGCAAGATCATGGTGGAACAAACAGAAAGAAGAAGTTGGACTTTGCTGAAGCAACCAAGACTAAGGTGTCTTTGAAATTTTCAGAACAAACCCTTCGCTATTGACATTCCCTTCTTGCCAGCATTTTATCATTCCGATGGTTTCTGACAATCAAAAACACACTGCTGTTCACATAATTTTTTGATGCTCAAAATTCAAACATGTCTCAGGTCAATCACAATAAATAATATGCGTTACTTGTGCATGTGCATGCTGGGGGGGGGGGGGGGGGGGGGGGGGGGGGGGGTCTGTGCTTGCTTCTATATGTGCATGCTTGTGTGTGTGTCTGTGTCCAAGTCATACTGGAAATCTTTCTAGGTTTAACTCACCATTTCATTTATCTGCATTTTTTGTATGAGTGTTCTCTGCTTTATTTCTAAAGTGTCTACCCTACACTTTGGAGAAATTCATGTGTATTACTGAAGCACTTGCACATTCACACACACATCCACTCTCCCTTACCAGTCAGTCCTGACACTGGCTCTGAGTTGTTTGTTTGTTTTTTTTTTTTGTCAGGATTCTTCCCAAGCCCTTCAATAGCACCAAATACGATGTTCCAGTCGAGGTCTGGCATCCTATTCGAGGTTCCGAGCCTAAAGGTAGTAGCAATAGGCGAGTCCTTGCCGTTGTAACCGTCTACGGCTGTTCTGTCGTAGTGCTAAAGCCAAACTGTCTCTTGGTCCTATGCACTAGAGGCTCTAGGACTAGTCTGTCACTAGTGTCTGTAACATCCTGAGCACGACGTAGCTCCTAAATTAACTAAGTCCGAAGGCGTATCGTACTGCCGGAGTTCGTCTGCTTTTTGTTTACCTGACCGTCTCAGTGAACACTTCTCGAGCGAGGCGCACTTCCGCTAAGCTTGTCTGCACATCATGCATCACTATACTTTTTTTTTTTTTTATAAGCTCAGCTGATTTAATTATTTGTTATTTTTCTTGCTTTTGAAAGCATTGCCAGCTGGGTACTGGATGCAGAAAGCAAGCAAATCATGTTATTACTGTTACACTTATAAATAGCTTTTACGGGTTTGGGACTGGTATCGCGGGAAGTCAAGATAGTTTTTAAACTCCACGGACATTATCGACAGTGTTAACATGGACATGTAGCAGGAAAGACAAGCAACTGTGAGGATGGAAAAAACAAAAACAACACATTCTTCTGTCGAACGGACGGACGAAATAAATATAATACCACTATTACCAGAAGTTGAAAATCTTGACCAAGATGGGTTGCAGCCAAGGCCCCCCCCCCCCCCAAACTCACGTTACATAACTCTTCCAGACTAACCCTTGGCAGGCCACAGGCCACAAATCAACAAGCACCAAAACGTTCCAATAATGTCCACCTGCCGAGTATTCGGCAACTATTGACATGCTGGAGGGTCACTGAGCAGCTTGAGGGAAAAAAAAAAAAAAAAGATTTGCGTGAAGGAGGCCAGGGTAGGAGATTTGACGATTTCTCTGCGGACGGGTCGTTCCAGTCGCTGATGGTACGGGGGAAGAAGGCATGCTTGCGGTAGTCTGTGCGAGTAGTGATGCGCTGGAATTGCATGTTGTGGCTTCTTCTGCTTGTGAGTGGCAGGGGCTTCAAGTCTTTGCATTTCACACATGCTTGACCGTTTTGGATTTTGTATAGCATGGAGAGTATGCACGTGCGGTGGCGTTCTTGGAGCGTGGTCCACTGTAACTCTTCAAGCATGTCATTAACGCTGGATGTGTTTCTATGCCGGTTCAGGATAAAACGCGCCGCCTTCGCTGGATCTTCTCGATGTTGAGGATGAGCTTGGTGGTGTAGGTGTCCCAAACACAGCAGGCGTACTCGACAGTGGGTTTGACCAGCGCCTTGTATGCCAGCCCCTTGGTCTTGCTGGAGCACACCTTTAGGTTTCTCCTCAGGAATCCTTGTGTTTTGTTTGCCTTGGCACAAGTGTTGTCGACGTGGGCGTTCCAGGAGAGGTCGGTCTACAGCGTGACCCCAAGATACTTTGTAGAGGATACTCTCTCAAGGGTATGACTCGTGGAAGGTGTATTTGGTGTTAGCATTCAATGGCTTCCTACTGCGGGTCAAAGGCAGCTGGCTGCATTTGTCTGGCTGGAATGCCATGTCCCACCCGCTCTCCCAGTCTTCCAACTTGGCGAGATCCTCTTGGAGTTTTACCGGGTCTTCAGGGCAGACAATCAGTCGGTACACTATGGTGTCGTCAGCGAATAGGGGGGAAGTGGAGGAAATTCTTGTTGGAAGGTCGTTTATGTATGTGAGGAAGAGACAAGGTCCAAGCACTGTTCCCTAGGCACCCAGGATTTCACGCGGATATAGCCAGAGTGTGCACCATTGACCACCACGGCTTGTTTTGCAGTCGCTGAGGAAGCCTGCTATCCAGCTGTTGGTCTTCCACGGATCCCGTAGTGGTCTGATTTGTCCACACAAGTAGGCTGTGATTCACGCGGTCGAAGGCTTTAGCAAAGTCCTTAATAATGATGTCGGATGCAACGCCGCTCTCCATCACTGATGAGACTTCTTCTATGAACTCCAAGAGCTGCGTCTCACAGGAACGGTGCTTGCAGAAGCCATGCTGTTGGTTGGACAGTATGTCGTTCGACTCCAGGTGGCGCGTGATAGCACTGACTAGGACATGCTCCAGGACTTTAGCGGGGATGCTGGTTAGGGTGATTGGGCGGTAGTTAGATGTCTTATAATGCTCTCTCCCTTTTTTAACACCGGGGCAACCAGTACCTGTCTCCAGTCCTGTGGTACCCCACCAGTTTGCAGTAAGGACCTGTAGATGGTGGCCAGGATAGACGCAACTTCTTTGGCCAATTCTTTCAGCACTTGAGGAGTAATACCGTCTGGGCCTGCTGCTTTTGCGGGATTCAGGTTCCTCAGCAGCTTTTCAATGCCATCGGTGCTGATGGTGATGTTTTCCATGGTAAGGAAGTCGCCGCGGGATTCGTGAAGTGAGCATCTGTTCCTGAACTCAGTTTCCGTGAAGGCAGTACCTTCACTGAATGCAGTGGAGATTTGCTGGTTCAGCAGCTCAGCTTTCTGCTTGGGGTCGGTGACGAGCTTTCCATTGGACTTCAGAGCAGGGACACCAGTGGTGGTAGAGCGCTGGTGTTTAATGTAGGCCCAAAATCTCGTCTGGCTTGGTCTGGGGTCCTCTTCAGAGTTATATAACGTTTAATGTATCCACGTAAGCGTTTTGAAACTCCGCAAAATTTTGAGACCTAGTAGGATCAAACTGAATATAACTCACACTGAACCGCTGTCCACCAATCCCAAAAAGGTAATTAACCTTTCTGCCACAAATGAGTGCCCGGGGTCAGTTTAACATAATAGTGATAATAGTTTTCTAAACGCAAAATCAATCAACTCGAACCGCATTCTGACACACTGAAATCGTGTTGTCAAAAGACATGACAAATACATAGAGTTGCTGAAGAATTAAGTCGAGTTTGTCTGTTTGTTTTTATTTGATTGTTTGTTGTAAGTTTGAGCTCGGGAGTAGTGGGCTAAGTGTTGGGGTGGGTTGACTGGGTTAAGCCTACATGGGGGGAAATGTTAGTTAGTGACAGCGCACCGAAAAAAAAAAAAAAAAAAAAAAAAAAACAACAACGTAGACACAAACGATTCACAAGACAAAACCCGACGCGTTTCGACTTATTAGGTCTTCTTCAGGCAGGATACAAAACACTCAGGACAACAAAAATGAACGAACAATCCCTTATCTTCATCCACTTCGGCGCAAGATAGACATTCTTTCATTCCCTCATTCATTCTTTCACTCATTCGTTTGTTTCATTCATTCATTCATTTACTCACTCACTCACTCACTCATTCATTCATTCGTTCATGCATTTATTCAACGCTTATCCTGCGCCGAAGTGGATGAAGATAAAGTGATTGCTCGTTCATTTTCGTTGTTCTGTTTTGTGTCTTGCCTGAAGAAGACCTAGAGGTCAAAACACGTCGTGTTTTTGTCTTGTGATTCGTTTGTCTACTTTTTTTTTTTTTTTTCTCCGTTTGCTATCACTTACATTTAAAAGGTGTTTAGATTTCCGCCTGCAGTCGCTTTACCTTGCAACTGGACCTACAAGGGGAGTTCAGGTGGAGTCAGAATCTCAAATGATGAAGGCATGCTTGGAACATCCTTTCTGGGGATGTTCCCTTGTTTGTTCTGTGTGCTCTGTGCCGTCACATCTGCCGGGCGACTCGGTGTCGTTTACAAGGAGCATTCCTTTTGGAAATATGGGCGTGTAGGGCCATTTTTGTTTTCTTGCGGGAGCAAGAGTTGCCCGATTCTGATTGTTGTTTCTTGTTTACTGTCCCCAGTCTCATTTCATAGTCGCTTGCTTATGAAGGTGTCTTTTGATTTGGTTGGTATTTCGTTCATTCATTCTTTCTTTTTTGTTTCATTCCCTCATTCATTCTTTCACTTATTCGTTTGTTTCATTCATTCGTTCATTCATTCATTCATTCATTCACTCATTCATTCATTCACTCACTCCTTCCTTCCTTCCTTTTTCATCCATTCATTCATTTCA
>JADBJO010002630.1:97500-100000 GCA_016801955.1 Conus betulinus
CAGAGGTTCGCCATTTCTGGGCGAGGCAGGGTGGAAGGCGAAGCCCCTCTCTCTCTCTTTCCACCGCTTGTTTACCTTCCCTGAACTGAATTAAGAACCCATTTACTGCAGAGTAGACAGTGGGGCTGCCCACACTGTCCAGTATGGACACTGGCCGTCTATTCTGCGCCTTCCATTTGCCGATGCCTACACGCGTTTGGGGATGTACACACTCAATAACATGCATGAAGACACACAAGCAAAAGCTCTCATTTTACATGCACGCACGCACGCGCGCGCGCCCCCGTGCCCACACACACACACACCACACACACACACACCCCCCCACATACACACACGCGCGCGCGAGCGCACTCACACATGCGCGCGCGCGCGCGCGCACACACACACACACACACACACACACACACACACACATACAAACGGGCGCGCGCGCGAGCGCTCACAACACTGCAGTGTTCAAGCACACGCATATGTGTCTTAGCACACATACATATTTGCATATAAATGCATTTATTTTCGGCACATTAGCATATTTGCAGAGAGAGAGAGAGAGAGAGAGAGAGAGAGAGAGAGAGAGAGAGAGAGAGAGTGGGGGCCGGGGGTGGGGGTGATTCAGCATTTTATTTGGAAAGGCCCAAGCCACATATGAAGGGTGGGAACATAACATCACTCTTCTGAAAGATGGATGCAACACATTTTCAAGAAAGAGAGAGAGAGAGAGAGAGAGAGAGAGAGAGAGAGAGAGAGAGAGAGAGAGAGAGAGAGAGAGAGAGGATCATCGTATAAACATAGGTTGCAACAATTTTTGCACGCTTTTCAAAATGTTCAATGCAATGGGAAACAAAAAGAAACAATGCACATTAACATGTAATTTTCAAGCAAAACGTCATTTTCTTGAAAAAAAAAAAAAAAAAAGGGGGGGGGAGGGGGAGGGGGGGGGGGGGGGGGGTGGTGGGGGGGGGGGGGGTTGGGGTGGGGGGGGGGGGGGGGGGGGGGGGGGGGGGGGGGGGGGGATAAATCACTGCTTCCAGTCTGATAAAATTGTGGGGGGGGGGGGGGGGGGGGAGGGGGGGGGGGGGGGGGGGGGGGGGGGGGGTCTTTTAAAATGGGGGGGCAATTTTAACCCCAACAACATGATATTGCGGTATGAAGAAACAAAATCAAACGACAAACGTTCTACTGCTTACAGTGATTTACACTTTTTATTCATGTCAATATGAAAACAAAATACACACGCTATAACAGTAGGTCCCAAACATGATTAGCAATGAGACATTCAAATCGCATGTTTATGATGATTTTCAACGCACAGGCTACAGTAAAACTTGAGCAGATTTGCATTATATGCCAGGCCAGAAAAGTGCAGGGGTCGCCAGCGCTCTTTGCAAGCGACGCGCTGTTCTCAAATAATTTGAACATCTCAGAAAAAAAAGAAATGAGCTTGAAACCTTTTAAGGGTACGAAGGTTACCCGGAACAAAAATATACACGACAACAAAATAACAACAATGCAGTTAAGTAGAAAAAAGAAATCGCACTGGCCAAGGCTACCCAAGGTATTGGAAAACAAATAAAGGAAAATGAAAATGAAAGAAAGAAATAAGAAAGAAAAAAAAATCGACAACTTTTTTTTTTTTTTTTTTTAATGCTGTCACTGACATTTATCTCCAGAAATGTGATGATCGTCTTCTTTTCAATGAAAATGCTATGCAGACATTAATCATGTGTGGTGAACTTCAGTTCTGAATATCCAGTACTGATATCATGTTCGTCAGCGATAATTCCCGGTCTCTGCCTGAGTGTTATTACTATTTTCTCACAAATGTAGCTCCGAAATTCGTGTTTTCTTTGTTCATTTCGGACCGCCATTCTTAAGTTGTCTTCTTCTTCATCTTCTTCTTCTTCTTCTCCCTTCACTTGTGGGGAGACTGCGGGCACCACACTTAAGAACGATTTACCAATACAAATTGAAATTCATGAGTTTACATAAGCAACATTTCAATGAGTTTTAATATATTATACACTGACATCAGCAAGTAGCCTAATATAGGCTACACTGACCTCCCCCCCCCACCCCCACCCCCACCTCCCTTTCTCTAGTTCCCCTCACCCTGTCCCCCATCGTCATTCTGCATGGTGTTAAAACAAACTCGTTTTAGAAGAAGAAGAAGAAGAAGAAGAAAAGGAGAGCACAGGGAGACGCAATGATGACAAATTAAAATTAGACTCATCACAATATTATAACGTTAACATTTTGGTTCAGTAAAAAAAAAAAAGAGGAATAATGAAATGTAAACATATAGTTTAAAAGTTGAAAATTTTGTCGCTTTCATTTACAAAATGTCTAACACGATAAATTCTGCAAAATTTCAAATTTATGTCGTTAAATTGTGAAAGAGGAAAAATTTGAGAAAGGCAAGTGCGCTTCTCAGAGAATGTTTCTAACAATGCGCCGGGAAGTGTAGAATGATTTGTGTATCAAAGCTACGTTCTGTTTA
>JADBJO010002630.1:112500-122500 GCA_016801955.1 Conus betulinus
AGTATGGCTGCCTTAATGGCGGGAAAAAAAAAAAAAACGGTCATACACACATACACACAAAACCCCACTGCCTGTCTATACAGGCAGTGTCCACCCTGTCTATACAGGCAGTGTCCGCCCTGTCTATACAGACAGTGTCCGCAGGAGTATCAGCCTGCGTACGCGAAAGAAAGGAAAGACTGCTGTAGTGTCGTGCCCACATACCGTTAACAAAATAGTTACAAAGTAATTAGTCCTGTAGTGTCATGCCCGAATAGCATTTAACAAAACAACAGCAATGTAATCACTGCTGTGGTATCGTGCCCAAAATACATGTAACAAAATAACAGCAGCAAAGTAATCAGAGCTGTAGTGCCACGTCCGAATAAACGTTAACAAAATAACTGCACTGTCATCAGTTCTGCAGTGTCTTGCCCGAATAACATTTAGCAAAATAACAGCAAAATAATCACCACTGTCGTGTCGTGCCAAAATAACAGTTAACAAAATAATAACAAAGTAATCGGAGCTAGTCTCACACCCAAATAACCGACAAAAAACAGTTTACAAAACAACAGCAAAGTTAAAAAAAAAAAATCAGTACTGTAGTGTCGTGTCTAAATCACATGTAACAAAAATAACAGCAAAATGTGTCAATGCTGTGGTGTGATGCCAATTAATAGTTAACAAAATAACAGCAAAGTAATCCGAACTGCCGTGTCATGCTCGAATAACCATTAACAAAAATACAGCAAAGTAATCCGAACTGCCGTGTCATGCCCGAATAACCATTAACAAAATAACAGCAAAGTAATCCAAACTGCCGTGTCATGCCCGAATAACCATTAACAAAATAACAGCAAAGTAATCCGAACTGCCGTGTCATGCCCGAATAACCATTAACAAAATAACAGCAAAGTAAATCCGAACTGCCGTGTCATGCCCGAATAACCATTAACAAATAACTGCAAAGTAATCAGTTCTGTAGTTCATGCTCGAATTACATTTCACAAAACAATAGCAAAGCAAATCACTGCTGTGACGGGTCTCCGACGTTCTCCCTCGTTACTGAAATGTGAATATCAAATGCAGGGATACATGGGAGTATGGACAGAAGCATTTACGTCTTCACAACCAAATTGCGCTCTCGCATAGGCACATGCACTCTGTCACTCACATCGGGCCCACACAAAGGTGACGGGAAATCAATAACATTTCATAGAAAATAACCCATTTTTGTTCAACTTGACTCGAGCCCCCACCCGTCACTACACAACACATTTGTCTGTATCATACAAAAATGTAAACATCATACAGATAATCTCATAATCGCATCCCCTTTTCTTCAGTTACTCTTAATTAACCAGGAAAGACTACATTCCAATATTCTGGTTACACGCCTGTTAACACAAGAAAAACAAACGTTCATAACTTGCCAGCATTCCTTGGTTGACCAGTCAGTTCTCTCATAACTCAGTGCCACTACGATCGCTGAAGCTGCCACACTGTTGTGTCCTCCCGATTGGCCGAATCCCAGTTAGGGAACACTGGCAACGTAGCTCGAGTTGCACCCTCAGACCGAGTCTCCCGGACTCCACTGCACGTCACCCTCTCCACGGAAAGGGTTCCTGTCAGCCTCTCCCACAGGTTTTCTCTTGCTGCAAACACCCCACCGTTGTCTGGCAGCTCCCTGTCTAGGCTCCAACAGGCTGACACGTCTTGCTGTCTACCGTCCCCACACAGGAGACAATTCTTCTCGTCGTCGGCTCCGAGGCTACAGCAACCTCCACTGTCTTACGTCCCCGCCCAGAACACTATTCTCTAGCGTCGTCGGCTTCAAGGCGACAGCAAACCTCTGCTTCTCGCTGTATTTTCTTGAGCCCTCAGCAAGACGGGATGACTTCGCCTCCCAATCGTGAGTCATACATTTCCTGGTTTTCCGAGCATCTTATATCCATTCTCAACCAAAGAGAACCCGAGTAAACTGTTTCAACCAATAGAATCACTGGCATACACATATCACACAATTTACACCAATAGATCTCCCAGTTAAATTTTTGATTCCACCAATGGAATCACTAGTGCACCCCATACCCATGAACGCCAAGAGCTGGGGTACCATGTGATTAATGCATAACATCCAATTTGACTCATTTTGATTCCTCGAAACTACCCATTGGACTAACAGCCCGGACTTCTCCACAAGCCAGGACTGATGCTTCAAGTGTTTCCTACACTCTATAGACAACAAGGTGCAAACGACTCAGTAGGCCGAAGCTTTCCCGAACGTGTTGGTCCCTCGGGGACAAGAACGGCTGAATGGTCACTGTGCCCTGCCTGCAGGGCGACGGTCACCGAACCATGACGGCCTCCTGCCACGATCGCCTCCCTCCAGGCATCACTGGAGAACCCAGTGGCTGGCCAGTGGTGGAGGTGATGCCTTCCCCACCCAGGACTGGCAGGTCGACATGTACTTGTTACTACCCTCCTGGACATGCCAATCACTTCCCAGAAACCCTGCCTCCTTCAGTATACGACTCCGGGTATTCCCCTCTGGTTATGCTTGAGTTCGCACACTCGAAGAACCCAAGGAAACTGATCTGAACATCGGCAAAATTACCCATGATGTGCCTACAGGACGGAGAACGTTCGGCCGACTCGTGACAATAACAGTTAACAAAATAACAGCAAAATAATCAGAGCCGTAGTGCCACGCCCTGAATAAACCGTCGACAAAATAACTGCAAAGTGATCGGTCATGTAGTGTCGCGCTCGAATAACATTTATCAAATCATAGCAAAATAATCAGAGCTGCATTGTCACGCCCAAAATAACCGTTGACAAAATAACTGCAAAGTAATCAGAACTATGTCATCACACCTAAATAGCAGTTGAAAATAACAACAAAGTAAAAATCAGTGTCATGCCCTTAAAAAAAAAATTAACAAAATAACAGCAAAGATTTTCACGGCTGTAGTGTCTGTCCAATAACAATTAACAAACGAACAGCAAAGTAATTGGAACTGTATTGTCATGCCCAAATAACAGACGAATCAACGCTGTGGTGTTGTGCCCAAATCACAGCGAACAAAGTCACAGCCAAGTAATCAGCACGGTGGTGTCATGCTCCGATGACAATTAACAAAATAACGGCAGAGTAACCAGTGCGGTGGTGTCATACAAAACAACAGGCGACAAAATAACAGCAGAGTGATCAGTATTCTGGTGGTGCCATGCCCCGATAGCGGTCAACAAAATAACAGCGAAGTGATCAGTAAATAGTGTCATGCAGAATAAAAAAAAACGTTGACAAAATAGCAGCAAAGTAATAAGAACTGTAGTGTCATATCTGCATAACATTTAACACCACCAAAACACACAAATAAAAAACCCAAAACCAAAAGCAAACAAAAACAAACAAACAAACAAATAAACAAACAAACCGATCCTGTGACCGCTATGGTGTCCTGCCCAAAAACAATTCAAAACAAAACAACAGTAAATCAAGCTTTGATGCAGTGGTCATGTTTTAAAAAAAAAAGCTAAAAAATAACAGCAAACTATTCAATTCATTGCAGCGTCGTACTTGCCCAAATAACAGTTCACAACAGAACAGCAAGACAAAGGGTACTGCACGGTGTCATGTCCCCCCTCCCCCCCCCCCCCCCCCCCCCCCAAAGTAACTGTAAACAAAAATCAACAGCAAACCAGTAGCTGCTGTGTTGTCACAACTCAACTATCAGTCAACAAACGTAACAGGCAAAGGGAATCCTCAGCGTCGTTGAGAACAACAGGACAGAAGTCCCGGTTTGTATTGTTCAGTATAAACCAAATATCATCAACAGTGGACTGTGTCTTCCTTGTTGCCTCATGGCCTTGGTAAAAAGAGTCAGAAAACTATAGCCTCAGAAACATGAAAACACATATAACAACTCAAGTACTGACAAAACACCATCAGAAACAATTCAAAAGAAAATGGCATGTCCAAATCAGTACAGGTCAGTCTAAATCGTTTTTTTTTTTTTTCACCGTAATTTTGGATTGACTTGGGTTCACAATGTGACATAAACAATAAAGAAACTTACCCCTTACAAAAACGAATAACAAGTATAGCAACACACAACAATATGAATTACAACAAAAACAACAATAACGATGATACTTATAATAATGATGGTAATAATGATGATACAATTTCTTCACAACAACGTAAATTCAAATTAAGAGAACAATATCAGCAGCAACAATGAAATTACAATATGAAACAAACATCTGGAGGTTGGATAAAGAAATCAATATGTCATTTTCTCCAGTGCGAGCAGTTATAGATATGAAAACGATTGCAATGCTGATAAGAAACACACCATTTTTCGATGAAATGTTGATGAATCCATACATCTCCATGTCTTCACGATGTAATATCAATTTCTGTGATAGACTTATTGCTAGGACAGAGTATGGCAAGCGTTAATAAAAGGACGTACACGTTAACCGATATATTTTTGAATGAACGGGTGAACACATGGCAAATTTCAGTGGTCGATTTACGCTCACATAGTTCAGGCAGTTGTAACACGAAATAACTCCGACAAGGATAATTTGATGCTTTTCTTTTTCTTTTCTTGCCTTTTTTTTTTCTTTTTTTTTTTTTCTTTTTTTTTTCTTTTTTTTGTTTTGTTGTTGATCGCATACACCAGAGAAGAGTTAGCGTTGTCAGACGTAAACCATACCGCCCCGACGATCCCAAGTGTGGCCGATTTCTCCAGGAGGACATAACTCTAGATGGTGATTTTTGTGTGTTTTGTGTTACTGCCAAAAAGTTCTGCAAACCACAACGGGATGGAATTTTGTGTTCTGCGATACGCAGATGGTCCAATATCAACAAGAATGACTAGTCCTGCTTCTCTATTCAAGTGTGTGTGTGTGTGTGTGTGTGTGTGTGTGTGTGTGTGTGTGTGTGTGTGTGTGTGTGTGTGTGTTTTGTGTGCGCGCGCGCGAGTGTGTGTGTGTGTGTGTGTGTGTGTGTGTGTGTGTGCGCGCGCGTATGCGCGCGCGCGTGTGTGTGTGCATGTGTGTGTGTGTGTGTGTGGTGTGTGTGTGTGTGTGTGGGTGTGTGTGTGTGTGTGTGTGTGTGTGTGTGTGTGTGTGAGAGAGAGAGAGAGAGAGAGAGAGAGAGAGAGAGAGAGAGAGAGAGAGAGAAGAACGGCTCCTGAAAAACCTTCAGATGGAACAAACTACTGTTCCTGGCCGATCAAGATCAAGGGAACTACGTTTATGCATGTGCGTGCGCGTGCGTGCGTGTGCATGTTGTGCATGCGTACGTGCATTTGTGTGTGTGAGCGTGTGTGTGTGTGTGTGTGTGTGTGTGTGTGTGTGTGTGTGTGTGTGTGTGTGTGTGTGTGTGTGTGCACGCGCACGCACGCGCGCGCGCGTGTGTGTGTGCGTGCGCGCGCGCAAGCCCACGCGTGTGTGTGTGAGAGTGCATGTGTGAGCGAGTGTGTGTGCGTCGTGCTTGTGTGTGTGTGTGCGCGCGCGCGCGTGCGTCCGTGCGCGCGCGCGCGCGCGCGCGCGTGTGTGTGTATGTGTGTGTGCGTGTGTGTGTGTGTGTGTGTGTGTGTGTGTGTGTGTAACTACTTGTCAATGAAATCCAACAAAACGTGGTGCTCACTGTGATTGTTGGTGCCGTTCTTAAAAAGCAGCAGTCTACTTCGTCCCAGTATTACAAATATTTCCCAACATTGTCTGAAAATGGACGACAGTTCACGTTACATAAGGATGGCCACAAACAGGAATAAAACGGGCTTTATCAACAGCATCATCACGGGAAAAAAAAAAAAAACACAACCTTTTTGGTCCGTAAATAACTTTGCAAAACACGCGACACAGACGCAGTCGCGGATCAAACGTTTTACAGGACTTGCCACAGCCATGCTCTTCCTTAACATTTACTTTGAAAAATCATCTGCCGGGAAGGACCGCAGATGTAACTCACTTTTTACGCTGACGATTGAGTGTTCATCTGTCCTTGCTGGAAGTGAAATGATTTGGCGAACAGCAAGAGAGCAGATGTACTGTGATTGTCTTCGTTACTTTCAAACTTTTGTCCGGTATTGGCGACAACTAACCCCATCTCTTTCTAACTTTCGATTATCTCAATAAGACGCGGGCTGTTTTTGCCCCCCCCCCCCCCCCCCCCACCCCCACCCCACACACCGCTCCCCGACCCTCCCACTTCCCCGTCTTTTTTCGATTTCACAAATACATATTCTCTAGTGGCTCACTTTATTTTAGATTTGGCAAGATCTTTTTTTTTTTTTTTTTTTTTTTTTTTTCTTTTTTTGGTTACTGACAGAAATAATAGGTTACAGGAAGGAAACTACAGACATTTCATTTTTGTACTGAAAGGAACATAGTTCATAGGAAACTATTCAAATGTCAGAGTAATCAACAGATTGGAGCCACCTACAGGTGCCATTTTTTGCCATTTTTTGTTGGTTCCATTCGTTTGACGTCGCGCTGGAGTCAGAATAGGAAACGCACATGAGGAAGGGAGACAGTTCCTGCTGTATGACCGAGCCATTCATGTCCATGAAATCAGAAATTCAGAATTGCTTCCCTTATCGACTGCACCTTCCCCCCCCCCCCCCCCCCCCCTCACATCAATGACTTGGGAGCTAACTTATTTTCTTTTTTTGTGTGTTTGTTTGCGTGTTTACCTATTCATTTTGCTTCGGTTTGTTGTATTTCATTATTTATATATCTATTAATTTATTTATAAATTTACTTATCTATTTATTTGCTTGTTTATTTATTCATCCATTTATTTATTTACTTACTTATTCGTTTGTCTATTTCAAAATTCGGATTGTTTTCGTGAAAACAGAGGCCTTCGAAATGAATGCGTTCGTCGATTCTGACTCTTACAAGCAAAGCGATATGACGCCCCCTCCCTCCCCTCCACTCCCCGCCCTTCATACACACACACATACCTTTTTTCTCAGTGATCAAACCACGAACTTCGCCGAACCACAAGAAGTTGTTTTTCTTTCGTTTGTTAGTTGTTTTTTTTGTTTTCGGTTTTGTCTCTTGACGATCGATGGTAGAAGAAGGTACTCGATGGAGATGGAGGAAGAGAGTGAATAAGGGAGGGGGGGGGGGGGAGCAATGGGGTGGGATGGGGTGGGGTGGGGTGGGGTGGAGTGGGGTGGGGTGGGATGGGGTGGGGAGGGGGGGCAGGGGAGAATGACGGAAGGTTGGGGAGGAAGGGAAGGCAGGAAAACCAAAAGCTGGTAGCCTACAGAAAGGTCTCCTCCTCTAACTGCAAGTCATCATCAGCCGTGCATTCGGCGACCGCTAGTAACGCCTCTTCCTCGGAAGATTCCGTGCCTTCCTCTGACTGCCCCGTCGCCTGCAAAACGTACCCTCCCTCTCCAGGGAAAGTCACGCCATGGTCACCAGTGACGCCATCGCCACCTGTGACGTCACAGTCCACGTCAGCAGTGTCTTCCACATCCTGGTGCTGTGGTGCTTCTTGCTTCTTTCTCCCAGGCAGACCTGGCGTGATCGTTCCGGCGAAGCGAGTCCTGGCTGGAGAAGAACGAGCAGGGGAGAGACGGGCGATGCGAGGAATGACTTCTGCTCGATGGGCGGGGACCAGAGACGGAGATGGTGAGGGTGAGTGGTGGTTGACTCCTCCTCCTCTTTCTTTTTCTCCTCTTTCTCTTTCCCCTCCTCCTCCTCCTCTTTCTCTCTTTCCCCTCCTCTCCTCTTCCTTCTCCTCCTCCTCCACCTTCCCTCTCCTCGGTGCAGTTGGACTGGGAGGAGTCTGGACTGTCTGATTCCAGGGAAGACGATCCGGGCCTGAAAGACTGGCTGTCGGTTTTCTGTGCCTTCGTAGCCGCTGTCTCGTATGCTGAGGTCGCTGCACCCGCCCTGCCTGGGCCGCCTCATGGCCGGTTCTACCTCCAGGAACACCGAGCAGGACTGACCCCCTGGTTGTGGAACGCGCCTCGTGGGAGACACCAGTTCTCCTCCACAGCCGACGCACGTTTTTCTCGTCCTGCGTGTCTTCCACGGTGTCTTCTCGACGCTGCGTCTTTTCGGAAGAGTTCACTCGTCTCTCCTCCGTCAGGTTCGTGGGTGTCGTCCTCACCAGCGTGTCTTTCATCTGCGTCCCGTCTCCTGCGTGTCTGTCCGCCGCACGTTCCGCGCGTTTCCCACCTTCCACCAAGGTCACTTCCGTCTCTTCCACCACCAGCCTCTCTTGCAGACCTACCCGTCCCTTCCCCACACCGTCCACACGTTCCTCCTCCTCCTCCTCCCTCTCCTCCGTACGTCCCTCCTCGGAGGTCCCTCCTCCTGCCCCTGGACTTCCTCACCGGGGTCCTCCGAGCACCCCCCGTGCCTGAAGACACTGTGTGCCCACCCCCCCGCTGTCACTCCAGCTGCTGCGGCTTCCTGTGGAGGAGCGGCCCCGGCCCGAGGTGCTGCTGCTGCAGCTGCTGCTGTTGCTGCCTTCGGCGGAGGACCCCGTACTGCCGGAGGCCTCGCTGCCGGAGGAGGAGCTGCCCAGCAGGGTCCGCAGCGCCTGCTTGTGCTGCGTGGTGAACTTGCTGCGGTCCAGGTCTGTGCAGTACTGCTGGATGCGCTTCACCTCGGCCTGCTCCGTGTCCTCTCCACCCGGTCCGGCAGAACGAACGCTGCAAACAGAGCAGTGCCGGACGGGTTGTACCTGCTGTAGATGGGTAAAAGATGGTTGAACTTGCTGCGATGGAAGAAGATGGTTGTAAATGTTACATTGGAAGGATGATTGCAGCTGCTGCGATGGAAAAGATGGTTATGCGATGGAAAGGATTGTTGTGTCTGTTGCGATGGAAAGGATTGTTGTGTCTGTTGCGATGGAAAGGATTGTTGTGTCTGTTGCGATGGAAAGGATGGTGTGTGTCTGTTGCGATGGAAAGGATGGTTGTAACTGCTGCGATGGAAATGATGGCTGCACCTGTTGCGATGGAAAACATGGTCCTACCTGCTACAACAGAACATATGGGTGTACCTGCTGAGATGGAAAAGATGGTTGTACCTGCTGCGATGGAAAAAAAATGGTTGAACCTGGTGATGCTTTGGTGAAATTTTGTACTTGAGGCAGTGGCGAAGTGATTTGTAAAGGGTATCGGGTGTGGACTGATGAAAAAGGTGTATTTTACTAATTTCGTTATGGGTGTTGTTATTTTTAACAGCCTAATAAGGATGGAAAAACAAAGGCAGGCAACACACATTGGGTCACGAGAGTTGGCACACACGGTGTATGCTAATTTCTTGGGGTTTTTTTTTTTTTTTTTTTGCTTGTTTGTTTTTCTTTGGTAAAGGTACATTTATTTTATTCCCCCCCCCCCCCCCCCCCCCCCCCCCCCCCCCCCCCCCCCCCCCCCCCCCCCCCCCCGCCTTTTTTTTTTTTTTTTTAACAAACTAGTGTGAAGGGAAGCAAAGACGTGCAAACACATCTTGTATCGATCGGGTGTTGTCGTGTTTGTGAATTTTGCAATTGGTGTCGTGGTGTTTATACTATAATGTGCCGTGGAAAAAGGAATAGTTTGCTAATCTTAAAAAAAGGGGGTGTTGTCGTCTTAACAGCCAACTGCGAAAAAAAAAACATATAGTTATATGAATTTTACAGGTGTTCTTCTTTTGATAGTCTTGCGTGAAAGAAAAATAAATGGTATACTATTTTCTAATGGCTGTTGTCATGTTTTTTTTTTTCACTGCCGGTGTAAAGTGTGAGAGGCAGTCATACTCATACTCATTTCGCATGTTCGACAGTGCTGAAACTCTAGCCAAAAGCTGTTGCCACTTTAACAGTCAAGCTAGAAGTAGAAAACAAAAGGACACAGTAAGTTTTTTTCAGGTCAAACGTAATGTGATAATAAAACGGATACAGACGTTTTGTCAGCCAAGTTTTGCGTTCGTGACAGTGGCCTAGGGATTGGTGACGGGCCAGAGTCACAAACGGGTGGTGTTGTCATTT
>JADBJO010002630.1:125000-132500 GCA_016801955.1 Conus betulinus
GTAGTGGGTGTGTTGCATATGAATGAAATGAACAAGAGAAAACACAGGAAATGAAAAGAATACAATATGGGGACAAAGAAAAGCAATTGTAAATGCATTGTAAATGATAAGGGGGGTGGGGGGGGGGGGAGGGCGCATGTTAATGTCTGTATCGTCTTTTTTTTGTCGCTGAGGAAGGCATATTGCTGAAAATTTCTTGTTCTGGTTTGTGTCGTGCATTAAAACTGCGTTTCTTCACAGTTTGTTTTGTGTCCTCTTCTGCTTTTTCGTCAACTTCTAGTGTTTTGTGCCCCACACATTTTCTCCCTTTCCTTTTCTTTTCCTTTCGTTCGTGTCTTTCTGGCTTCTTCATTTTTTTTTTCTTTTCTTTGGTGGGGTCTCCATCCTCCCACTTTTTCCCCACGTTTGTTCAGTCTCTTTTCTTGTCTTTCTTTGTTTGTTTGTTTGTTTGTTTTTGTTTTGCTTTATCAACTCACCATGAAGTTGAACATGAAATGAGGCAGGGAACAATAAACAAGTAGGGTAACTCTTGCTCCCTTAAGAAAACCTAACATAGAGTAACTTTTTATTCAAGACTGGCGCAGCCTTTAAAACTTGAATAAAGTCAGACGAATACAAAGACGAACAATTTAATAGTGGGGGAAAAACAAGTGCAGGCCAACAACCCCTCCGTCATCACAGTATCGACATGGCAAAGATTTGAACTTAGGCTGGGAGGGGAGGGGTGGGGGGGGGGGTGGGGGGTGATGAAGAAATGGGAACATAAAATTAAGAAAGTATATTATAAATAGGAAAACTCTTCCCTAGTCGCATGAGGGAACCAACGTGAATCCCTCCTGAAGGCAGATCTATTTGTATTGCCTGCTCCTAGGCCTTTCATCCGCTGGATCGGACTCATCAGGGAGACACGGCTGATTGTGTCTGTGCTCCTGGCGTCAAATAGAGACACACCACAGTCCATAATTCTGTGGTGTTCTCACCACCAAGGGTTCAAAAAAGAATCCAACAGCACCCCCCCCCCCCCCCCCAAAGCAGCCAGCAAAGGGTAGTAAATGAAACAAAACAAGTGTCTCACCATGCAGCTTGCGGATCCGTGTATTCTGTTGCCGATGGACATTCTCATACGAACTTTAATATTCCAGTCTTTGATACAGAGCGTCTGGGTTTATTAATGTGCTATTGGTTGATGTACTGACACATTCTGTTACAACGAAGAGAAGAAAAAGAGAATGAGAGACAGACAGACAGACAGAAAGACAGAAAGAAAGAAAGAAGGAAAGAAAAAAAGCAAGCAAGAGAGAGAGAGAGAGAGAGAGAGAGAGAGAGAGAGGAGGAAGGAAGGAAGGAAGAAAAGAAGAAACGAAGAAAGGAAGAAGGAAGGCAGACAGAAATAAAAGGAAGAATTCATAACTAGAAAAAAAAGCTATCAAAATGAGAAGAAAATAAATGCACAGTCGGCCCTCGCTATTATCACCAAGAAAACCTATGCCGCAGAAGCAAAACACTACGATTAGTACTCACGTGAGGTTTGACAGCTAACAGCATGACGACAACAGCCGTAGTCTGTAACACAAGACACGGAGTTCTACAGCAAGTCACCACACACGACTCACACCTGGGGTACACTGAGGAAAAATGAAAAAAAAAAAAAAAAAAAAAAACCGACCGTATTCTGAGGCAAAACCAAAGGAGAGGTAAGGTAAGGTAATGCTGCTTATAGCCCAGCCGACCCGCAAAGGGCCTTATCAGGGTTGTCACCACGTTAAAATCAACTCACAAGTCACCCCCCCCCCCCCCCCTCCCACAAAAAAAGAAAAAAAAAAGAAAAAGAAAAAGAAAACCGCCTTTCACACATCTCTTAGAAATACACCTAAAACGTACCGGAAACTTTGTGAAAATCTTTCTTCCGTAAAATCTTAGATCAGATGAGAAATGTTAATCTCTTTCAGAAACAAAGATTTCTCAACACGGTTTTCATGGAGTACATATTCTTATCTTTAAAAAAAAAAAAAAAGGCAACGCAACGTAGACAAACTAATCACAAACAAACCCCTTTTTTTTGTCTTGTGAATGGTTTGTTCATGTTGTTTGGCGGGTTTGTATAATCACCTTTGAAGATTTGTGTAGATTTCCGCCGGCAGTCGTCTCACGTTGCTACTAGATACTCTTAGGCAAAAACAAACAAACAAACAAACAAAACTACCCTGGTTTCAAAACTTAAAGACAAACGACAACAACAGCAACAACAATAACAACAACAACAAACTGGAACAGAGCAAATAAATCAGCATTAGCCAGCTCAGCACTTTCGTGAAGTTCTTCTCATATTTTTTCTAAATGTTTATTTGTGTTCTTTTCTTCCGGTTCTTGCTCACGTTTTGCTTGTTCCTGGTTTGATATACATACATACATACATACATACATACATATATATATATATATATATATATATATATATATATATATATATATATATATATATATATATATATATATATATATATATATATATGTGTGTGTGTGTGTGTGTGTGTGTGTGTGTGTGTGTGTGTGTGTGTGTGTGCTTTTTTGGTCTTAGCGTTTATGCCTTCAATCAGCATCAAGGCCCATCACTCCCACACTACTCATTTTCGTTCCTACATTCACACCCACATCAAGTCTGTAACGAAGCATTGTCTCTGTCTCTAGTCCCCCCCCCCCCCCTCTCTCTCTCTCTCTCTCTCTCTCTCTCTCTCTCTCTCATTTCCTCTTTCCCTTCTCCCTCTTTCTCTCTTCTTCCCCCTCCTCCTCTCTGTCTTATCCTCTCATCTCTCCCACCACCTTTCACCCCTCTCTCTTGCTCTCTCTGTGACTGACCAGAGCGATGTCCAGCAGGACGAAGAGCCACTGACGGTCCAGGGACGGGGAGGTCTCCACCAGGTGACCACTGAGGCACAGCGACACCACCAGCCCCTGCAGCAGCAGGGAGCGCCCCGCTATGTACCTGGACAGCCAAGACAGCCACCACCAGTCCATCAAGTGAAAGAGCTTGCCAGCTATCTCCCACCCCCCCACCCCCAACAAAAAAAAAAAAAAAAAAACAAACAAACAAAACAAATAACAGGAACAAAAACCTTTTCACCAATCAACAACAAAGCCACCTATCAATTCATCAACGAAAGCAGCAAGCTAGAAAACAAAACCACACACACACACACACACACACACACACACCACACACACACACACACAAAACAATAACAACAAAAGACAAAAAAAAAACAACGACAAACAGATACGCACTCAGACACAGACACACAGACACGTGCGCGCGCGCGCTAACACACACACACACACACACACACACACACACACACACACACACACACACACACACACACACACACACACACACACACACACACACACACACACACACACACACACTTCCACCCATCCAGCAACCAAAGCACCCACCAAGCCATCAACAAAATTCGGCTAGCCATCAAGATTTATCATCCCATCCTTTCATTGATTAATCAACCTATTCGACAACCAAGCCACCGATAAAAGCAGTTTACACTTTCATCCATCCGTCCATTGATCAATCAGTCTACTCAATCATTCCATCATCAATTCATCAATCGATCAGTTTCTCAACAAACAGCCAAAAGGAACCCACCCAGACACGAAGTAAATCAATCAATAACGACAGCCAAACAGTCAATCGATTGAACAATAAGTCAACTGATGAATCATGCAAGCCGTGAAAGCAGCCAAACAGGCACTCGGCTAGTCAAGTGAATTACTTAATTAAGATCTATAACAATCAATCGTTCAATCGATCAATCAATCAATCCTTCAATCCAATCAGCCAGCCGAGCACTTCTCGAAGCAACCAAGCAGCCAAATAAACTATCCATCCCAACTAGCCAGACCACATGCCAACTCACAAAACTCACTGATCAATCAATCAATCAATTAACCAACCAACCAATCAATCAATCAACCGATCACCAACCAACTACTAGTCAGTCAACCAACCAATTAACCAAAAAAATGAATCACCGAATCAATCACTAGTTATCAATCAATCACGTAACAAACAAATCAATCAGCCAATGAATCCAAAGCCAATCGATCAATCAGTCATCAATCGATCCACCAACCGACCGACCGATCGATCAACGTATCAATGAATCAAACAATCAGTCAATCAGTCTGTCAGTCAATCAATCAATCAATCAATCAATCATCCATCCATCCATCCATCAATCAATCAATCAATATTTTAATCAATACACAAGGGGAGGGGGGGGGGGGGGTTCCGTGCGCCATGCAGCCTGCGTCTTGTGTTCATCCACACCCCTCCATCTGCCACGCCATCATGCAATCACGTATCTGTAATTAGCGGGTCTGTCAGTTCGTCCGGGTGCCGCGTACAGGACGTCTTACCTGTACTTCTTGTGTTCTCGGAAACGGTGGTGCTCGTCGGTCCACCGTCGGGTGACGATCAAACAGACTGCCAGGATGAAGATTTGCACCTGCCAACGACCATCACAGAAACTACTGTAAGACTAATAGAGAGAGAACATCATTCTCGTACCACTGCAAACTAAGCCATCATCGTTTTGTCAGTCTAAGTGACCATCGCCGTAAACTACAGTCACAATAAGTTACGAGCATTCTCAAACTGATGGGATTCTCCCGTCGTGTCCGACGGATGAGTAGGCAGGCAGGTCATCTGCTGATGTGGGTCCACATGTGGGAATGAAGACCAGTTCCTGAGGCACAACGTCGTCCACAGACGTTGCATGGAATGGAGTCCTGGGCCATATTTCCTCTCCGATTCGTCCTTTTTATTTTCCTGGATGGCGACTCCACTGTTGCGCCCGAATGTCTTTATGCCCTGGGTACATCACTGTTTTCTGTCTAGGGTGACATCTTCCTAGCAAACAGTGTCTCTCAAGCTACTGTCAGATTAAGTAACGAGCATCCTCAAACTGTCGTAAGATTTGGACAAGTGGCATTCGTTTTCAAACTACTGTCACGCTATATGACATCCTCAAACTACTGTCAGACATAAGTCAACTGACAATCATTAAAAAAAAACCAAAAAAACCTGTCATCATCAAACTAGTAGGTCTCTTGTCTCAGGCTAGGTCTCTTGTCATTCAGCTTCAAACCACAGCCAGCATAAGTGACAACCATCCTCAAAGTACTGTCAGGCAAAGTCACAACCAGCCTTAATCTATTTTCTGATTAAGCGATAACCATTATAGAACTACTGTCAGACTAACTGACAACCATCCTCAAATTATTGTCAGACTAAGCGCCAAAATATCCTCAGTCTACCGTCTGATTAAGTGACAACCATCCTCAAACTACTGTCCAATTAAGTGACAACCATCCTCAAACTACTGTCCAATTAAGTGACAACCATCCTCAAACTACTGTCCAATTAAGTGACAACCATCCTCAAACTACTAATTAAGTGACAAACATCCTCACGTGACAAACTACTACTGTCCAATTAAGTGACAACCATCCTCAAACTGCTGTCTAATCACGTGACAATCATCCTCACCCTACTGTCCAATTAAGTGACAACCATCCTCAAACTACTGTCCAATTAAGTGACAACCATCCTCAAACTACTGTCCAATTAAGTGACAACCATCCTAAACTACTGTCCAATTAAGTGACAATCATCCTCAAACTACTGTCCAATTAAGTGACAACCATCCTCAAATTGCTGTCTAATCACGTGACAACCATCCTCAAACTACTGTCCAATTAAGTGACAATCATCCTCAAACTACTGTCCAATTAAGTGACAACCATCCTCAAATTGCTGTCTAATCACGTGACAATCATCCTCAAACTACTGTCCAATTAAGTGACAACCATCCTCAAATTGCTGTCTAATCACGTGACAATCATCCTCAAATTGCTGTCTAATCACGTGACAACCATCATCAAACTACTGTCCAGTTTAAGACACAATCATCCTCAAACTACTGTCCAATTAAGTGACAACCATCCTCAAATTGCTGTCTAATCACGTGACAACCATCCTCACACTACTGTCCAATTAAGTGACAACCATCCTAAACCAATTATCTAATTATGTGACAACAATCCTAAAACAATTGTTTAATTAAGTGACAACAACCCCTGAAACAATCGTTTAATTAAGTGACAACCACCCTAAAAGAATTGTGTAATTAAGTGACAACCATCCTAAAACAATTGTCTAATTAAGTGACAACAATCTTCAAACAATTGTTTAATTAAGTGACAACTATCCTGAAACAATTGTTCAATTAAGCGGCAACCATCTTAAAACGATTAACTAAAGTTTCAACCATCCTAAAACAACCGTTGAACTAAGTTTCAACCATCCTAAAACAACCGTTGAATTAAGTGACAACCATCCTAAAACAACTGTTGAATATATTAAGCGACAACCATCCTCAAACTCCCGTCAGACTAAGTGTCAACCATCCTAAAGCCACTGTACCGTCAGACTAGATGAGAATTTCCCTCAAGCATCTGTCATCTAAGTAGCAACCGCCCTCAAACTACGGTACTATCAATCTAAACCCAGTAAAAGTCATCGTCGACCAAAGTAAAGTGAAAGTGCCATCAAACCATTATCAAACCAAGTCAGCTGAGTCATTCTCAAAAACTACTTTCAAACCAAATCGTAAAAAAAAAACAAGAGTTGGTCTCTGCTAGGGTCATGTAGTAACAATATATGTGTACTAGAACGACGGTTGTCACTACGTTTACCTTTCTTTCTCAGACAATTCATTTTTGTAGTAGCAACTCAGCGAAAGGTAAGTAAATAAGAGGGAGGGAAAACAGAAGAAAAAAAGTTGCTGAAAATACGCAGTTTTTTTATTATAAGAAAAAAGATAATAATTTTAATGCAGAAAAAATGGAGGATAAAGGGAAAGACAACAAAAGTAGGAACTGATGATAATGATAGACAAGGATGAGAAAGGAT
This sequence comes from Conus betulinus, assembly GCA_016801955.1. NCBI lineage: Eukaryota > Metazoa > Mollusca > Gastropoda > Neogastropoda > Conidae > Conus > Conus betulinus. The sequence continues at coordinate 131,992 of JADBJO010002630.1, forward strand.
GTTTGACAAGGACGTTTTAAAAGGCTGTTCACAGCAGTAGGCAGGCCTTCTGCGTTCTAGCTTGAGGAAGGTTTTAAATCAACCGAAAATTTGCAAGAACAGAGTGGTGGTTGCTTTTACTATTGAGCAAGTATAAGAACAAGCCGAAAAGTGAGGGAAAAAACAGCTGAAGTTAAGGAAAAGTAAGAATGAAAAACAAAACGGTGGGAAAAAGAAAAAAAGTTAGGGAACGATATAAAGGGTAGTGGAAAGAAAACAGTCTATAAAATGTGTTTTAAAAAAAAAAACAAAAAAAAAAAGATGACAGAGACAGAGAAAACGTTTTTTGTAAAGAAAAAAAAAGGAAAAAGTAGACAAAGTAAGAAATGACATAAGAGGGTAGAAAAAAAAAAGAAACGTTAAACAAAAGTTATGGTAGAAAAAAAGACAAAAAAGGTACAAACAAAGGAGTAGGAGTAAAGAGTAAATTTAGCGATGGATAGCCAAACATGAGAATGTATGGGAGGACA
>JADBJO010002630.1:145000-147500 GCA_016801955.1 Conus betulinus
TAACGAAATCATTTCTGTTGCTACTACTACTACTACTACTTTTAGTATTGCAAACATGCATTCAATGGCGGTTATTCCGGCAATATATTCTAAGCGCTCTACAACAGAAACAGAAACAGTTTACTGTCTCAAATCAACCACCTCAGCCCACACCCCCTTCCCTTTTCCTCCCACTACACACACGCCACGCGTGCATGTTTCTTACACATACACTCGCACGCGGGAGAGCGCGCGCTTGTGTGCCCCCTTCCCCCCCAAACCCAACCTTCATCCCCCCCCCCCCCCCCACACACACACACACATACGCACCCCTGAAAGGATTGCTATGCATGGAAATCTGGAAATCTCTTGTCAATACTGGTAATTTATATTTATTGGAGTAGGTAAGTAAGGTGGACTGAACTGAGTGTACTGAATCAGAATGTTATAAATTTGCAGGCAGCATGATTTATACTGGGACTACTGCTGCTGCTGTTGTTGTTGTTGCTGGCGCTGTTACTGCTGTCACTGTTTGCAGCTCTGCTGCTATTGCTGCTTGGCTGTTTGTTTGTTTGCTGCTCCCATTACCATAATGGTATGTTCGTTACTCTATAACTAGTTCATCTATGCTGATGATTTTTAGACCCGAAATGAAATCGAATACGACTGTACAGCTGGTAAACCAGTTACCATCAATAACAAACAAAAAAAAAAAATGTGTGTGTGTGTGTGTGTGTGTGTGTGTGTGTGTGTGTGTGTGTGTGTGTGTGTGTGCCTGTGCATGTGCATGCGTGCGTGCGTGAGTGTGAGAATGCGTCGGTGTGCGTGCATGCGGGTGTGTGTGTGTGTGTGTGTGTGTGTGTGTGTGTGTGTGTGTGTGTGTGTGTGCGTGCATGCACATGTGCATGCGTCAGTGCGCCTGTGTGTGCGTGCGTGCGTGTGTGCGTGCGTGTATGTTTGTGTGTGTACAGAGGGTGCTTACCTGCGTTAAGTGAACAAAGTCCACTTCCACCTTCCCAGCCGTGACCTCCAAGGGGTCACCCCGACCATCGCTGCCTCCAAGAGGCAGCACGGAGACTAGCGGCGTTAGAAACTCCTTGTACTCCGGTCTGAAAAAAAAAAACACACACAACAGAAGTCACTTCTCATTCACGCTAAAAATCCCACTGTTCAAGAATCTTTTTTTATCTGTATCATCTCTTCTATGCCTCTCTCAATGACTGTTACGGCTCCTTAGCTCTACCGTCTCCCCAAGTCACAGCCCACACCCAGACTCATCCCCTAATAGCTCTTGCATCGCAGTTCCTAAAAAGTAGTTAAGAACAGCTCTCATAAGGAAACCAGAGGAGACACTGCGCTTCTGCCAAGTCATTTCAGTGGCTTAAAAGAAATTTCCAGTAAATCCACCACATAACATGGACAAACCAATCACAAGAAAAAGCACGACGCGTTTCGACCTCTTAGGTCTTCTTCAGCGCTCATCCTGCACCGAACTGAAGAAGATAAGTGTTTGCTCGTTCTTCAGTTGTTTTTCATTGTCCTGCATGTTGCGTCTCTCGCTTGTAGGAGACCTAGGAGGTCGTGTTTTGTCTTGTAAATTTTGTTTTTGTCCTTGTTAACTGGCGGATTTACTTGAAATTCCTTTCTGAAAATGTGTTTCAGTTTCCGCCTGCAGTACCATTTAAGTGTTGTTCAGCTATGGCTGTTCTGTTCGGACTGAACATATACAGGGCATTATCTACTAAGTGTCCTCCTGATATTAAGAACAGCTCAGGGGCCGGAATAGCTCAGTTGGTAGAGCGCCGGACTCGTGATCCTGGGGTTGCGGGTTCGAATTTCGGTACAGGGGGATTTTTCCCCTCGGAGTTAACATTGGTTCTGACTCCATTTCTCATACAGTCCTTCGAATGAGACTATAAACCGAGGTTCCGTGTGTGAACGCACGCACAACATCTTGCACACACGTAAAAACCCATCACCAACTTTCGGAAGAGAAGGCCAGTTTGGCCGTTGGTATGGATGGATGACACGTTACACATAGCATGCACCTTCCCCGAAGATGGAGTATGGCTGCGTTAATGGCGCGATAAAAAAAAAAAACGGTCATACACACACAAAACTCCACTGCCTGTCCGTAGAGGCAGTGTCCGCAGGAGTATCAGCCTGCGTACGCAGAAAGAAAGAAAGAAAGAAAGAACAGCTCAGTCGCGAAGCAGCGTGTGTGAGTCCCTCTTGTGGAGGACGCCTACCATGTCTGTCCAAAGACAGTCCCATACAACTTTGCCGATTCATGCTACCGCCTCTTTTAGAATGGCATTGTTTTTCGGTCACCTCCCGTGCGCTTCCATTACATAACAATTCTCACAAAATACGATGAAAATCATCTTTCCAAACTCTTGCAGTTTTGTAAAGATGAACGGAAGAGATGAGCGACCTTTCGTTGGATTGAAGTGTTCCATGTTTTCGGTTCTTCGTGAAAAAATCTTCCAGAAGTACGTGTTTTGCCTTGAAATCAAGCAAT
>JADBJO010002630.1:150000-152500 GCA_016801955.1 Conus betulinus
TTCTGTTTCATCTTCACTAAGCACACCATTAAAATAACTAGTGCTTGCTGCTGCTTCAATTTAATCATTTATGTACACAGTATTGATCAATGTTGTTGTTGTTGTTGTTTTTAAGGGTCACAGACGTCCCCTTTGAAAAGTATCATTGCATGACGTAAGACAGCGGATCCCATCCTTTAGGGAAAGAGACAGGACAAGACGGGCCAGAGGCACCTGCTGACCTGATCTGTCCTGCCTGCCTCCTCTCCTCATCACGAGGATGCCACAGACCCTCACCGCTGACCGCCAGACTCCCCGCCACCACAGTACAGAGGTGACAGAGAGGTCTTCGAGAGTCAGGGGGATGGAGGAAGAGAGACGGTGGAGGTGGGAGGGAGGAACGGCGGGGGGGGGGGGGGGGGGGAGGGGGGGGAGGGGACACGGCGGTGGAAGGGTTCGGAGGAGCGAGGAGGGTAAGTGGGTGGGTGGGGAGGCTATTGAAAAGTTGGACTGCAAAAGGTCATCACCAGCAACACCACAAGTGCGGCAACAAAAAAAAAAAAAAAAAAGAAAAAAAAATGATATGCAGGGATATAGTGTCTGCTGCAAATACCTCTCTGCCCTATCGCCTATGATTACAGTGCAGAGAATTGTAAAGATCCCTTCTAGAATACCACCACCACCAGCTTTTGTCATGGGTAAGGAAACAGATAAATAAGTATATAATAAGAAGGTAGGTAAGTAGACAGGTAAGTAGGAAAGTTGGTAGGTAGGTAGAAGGGCAGTAAAACAGATAAATAAATAGATAATAGGTAGGTAGGAAGGCAGGTAGGTTGGTAGTAGTAGCTAGGTAGGTAGGTAGGTAGACGAGTGGATAGACAGATCGACAGACCAACATATATAGATAAAGAGTTAGAGAGCGACAGTTAAAGACATAAATAGATATATAGATAGATAGACAGACAGACAGACAGATAGGTAGATAGACAGACAGATAGATAGATAGGTAGATAGATAGATAGATAGATAGATAGATAGGTAGACAGACAGACAGACAGATAGATAGGCTGACAGATATACAGACAGACAGACAGATAGATAGGCTGACAGATATACAGACAGACAGACAGACAGATAGATATGCTGACAGATATACAGACAGACAGACAGATAAATAAGGGTGTACCTTCCAACTTGGGACTGGTGGAAATTGATTTCAAGTGACGGCCTGACGGGTTACCTTTGCTCGCCTCGCCTTCCCCATCCATCAGTTTCCTCTCTACGTCACTTCCGACACTGGCATTGTGGGATACTACCGTCACGTTTCTCACGACAAATCCTGTGTGACAAAACGCGCGAAAACACACACACACACACACACACACACACACACACACACACACACACACACACACACACATACACACAAATACACACACACGCGTGGTCGCACGCACACACGCAACACACACACACACACACACACACACACACACACACACACACACACACACACACACACACACACACACACACGCATGCACGCACACATGATAGCGTTTAGATAATTTTGCTCGCGACTTTTTCTCTCTTTGTAGAGGGTGAATTGATCGGTTGACTATTTAGCTGATTGGTGGATAAATGGATGGATCGATAGGTTGCCTGGTTCCCCGGCTCATTGATTGATTGGCTATGTGTGGGTTGTCTGGCTGGTGGGCTAATTTCGTGTTGATTACAGGTCGGTTGGCAGTCGTCTAAGATTCAATTCACTACGTTTATGTTTGTTTGTTTTTGATTTTTTTTTTTCTTTCTTCCTGACTGCACCTCGTGTTTAGTTTCAGCATAACACAATACAGATTATAATTTCGTTCTATTGTAACACATATGATTTAATTTTTTCTATCGTTACATCTTCTTTTCTTTTCCTGTCATTTCTTTCTTTTCAATTCTTTCTTTTCCACTTCTTTTTTTTTTTTTCGTTTTTTTTTTTTGTTTTTGTTTTTTGTTTCTGCCGTATTCTTTTTCTTGTCTGTCCAGTAGTTTTCCTTCTCTGACAAACATTCCACCCTTCTCCAGACAGAACCACACCCAAGGGACATTCCGTCGCAATCCCTACGCATCAGCAGCAGTCCGCACGGAGTGATTAGCATCAGGTCGCCGTGAGCCCACCCTCCACAGAAGATCTACGCGCTGCTGCTGGGTCATTCGGGCGGATATTCAATGGTGCTTGTTCTGATCTAACATAGACAAGGCACAACTTCTAAGCCCCTTAGTATGACAGTCATTCCCTCGTTTGCGGAAGCAGTTGAATAAGCGTCCACGTCTAGAAGAAGACGCTCACACGCGTCATTAATTCAATAACTGTCCCCGCGAATCTGCTGGCACGAACATTTTAACATGAACGTGATATATATGGTATCGAAGGGGTCAGTATGGAGTGGAGTGGAGGGGGGGGGGGGGGGGGGGGGGGCTGATGAAACGCAAAGGGGGGAGGGGAGGAGGGGGAAGTGTGGGTGGAGGG
>JADBJO010002630.1:170000-172500 GCA_016801955.1 Conus betulinus
AAATGAAGCACTAGCAAAAAAGGCAAGTGAGGAAATATCCGGACTTTTAAGGCTTACAAAAGGCAACAAACAAATCATACCACACCACACCACCACCAACACCCCCCATCGTCACACCACACGTTCACAACACTGCACATGGTATCACACCACACGACAACACCACATCGTCTCACACCACACGACAACACCACATGATGTGGTCACACCACACGACACCACCATATCGTTTCACATCAGTAGCTCCCCCCCCCCCCCACCCCCAATCTGACGCCAACAGAGTCAGTCACCTGATTGAAGAAAAAGGTCCTCATGTTTTCATCTGGGGACAGGCAAACGCAGGCTGAACAAACTGCCCAGCCAGCACGCTGGCGACGAGAGTGCTTGATCTCCACTTTTGAGGCAGAGGCACCACGTCCACCGTCAGACCACATGTTCTGCACCACCACGAACATCGTCTCCACCTCGCAGCACCAAGGTCATCCGTCCTGCCGCCCGTTTGTCCCAATCCTCAACACACCACACACAACACACACCTCGTCTCACAACATGTCACCACATCGGAACCTGGGTCTGACACCACTCTGGGTCGTCACACCACACGACACCACCACATGTTTTGCACATCGTCTCACAACACGACAACACCTTGAAACAGTGAATAGCTCACTGAACCAATCCAGTCGCCAACGGGGTCAGTACCTGGTAAGAAAAGGTCCTCATGTTTTCATCCGGGGACAGGCAACGCAGGCTGAGGGACTGCCCAGCCAGCACGCTGGCGACGAGAGGCTTGATCTCCACGTGAGGCAGAGGCACCACGTCCACCGTCAGAGACCTGTTCTGCACCTCCCCGAAGTCCTCCACCTCGCAGCAAAAGGTGCCTGCCGGCCGTTTGTCCAATCAGCAGTCAAATCGAACATTTCTGACCTCGGTTTACAACATGTTTGCAAGCGAAGTTTGAACAGTGGGTCATGAACAGGAATCTGGGTGTAGCTGCAGCCAGTTTATTTTTTCAATCGATGGTCATGAAAGCAACACTTGATTTCAGCGAAGAATAGGCCTGTACTGGATTCAAACCAGCGTTTATCTAACGTTTATCTTACTAGTTATCAGTGTCAGAGACTGTATCCAGCAGAGACATGCTCTCATGCCCATGCCCTCACATGGAGAAGCAGACGCTTTAATCAAAACCATTACAACTAAAGGATGCTCTGAAGGCTCTTAAGCCCTGCGTATTACCTTTATCAAACATGGAGACGCCATCCACATTGAAGATGGACATTTGCTTGTTGTCGAGCTCTTCCTGGATCCGAACCACCCACGCGTTCCGCGAGGTGAGCGAAGCATTGAAGAGGAACTGGTCCTTGTACCAGCGGAAAGTCAGCTGACGGGAGCCACGCGCAGTGCAGATCAAGGTCAAGGATCCACCCTCCAAGCGGGGTCTGTGTCGTAGTTTTCCAAGCTCAGAAGTTTCATCTCTGTGAACAGACAATGTGCATTGCAGGCAGGTTGGTTGACGTCTCTTCAGCATGGATATTGGACGAGATGAAACTGACTGTGTATAAACAAGCCCAGACGTATGCCAATCATAATGATTATAATAATGATAGCCTAATAATAATACTGAGGATGATGATGATGATGATAAAGATAATGATAATAATCATAATTATTATTATGATTATCATTATTTATGGCGCTTAATGTTACATAAACCCTAAGCGCTTACAAATACAGAAAAGATAAAAAAAAAAACATAAATGAAACCAATAAGAAGATAAGTGTTGCAATACGTACCATGCACCTACAAACAAGAGTGCATATTGGCCCGCGCACACTCACTCACTCACTCACACACACACACACACACACACACACACACACACACACACACACACACACACACACCACTTAACACCATAAAATGCAGATCCATTCATGAAACAAGAAACCAAAAACAAACATAAAGAATGTTTACGGTGAAGTTAAAAAAAAAAAAAAAACGCACAGACAAATGTAATTAGAAATCAAGCACCTGAGAAAACACTGCTTCACAGTTCTTTTATTTGCAAACGGCATGTTCTGTTCTTTTTTAATCATCCTTTTCTTTTCTCTTGCGTATCTTACCTTGTGCTTGAACGATGAAGAGAAGGGAGAAGAGAAAAAAAAAAGTAAGGGAAATTAGGAGGATGAAAACACCATCTAAATGGAAGAAAGAGAGAGAGAGAGAAGAGAGAGAGAGAGGAGAGAGAGAGAGAGAGAGAGAGAGAGAGAGAGAGAGAGAGATTACAGAGACAGAGAGCGTGTGAAAAAGAAATAAAATGGATACATATGTTCGTTTGTTTAATATACAGAGTGTATACGAGAGAGAGAGAGAGAGAGAGAGAGAGAGAGAGAGAGAGAGAGAGAGAGACAGACAGACAGACAGACAGACAGACAGTCAGACAGACAGAGAGACAGAGACAGAGAGAGAGACAGAGACATACAGACAGACCGACAA
>JADBJO010002630.1:180000-182500 GCA_016801955.1 Conus betulinus
GAAATCTTCACTCAAGTGTGTGAAGAAGCACGTAGATTTTAAAAAGCTTTCATAGAAATGGCTTTGTGGACAAAAAAAATTGTTAGCTTGAAAGGCTATGTGGGATCTGTCAGTCTGTCTGTCTGTCTGCCTATCTGTCTGTCTGCCTGTCTGTCTGTGTCTCTCTCTCTCTCTCTCTCTCTCTCTCTCTCTCTCTCTCTCTCTCCCCCCCCCCCCCCCCCCCCCTCTCCTCTCTCTCTCTCTCCTTGTTTTTTCTTTCCCTTTTTTTTCACTGGCATTTCCCGGACACTGATGTTAGCCCTAGAGAGCAAAAGCTTCGAGTGCCAGCTGGCGAACTGGAAGGCAGGTTTGAACACTGGAAATTTTCCAACGAAAAATACGCGAGTTCGTTAGTTAAGGAGGAGGCGAAGTCTTGCAAGCGGGTGAATAAGTCTTCACGTTCAGAGAGGGAAGCCAGGACACAAGAGACAGGAACAGGACGCGACAAGAGGCACAGCGTGCAGCGGACAGAGGGCGTGGAGAGAGATGTACGAGGCAGGAAAGTGTACAGGAGCGAAGGAGAGGGAGAGCGTAGGGCGAAGGGGATGGGGGGGGGGGGGGGGCGGGGGAGCGCAGAGGAGTGCGGAGGGTGGGAGGGGAGGGAGGAGAAAGGGGTGGGGGTGGGGGAATGGAAAGCTGCTCATGTCTGACAGAAAACATAATGGGATGAAAGAGGAACGATAATTGTTATCTTTTTTTAAAGGTCTAATTTTGTGCCGTCTTCTGTGCACAGTTTTTGGTTGTGGTTATCGTTGCTGTTGTTGTTGTTGTTTGTTTGTTTTTGTTTGTTGTTGTTGTTGTTGTTGTTGTTGTTAATGTTATTGTTGATATTCTTGCTGTTTATGATAATAGTGATCTCTTTGCTTTTTACAACAACAGCGGTAGCAGATAGTGTTGCTGTTGATCTTGTTGCTGTTTATAACGGCGAGCTGTTCGCTATTACAATCGCAGAAACAGACGTGAAAGTGATAGTATCACAGACAGCGTCAGAAATGGCCGAAGCAGCATCAAGAACAGATCTGTTACCAATATCAAGATGAGATGTAGTGGGGTCAGAGAAAAAAAAATCATACTTGACGAAGACGACGACGACGACGAAGAAAGAAGAAGAAGAAAGAAGAAGAAGAAGAAAGAAGAAGAAGAAAGTGAAGTTGTGTCCAGCCGTACCATGTGTTCCAAATCCGGGACCCACATTAACAGTGGAAAACTTTAACTCATACGCAACACTGTAGGTATTGCAATATATAGCTCAGCCCCTTCCACTGTCTATCGTCTCTCTCCCCACTCTCTCTCTCTCTCTCTCTCTCTCTCTCATTTTTTTGCTGGCATTTTCTTGTCACTAATGTTAACCCTGGTGAGCAAAAGCTTCCAGTCCAGCAGCGAACTGGGAGGTTTGAACACTGGAATACTCCCAACGACAAATATGCGAGTTCGTTAGTAGTATAGGAGGAGGAGAAGTCTTACAAGCGGGTTAATGTCTTCAGGTTTAGAGAGGGAAGCCAGGGCACAAGAGACAGGAACAGGATGCGACAGAGGCACAGCGTGCAGCGGACAGAGGGGGGCGTGGAGAGAGAGATGTACGAGAGGCCCGTAGGGAGGAAAGTGTAGAGGAGGGAAGAATATAGTGAGAGCGTAGGGGGAAGGGGGGTGCGCGTGCAGAGGAGTGGGGAGGGTGGGAGGGGAGGGAGGAGGAGGAAGGGGAAGAGGAAGGAAGCGACTCATGAAAGAGGAACGTTGATAGTTATATTTATGAGGTCTAATTTTGTTCAGTCTTCTGTGCATGTACGCAGTTTGTTGTTGTTGTTGTTGTTGTTGTGGTGGTGGTGGTGGTGGTGGTGGTTCTTGTTGTTAATGGTGTTGTCGATATTGTCGCTGTTTAAGATGATGGCGATCTGTTCGCTATTACCATCGCGGAAGCAGGCGTGAAAGTGATAGCTTCACAGACAGCATCAGAAATGGCCGAAGCAGCGTTAACAACAGGTCTGTTACCAGTACCAGGAACAGATGTAGTTGGGTCAGAAGAAAAAGCTTCCATACTTGAGAAAGAAGAAGAAGAGAAGAAGAAGAAAGAAGAAGAAGAAGAAAAGGAGGAGGAGGAGAAGGAGGAGGAGGAAGAGGACGAGGAGGGAGGAGAGGAGGAGGGGGTAGGGGTGGGGGGAGGAAAAGTGGCTCAGGTCTGAAGACAAGCATAATGGAATGAACGAGGAACGTTAATTGTTGTCTTTATGAGGTCTAATTTTGTGCCGTCTTCTGTGCACATGTGCAGTTTGTGGTTGTCGTTGTTGTTGTTGTTGTTGTTGTGTTCGTTGCTGTTGTTGCTGTTGTTAATATTGTTGTTGACATTGTTGCCGTTTATGATAATGGTGATCTCTTTGCTTTTTTACACAGTGGAAGCAGATAATGTTGCTGTCGATATTGTTGCTGTTTAAGATGATGGCGATCTGTTCGCTATTACCATCGC
>JADBJO010002630.1:202500-210000 GCA_016801955.1 Conus betulinus
TACATATATATGCACCATATTGGAAACACTACGCAAAATCTCTGGATCGAATTCGCCAGAAAGATAAGCGTGTGTTCGAACCGACCGGCCAGTATGGGGTTGAAAGAAAGCTGTTTACTTCTGGTGTCTCTGATCATGTGTAAAGTGTGCCATGGCAGAGAGAGAGAGAGAGAGAGAGAGAGAGAGAGAGAGAGGAGAGAGAGAGAGAGAGAGAGAGAGAGAGAACGAGGAACAGAGACAGACAAAGACCGAGACAGAAGGAGAGAGACAGACAGACAGACAGACAAAGACAGAGAGAGAAAGGAGAGAGAGAACAGACAGACAGACAGACAAAGACAGAGACAGAGAGAGAAGGAGAGAGACAGACAGACAGAGAGAGATGCAAGTTCACAGAGAAAAAGACAGACTGACAGCAGGCAGAGATACAGAGATACTCGGAGAAAGAGAAGGAAGAGAGACATAAAGACAGAAAAGACAGAGCAGAGACGGAGAGAAAGGGGGGGGGGGGGGAGGGAGGGAGAAAGAGAGGGAGGGGAGAAAGAGTTTCAGTTTCAGTTGAGAGAGAGAGAGAGGTAGAGTAGAGAGAGAGAGAGAGGGAGAGAGAGAGGAGAGAGAGAGAGAGAGAGAGAGAGAGAGATGACAATTGACAAAAATATTTAATGAGCCAGACCCTTTTGCCCATGTCAAGGGGAGGGGGGGGGGGGGGGGGGGGGGGGGGAGGGCACAAAGGGAAATCATGTCAGGACACTACATTAAAAATGAACATCATTAACGTCCGTATGAAACTGTAGAAGAAATGGCAAGGTCACGGATTTTAAATACATCAGTTTGATATGCTGCCAGTCTGTACATTCATTTAGTGCCACACATCAATAACGATAACTTGAAAGTAGAAGGGTTGTTGCAATACTTTGAGGGGATGCATTTTCTCTAGCATTGCAATACTTTGAGGGGATGCAATTTTCTCTCACTAAATGGGCCGTTAGGGGAGTCATTGTTAAAATATCGGTACCGATGCGTACGTAATCTTAATACTTAATCTAAATCTGATTATGGCTCTTTGTTCAATACACAATGTTTTAGGTCGAATAGGTATTGAGATGTGTACCAAAAGATTGTTTTGAAAGATGCATAAAATGCAAGCCGAATTTTATTTCACACACACACACACACACACGCACACGCGCGCGCGCGCGCGCGCGCACGCACACACACACACACACACACACACACACACACACACACACACACACACAGAGCGAGACAGAGAGACAGACAGAGAGACAGACAGAGAGAGAGAGAGGAGAGAGAGGAGAGAGAGAGAGAGAGAGAGAAGGTGTGCATACAGGGGGTGGGGTGGCGGCGTGGATGGGAATTGGGGAATTGGGGGGGGGGGGGGGGGGGTTAGGGGGGGAGAGGAGTCAGCGTAGGCGATGAAAAACCGCAGTGCAAGCATCTCCATGCTCCAACATGCCTATCTGTCCCTAATGTTCCATGTTTCTGAGCCTCCGCCACATGAATCGACCCAAAAACATGTATTGTGATGTTGTGCAAAACCTACTAGTCTGTGGGGCGGCAAATGGTAATATTCACCCTGGCAGGGAGAGAGAGAGAAGAATGGATTTTTTTTATAGTGATTTTCTTGCAAGTTTTTTTTTTTTTTTCTGTCAGAAAAAACTAGTGTACGTATCTGTCAAGAATATATCACAGTATTAATGAAGGTGGGTACATGCAGGCTCTTTCCCCTTCTTTGAGTCCTCTAAATGATCGTATTTGAAAAAAAAAATGCCTTGAAGGTGTCTCCATAAAAAACATATTTGATAGTAAAGAGTATTTATTTAATTCAATGGAAAAGAATTTGTGCAAACTGTTTCATAAATCACGTCAAAATTGGATCTATGTCGTCATAGTTTGTCACGTGATCAAATACTTCCGGAGTGCAAAAAAAACGCTGAAATGCCAGCAACTTGGGAACTAACTGCGTGAGGGAAGTCTCATATCAGCTTGAAGCAACGGCTTATAAAATCTGGCACCGTGGTTTATCGCATGTTAGTCCCAGTACGTGGTGTCACCTCTAACTGATCTAACTGACACGGTGGATTACCCACCCGACTGAAAGGCCATAATGTGAAGGAATCATTATCACTATTGTTATTAGTATATATCATATATGTTGTGTTGTTCATCATCATCATCATCATCACTATTATTTATTATTACACTTAAAAATAATTATTATTGTTGCTATTCTTGTTGTTGCTATTATTTCATCATCATCCATGTTATCATTGTAATCATTATTATTGTTTTTACTATCATTATCATAATTGTTGTTATCATTATCATAATCGTCATCGTCATCATCATCATCATCATCATCATCATTAGTATCATTATTTTCCCCCGTCATTTAGTTCTGATTTTTTTTTCCCGACGCTCTTACATAATCATAGAAACTAAATACTGTTTCTATCTGTCGGGGCCTGCGTGCGGTTTCTGGAGTCTGCAAAGCCACAGTACCCTTTTAAACTGACATACACCCATTTTTTTGTGTGTGAACGCAGGGGTCAGATGTGCACCAGACGTTCTGGGATAAATATGCGATAGTGCGTTAACCAGTTCAGAAGTGTTGTTTTCAATCATTCAATGAAACATAGTATTCATTTTGCGCTACTAACGCAAAGAAACAAAGATGGATTGAAAAATCTTTCAGTATTTTATACAATCAACACAGAAGACACACATCAAAAAAAAACTATCGTGAACATACTGTGACAAATCATTCTGCATCATACACAAATTAAAGTTACTGGGAAACGGACATCCGGTTTTTTTTTTTTTTTTTTTTTTTTTTAGCAAGACTTATTTCTGATGTGTTACGAAGTTCGATGTGCTCACAAAACCACACAGTGTTTGACAGCTGCATGACATAGCTTCTGAAAAGACTCTCTGGGACCTTGCACAGATTTCACCAAGGGTGCTACAACTACATGGTCGTGATCTAAAATGCAAAACGCAGAGAAACACTGATAGGACAGAAAGTGAATGATCAGCCAAATGTTCCAGCTGGACCGTGGGCTTCCAAGGAAAGAACACAGATTCAATTTCAGTCTGTTCTGTTTCAGTTTCAGTATAGGGGGGCCGGAATAGCTCAGTTGGTAGAGCGCCGGACTCGTGATCTGGGGTTGCGGGTTCGAATTTCGGTACAGGTTGATTTTTCTCTCGGAGTTAACATTGGTTCTGACTCCATCCCCCATACAGTCCTTCGAATGAGATATAAACCGAGTTCCGAGTGTGAACGCACGCGCAACATCTTTCAAACACGTATAATCCCCCATCACAACTTTCGGAAGAGAAGGCCAGTTTGGGCCGTTGGTATGGATGACACGTTACACATAGCATGCACCTTCCCCAAAGATGGAGTATGACTGCCTTTATGGCAGGATGAAAAAAACGGTCATACACATAAAACTCCACTTGCCTGTCTATACAGGCAGTGTCTGCAGGAGTATCAGCCTGCGTACGCAGAAAGAAAGAAAGAAAAGAAGTTTCAGTGTCAGTTTTATCAAGGGGGTGTCGTTGCGTGCAGACTGATCCATATAGGCTACGCTTCCTCCGCTAAGTGTCCAGACCACACTGCGCATGATATAAAGCTGATGGATCAATGAATGAACGATTAAGATGAAAGTATTTCAGAAGAGGGTCTCGTAGCTACGACTTAGCAGATGTCTGACCTACGCATTTCCAAGAGACAGCTGCATTATAATGGGACAAACGAAGGAACATAACCCAGTTTCTAAACACTACAAACCATCAGCTGGTGAAATGTGCGACAGCTTGTTCTTTGCGAAACTTCTATCAATGAAAAAAAAAAAAAAAACATACAGCGCATGAACAACCCAGATCTGTTTCTGATAATTTGAAAAAAAAATGGTTAGAGTCAGACTGAAATACTAACTTTGAACTGTCGACTATTGTTGTTGGCCACGCCTTTTTTTGAGGGCAGTAAACATGAGGAGAAAGTCGGTTGCTGTATGTAATATGGTATGGATTCTTAAACCCGTGGTGTGGAACAGGTCAGTTTGGGCGGAAAACTGACCAAACCAAACCAAACCAATCTGTGGGGGAAAAAATCCCCCTAGTGCTTATGATGTTTTGTTCAACAAAATGAAAACATTTCTTAAACTGTGGCGTAAGGTAAGCTGAAAGAGACAAAAAAAAAAGATGGGAGTAGTGTAGGGGGTGGGGGGAATGTATGTGTGCGCGCGTTTTTGTTTCGGTTTTTTTTTTTTTTTTTTTTTTTTTTTTTTTTTTTTTTTTTTTTAGTGGGTGGTCTGGCAGTGGGTGCGGAGGGAGTTGCATTTATGCGTTTCATGTGACCGTAAAGATTCCAAATGGAAAGTGTCAGTACATCATTTATTAGTACATGGAAAAAAAACACCACAAAACAAACAAACAATAAATAGGCGCTTTGCATCAAACGTTAAAACACTAAAATCAGCATGCGAGCGTCCCTCCGCAAATAATACACAACCATTGCATGACGAGCATGAGTCTGATGTTTTAAAAACAAAAGAAAGTGCAAAAAAAAAAAAAAAAATAGGAAGGTGGACGCCCCACCTCACTATTAAAAAAACTGAAAAAGATAAAAAAAAACCCAGGGAAAGAAAAAAGTGGGAAAAGCTGGAGGTTGGAGGATCAACAAACTAACAAACAAAACCTGACGGCGTCATACTTTAACGTTGTGTGTGTGTGTGTATGTGTGTGTGTGTGTGTGTGTGTGTGTGTGTGTGTGTGTGTGTGTGTGTGTGTGTCGGGGGAGGGGGGGGGGTAGATTAGTCATAGTCATTCCGCAACGCTGAAGATATATTCTAGCAGGTCATTTTTGATAGTTGGAGAACTAGAAATATAACAAGAACATTTTTTAAATCTCACTTGAGTCCGATCGTATACTTTTTCTGAAAAATATGGACCTTTTTTTTTTTTTGGCCGATTTCACACTTTTGCAACAATTACAAACAAACAAAGACAGTGTATCATATGACCCACCCTGGTGTTTTTCATACTGTTTTTTCATCTTAGAAGGACAGGTGTTTCTGGACGGTAGATTGATGAAATTTTCGAGACGTGACGTAGAAATAATATACGCCATCCGGGGTAAGAGGTTGATAAAGCAGGGATAGGGTGAGGGTATTGGACACCTGAGGCTCTGCCTCCTCTCTCTCTCTCTGCCTCTCTCTCTCTCTCTCTCTCTCTCTCTCTCTCTCTCTCTCACAATCGACTTTATCAGTTGCCAGACAGAATGCACCAGGTGCATCTCGAAGAACGATCGTTTTCAATGATCTTCAGGTACAAGGAAAAGCCATCATTTCAACAAACCAGATCACACGATACAAGGAAGGCGCGTGAACGCACGCGCGCGCGCACACACAGACACACATTCACACGTACGCACAACACACGCGCGCGCGTGCGTGCGCGCGTGCGCACGCGCGCACACACATACACACACACTCATACTCACACACACACACACACACACACACACACACACACACACACACACACACACACACACACGCATGTCGCCCCCCCCCCCCACCCCCCCCCCCCCCCCCCCCCCCCCCCCCCCCCCCCCCCCCCCCTTTTCCCCTCTGCACCCGTTTCTATAATGTGCAGACGGAATGTTTCAGTTATGATCATTGAAGGAAATCGGACGACTGATATCTCTGAGGAAAAAGGTTCGAGCTGAACAAGCCTTTTCCCCATCAACACTTTCTTCTTGAAACATGCACCTGAATTCAATAGATCCACTCTGATTGCATGTGTTTTGGACAGTGAAAATAAAAAAAAAAAAAAAAGTGCTCTCTGTCTCTGTCTCTCTCTCTGTGTCTGTCTGTCTGTCTGTCTGCCTGCCTATGTACCTGCCTGTCTGTTTGTCTGCCTGCCTATCTGTCTGACTGTCTGCCTGCTTGCCTGTCTGCCTGTCTGTTTGTCTGTCTGTCTGTCCGTCCGTCCGTCCGTCCGTCCGTCCGTCCGTCGATGAGAGAAAAAAGACGCATCCTCAGAGCGCTTCACAATACAGAAAAAATAAAAATTTCATAAACATTGCACAATATTGAGAAAAAGGCATCAAAAACAATAGGTCACAAAGTAAGCATTAAAACAGATGCACAAGCCATATGAACAACGCTCGACAAGAATTTGGGAATAGAAGAAAAGAACCAACCCCCATCCCCCCCCCCCACCCCCCCCACCCCACCCCCCGCCTTTCGTGAACACTGCACGGGGTACAATTTAAAACATGCAATAGGGAGCACCCACACCACACACACACACACACACACCACACACACGCACACACACACACACACACACACGCAAAGGGCAAACTCAACACGAAGCAACAAAAACCCACGCGCGTAAAAACGCACACACACGAACGCACACACGCAAAAGCACATGAAGCATTCAGGCACGGAAGCGCGCGTGCACATACAAGAGGCGAAGGGATGGAGAATGCATGGGAAACACGCATTAACTCGTAAGCTATGAAGAAAGACAAAGGGACTTCTGAAAGAGATGCGTTTTGAGACCAGATTTGAACGCAGAGAGAGTGTGTGAAGAGCGGAGCTGGGAGGGGAGGGAGTTCCAGACAAGGGGGGCTTGATAACTGAAAGAACGTTGGCCAAAGGATTTCAGTTTCATGCGGGGAAGCTTGAGAAGTTTATCACTGCTAGAGCGGAGAGTGCGAGAGGGTTGGTAAGTGACAAGTGTGTTGGAAAGATAAGCAGGCAATGTTTCATCAAAGTGTCGGAAGGCAAGTGTTGCGAGTTTATACTGAATGCGCGCATGAATGGGAAGCCAATGTGGTCTAACTAATAGAGGTGTAGTGTGAGTTCTTTTGGGCTTTTGGAAAACAAGTCTGGCTGTGTTGTTTGTATACGTTGAAGTCGGTTTATATCGACAGTGGGGAAGACCGGCAAGAATGCTGTTACAGTAATCGAGTTTTGACATGATGAGGGAACAGATAAGTTGGGCAGTCCCTTTCTGTGTAAGATATGAGCGAACTGACGCGATCTTTCTCAAAGCCAAATAGGCTAAACGACACAGGTGACCGATCTGGACATTCATGGACAGCGTACTATCCAAATGGACACACAGATCCCTCACACTGTCTTCAAAGGGAATTTTGTAGGTTCCAGCTTGAATAGATTTTTCAGAAATGCGATCCAAAACAGAACGAGGTGCTGCCAACAGAGCCTCAGTTTTTTCATCATTTAGCTTGAGCTTATTTTTAAGCATCCATGATTTAACAGATTGGAAACACATTCAAATTCCGATACCAAAAGTTAGAATGCAGCAGGCTCAGCAGCGTCGTGCAGCTAGGTGTCATCGGCAAATTTCTGATAAGGAATCCCGTGTCCCTCAATGACCACAGATAGAGGTTGAATATACAGAGAGAGAAGAGAAGGGGGCCCAAAACGGAGCCTTGGGGCA
>JADBJO010002630.1:217500-224094 GCA_016801955.1 Conus betulinus
GTGGTGGTGTTTTTTTTTTTAGGGCTCCCCTCTATCGGGTTATTGTCCCTTAGCGATAGTTAGCTCCTGATAGGATCTGCACTCTTCTTTGTTTTTTTTTTTCTTTGTAGTTATTCTTTTTTTGTCTGTCTTTCCTCCCTCTTCTTTGATAGGTGCCCCATTCCATAAATGAATGTATGTGTGAGTGATTGGGATGCTTGATATGTTTGGGTAAATTTGTATATCTAAAATTTAATAAATATTGTTTGTTCCGTACTTCCTGGAGTGGTCTGGAGATAGTGAGTGGTTTAGTGTTGTCTCTCTGTGCTCTCTTTGTCTGTCCCTGCCTCATTCCCCTGACAGGGTCTTTTACCCTTGACAGATATGGGGGCTCGTCCGGGATTGAGGTCAGGTAGTACAGACAGTGGGTACTAATTTGAGCAGCACTTGACCCTTACTTGCCTTCCGCGCTCCCGGAGGTGGTGTGTGTTTGTGTTTGTATTAGTGTAGCGGGAGGTTGGTGGGGAGGGGTTCTAGAGTGTAGGGAACCCTTCAGCCGGGAGCGGTTACCGGATCGGGATTTGCCGCAGCGGAGATTTGCGCTACTTGGCAAGGTCGTCGGCGT
The DNA here is from genome assembly GCA_016801955.1 of Conus betulinus. Taxonomy (NCBI): domain Eukaryota; kingdom Metazoa; phylum Mollusca; class Gastropoda; order Neogastropoda; family Conidae; genus Conus; species Conus betulinus. The sequence goes on from JADBJO010002630.1 coordinate 218,105, forward strand.
TCAATTCCGGATCCGAGCCGGTGTTTGTCCGTTTGTACCATCGGTTAGTCGCGTTAGTTATATTACCGTAGTTTTATATTTTATTTAAAATATTATTGGGCAAAGTAGGGGGGAGGTTATTTTTTGGACTAGTAGGTTTTGCTTGTGCAGAGTCTTCAAGGTCAGTGTTTGTTCTGACTTAGGAAGTAGGTCACATTTGCCAGTACCCAAGCCTGCGACTGATTTAGCAAGGTGAGGTAGGTAGGCTTGCGGAATTTCCTTTTTTTTTTTTTTGTTGCAAAATCAGTGTGCTAGGGAGTGACCAATCCTCTTGCTTTCTTTTCTATTACTAAATTGTTGAATTGTTGCTCTTTGCGCTAAGTGATATTTTGCACAGTATATAACGACTTTCTTTTTCTGCTATTTTCTATTCTTATCTTTCGCTTAAGCAGTTTATATTGTTTACCTAGCCTAATTACCTAACATTAAGGTGAGTGAAAAGGTTGGTGTGAACAATAAAGTTGTGAGTGAGTGGTGTGCCAACCCTGCGCTGAGCGAAAGTGCTTTTTTTTTTTTCTTTTTTATTGAAGAAATTCAAACCTAGATCATAAAAACTTTACCGATAGACTCTATAAGTAATTACCCGGTAGTCAAGTTTGCAGACTTGCGGGCCCGTTCCATGGGAAAAAACCGTGTTGTGCGTGCGTGTTGCCGACCTTTTCTCCGGAGTCTAATAGTGCAGTGCAAGTGGTAGACGTTGATGCTGGGGGGTCAAAAAAAAAAAAAAAAAAAAAAAAAAAGAATAGTTGCGCTGCCGATGTGTACACGTGTCGTGCGTGTTTACCGTTCCAGTTTTGCGTGCGTTCCGTCGTTTGAGCGTTGCGTTATCCGTTATTTATTTACTGCGTATGATATATGTTTACTTCAGGCTCCGTCGTTTATTTGTTTACTGCGAGGTCCGTTGTTTACCGTGATGTCATTGGGTTAGTAGATTCAGATTCGACTAGTGTAGCGAGTTTCAGAAGATTGGGCTTCATTGCGTACTAGCATTTGTCGAGAGAAGGAAATCGGGTCAACGTTGGCTTGTGACACATTGAGGTGTCAGCCGTTGATTTTATGTCAATCTGGGTCATTCTCTTTCCCGTTGTTGAGACAGTTGGTCACGTTGAGTGAAACTTTTTGCTTGTAGACTAGACATTTCTGGAGCTGAAGTGGGTGTAGGGAAACATTTTTGATTGCGTGGAACCTAAGGTTACTGGTTGGCAAGGATCAGTCACGGGGAGAGTTGACTGAATTGTTTTCGAATTTTGCCAGGTAACACTTGGTTTTGTGGGCAGACATATGAATTCCCTACTTTTTGGAAGTTCTCACTGACAAGGTCAAGAGGCTTAGTGTTTTGATTTGTGTTGAGAGATCCAGTTCATTAGGATACACTTAGCCTATTTGGTCGCATTGAGGTGGCTGGGATCTTTGCAAATACTCTTGACAAAGGAGAGTGGAACTTAATTTGTTAAGCGAAAAAAAAAAAAACATTCTTTGGTAGTTTATATTAGCGGTGAGAAGGTGTACACTTTTGATTACTTGGTTTTGAATCAAGTTAGTGGCAGAGCATAATAGTGTTCACTATGGCTACAGGGGAAAGTCGTTACCTCACCAGATCCCAGGTAAAAGGGACTGGAATTGTGCCGGGACTAAGTATGTCTACGTCCCCTACTACAACGCAGGTGACAATTGGAACAACTACACAAGTCGTCTTTTCGTCAGGCGAGGTTCAGCCAGCCATCATTGCTTCCCCTTCAGTGTGTTTGCCATCTACTCCCCAGGGAATTAGGCCTTCTTACGGTGGTACGCCACCGCCTTCTGCCTTGAGACATCAACCTCCTATAGTACCCTCTCAGGGTGACTACTTACAGAGGTTTACACCCGCCTTATACTTCTGGATACCCAACCATGGATCCTTTCATGGTGATGAAACTTTGAGAGAAAGAAAGAAAAGCAATGGAGAGAAGAGAGCGGGAAAGAGAGGGAGGGAAGAAGGGAAGCCAAGGAAAGGAGGAAAAAGAAGAGAGAAGCCAAGGAAAGAAGGGGAAAAGGAAGAGAGAGAAGCCAAGGAAAAGAACGGAAAAAAAAGAAAAGAGGCCAGGAAGGGAAAAGAGAGAAGAAAATAGATGGAAAATAGAGATGGAAGAAAGACGGTTGGAAAGGGAAGAGAGGAACAGGCGATGGCAGCAAGAGATGGAAGAAAAGCGACAAGAGCGAGAAGAGAGGGCGGTTCAAGAAAAAGGCAGAAAGAGATGCAAGAGATAAAAGGGAACAGGAGTTCCAAGCAAAGATGGAAGAGGAAAGGAATCAACTTAGAACAGAAGTGCTAGAGCAGTTGGGTATTACTCCAGGGGAGGGAAACCACTTCATCACCTGGTGTTCAAGAATTATCACAAAGTGCCGAGGGAACCAGGATTAACGTGGACCTGCTTAGCCCCACCCATGCTACACATGCCTGTATACAGTGAGGGAGATTCCATTGATACCTTCCTTGAACACTTTGAATCAGTGGCAGATAGTTTCCACTTGAATAATGAACAGAAGGCATTATACCTCGTTGGAAACTTGACAGGAAAAGCCAAGGAAGCATTCGTCAACATTCCACAAAGAACCAGTTACGAGGAGTTGAAGGCTGCTTTGCGCCGGAGGATGCACATGACTGCAGAATCATATAGGAGGCAGTTCCGCACCATGAAGAAAATGGCGGATGAAACTTTCCAACAGTTCGGAGACAGACTGTCAAGAGTGTTAGACTATTGGTTGGAAACTGCGAAGATGGATGTCAAGATTGTTTCCTGTTGGAACAACTCATGAACTCTGTTTCACCTGACTTACAGTGCAAGTTAGGAGAGGCCCAACCAGAGTCATTCAAGCAGGCCATCAGGATTGCGGAAGCTTTCGCAGATGCCCGGCGTTATTTTAGGCCAGCGTACCAGGGACAAGCGAGGAAACAGGCAAAAGGAGACCAACACTGGACAAGCCTCTCAGCCTGAAAGTGGTGCTGCTAAGTTCTCCAAAGGAAATGCGAAAGAACGACTTAGGAAGTGCTACTTGTGCGGTGACCTCAACCACATCGTGAAGGACTGTCCTAAGCGACTCCCGTTGACCAAGACATTTGCCCAAACTAAGGTGGCATTTGGAGAAAGTGAGATCACTACACCATCCTGCCCGACGTTTCCCTCTGTGGTGTGCGGCAAAGCCATTGAAGCCATTCGTGACACTGGAGCCACGACAATATTCGTCGACGAGAAGTTGGTACCGCCTGAGGCACCACGTGGAAGAGAATGTCAGGTATCGGGGATCGAATCTTCCTTCAAGGTGAACAGGTGTACTGTCCTGGTGGATATTTCCACACCATACTTTCAAGGAAAGGTATGGGCAGTGGCATTACAGCGGCCAGCGTACTCCCTTCTGATTGGGAACTCGGTATGTTTTGAGGATGGTCGCACCAGTGACATTTCAGTCGAGTTGCCACCGGAAGTATTTGTGGCTGCCACTACGCGTTCACAAACGCAAAGAGAAAAAGAAGCTTTGAAACCTCTACTGAAACCATTGTCCCAGCATGATGTGGTGACGTTGGATCCAGCTACCGTGCGAGGTCTTCAGGGTAAGGATCCTACGATCAACACCATTCGGAATATGGTAGGAAAACCTCCCAAGGACAAGAAGAATGGATCAGTGTCGTTCATCGTGCGACAAGGATTGATCCACAGACAATTTGCATCGCGAGATGTGTCAGTAACCCAGTTGGTGGTGCCTAAAGCGTTACGAAACACAGTTCTACGCCTTGGACACGATACTCCTATGGCAGGACATCTAGGCACAAGACGTACACTGGAAAGAATCCAACACGACTTCTACTGGCCTGGAATATCTCAAGATGTCAGGAAGTATTGTCGACTTGTGATGCGTGTCAAAGGACTACTCCCAAGGGGCGAATTACCAAGGTTCCTCTGGGAATAGTTCCCCTGATTGGAACGCCTTTCAGCAAGGTCGGGGTTGACCTTGTTGGACCTATTATTCCTGCTTCAGATCGAGGGCATCGATACGTGCTTGTGACGGTGGATTATGCAACTCGCTATCCAGAGGCAGTGCCCCTCAAGAGGATTGATGCAGTGACGGTAGCGGAAGCACTTGTGGAAATATGGTCGAGGACGGGCATTCCAGATAAGGTGTCAGATCAGGGAACCCAATTTCTTTCAGAAACCATGTCTGAAGTGTATAAACTTCTTCAGATTCAGCGGGAAACCACAACGCCATATCATGCTCAGGCCAATGGACTTGTGGAGAGATTCAACGGAACTCTCAAGCAAATGCTACGGAAACTGGCGCAAGAGCAACCCAGGAATTGGGATCGCTTCATTCCGGCTGTATTGTTTGCGTATAGAGAAGTTCCACAGGAAAGTATGGGATTTTTCCCTTTGAGTTACTCTATGGCCGTACAGTCAAAGGACCCATGGCGATATTGAGGGACCAGTGGACCCGTGAAGAAACAACAGGTGAACCCAGGACTCAAGTTGAGTATGTGTTGGAGCTCAAGGAAAAGATTGCTTCCACCTGTGAGTTAGCCCACAGAAATCTCGCACATGCTCAGAAGCGGTATAAGTCTTCTATGACAAGAAAACCCGCCAGAGATGGTTGAGCCAGACGACGAAGTCTTGTTGTTGCTTCCTTTGCATCACAACAAGTTGCAACTATCGTGGCAAGGACCATTCAAGATTGTAAAACGTGTCGGCGATTGGGACTATGTTGTGCGCATAAAGGGGAAGGAGAAGCTCATACATGCCAACTGTTGAAAAAAAAGTATGAGAGAAGAGAAACCTGCAGCGCTGGGTATGCACCAGTAGTCATCGAAGAGACTAAGGAGACGCCTCCTGTTACGTTTGACATCTCAAGTGTGACTACACGATCCGAGGATCCTGGGAAGACGTAAAGGTCGCTGAAGGACTGTCTGGGGAACAGAGGGAAAACGTGCGAGCCCTTTGTAGAGAATACCAAGATGTTCTCTCAGATGTACCCTTAAGGTGCAACTTAGGTACCTGTTCTCTAGTGCTCACTCAAGAGGACCCAGTCAGGGTGCGACAGTATCCTTTGCCCCATTCTCAAACAGAAACCATCAAGACGGAAATACAGGATATGCTGCGCATGGGGGTGATTGAGCGTTGTAGTTCGCCTTACTCCTCACCCATTCTGTTGGTCAGGAAACCAGATGGAAAGATGAGGTTCTGTGTCGACTTCGTCGACTGAATAAGGTGTTGAAATTCGACGCTGAACCTATTCCGGACGTTGACAAGATCTTCACCCAACTGGCTAAGGCGCAGTATTTCACAAAGCTTGATTTAGCAAAGGGATATTGGCAAATACCAATGGAACCTGCCGACAGAAGCAAGACTGCCTTTACTACTCCTGAGGGCCAATTCAGGTTCAAAGTTATGCCCTTTGGGCTCAAGACTGCAGGAGCCGTCTTCAGCAGGATAATGAGACTCGTGCTTGAACCGTTGCAGATGAGAGATGTCCACAATTTTATTGATGACATATTATTGGCCACTGACAGCTGGGAGAGACACATGGAAGCACTCAGGATGCTTTTTGAGCGTCTGCGACAGGTACAGCTGGCGGCCCGTCCCACTAAGTGTCGGATAGGGGAGACCGAAATTGCCTTTTTAGGTCACGTCGTGGGACAAGGATTCATGTCTCCTGAAAGCGACAAAGTTCAAAGGATTGAAGAGGCCAAACCACCAAAGACCAAGAGGGAATTACGCTCGTTCCTTGGTCTCGTTGGCTACTACCGCAAATTCATTCCCCATTTCGCTGAAGTGGCAAAACCCCTGACAGACAAAACTGGAGCTCGAAAGCCAGAAACGCTGATGTGGGGAGATGCAGACGTAGCTGCATTCGAGAAACTCAAGGGAGCGATTCTCCAACAACCCGTCCTCCAGTTGGCGAACCCTGAGAAGCCATTTGTACTC
>JADBJO010002630.1:233386-235886 GCA_016801955.1 Conus betulinus
GGACTACCACAATGAGGGGCCCTTCCTCACTCCTACTTTACTCGCTTGCACTCTGTGCAGCAAGCTTAAGTTGGCATACAGGGGTTCTGTCTGAGTTACACTGAATGTATATGGTTATTATACATCCACTCTGCTTGCTAACACCCAGTGTTGTAGCCAGAGTGGTACTCATAGACAGGGTCTCACTGTTTCATCATAAGTGAGGGTAAGGGTCTGATGGGTTTGAGTCCAGGTGGTAAGCAAACTTAGCTTTGCTTCTGAGAGAATAGTTGATTTCTCCTGTGGCTGGTGACTGCCCCACTGGTGTAGATTGGTTGTCTGGTGTTGCCCTGGTTTACAATGATGCCATGGTGTCTGGCATTCCCCCGGTTTCTGGTGAAGTCCCAGCTTCTGGTCAAACACAGTGTGTAGCGCGTGACCAGGATCCCAGTTCTGCAATAAAGAGAACTTGATCTGTAGATGAGAATCTGATGGCTGGCTTGTCGAGTGCACACATTTACCCTTTTCCTCTTTCTTTCAGAGGGGGTGTGAGACTCAGCGAGCACAGTTTTCTCTATGGTAGAGTTTTCTGCTATAACTATTAATCTACACTTTTGTTTAAAGCTAAGTTAAGCTTACAAAAGTGTAGGAGACAGTAATACAATGTTACAGTTTTAGTTACACAACTCTTCCTTGTTTCGTATGAATTAAATCACACTGACTTGGGCTATGTTTAGTCCAAGTACACATGTGGTGTAGACTAAAGTCATACACTACAAATCATTTCCATAATCACCAGTATTTATAAATCAGAGTAGCAGTTTTTACCTAGCACAGGCATACTGTTTTCCTGATCAAAATTAATCATTGAAGTATTATCTTAAAAGACAGAGTTGCATACTGACAGAAGTCAGGGTGAACACAAAGAACAGTGGTCAGAATCATAACTACTGGGAGAGAGCTTTTGCCCTATGATGGCAAGCAAACTACTACACACAAAATAATCATTCAAAAGTTTGATAAATGTTGCTAAGCATTTGTACAAAGTTACAATGTTAACACACACAGCATACATAAAATCAATACAGAGAATCAAAAATGTAAAACAGAGTTTCAACTCACTTTTCCTGGGAATGAACAGTGACAGAGACTGGAGGTCAAGGAGTACTAGGCCTTCCCTAAGCGTCTCTTTGTCTTCCTGTGTTCTTGACTACAGGCAGTCCTGAGGGGTCAGTGAAGTTGTGCCTGTGTGTGTCTGGTATATGAATTCCTCACTTGCCAAATCAAACTGAGACGACCTGTCATTCACCCATCTGGGGTGAGAGGGGGAGGGATTTAGTCTTGTCTCCAATCGCCTTGGAATTGTTTGAACCTCCTCAGCACCGGATAATTTATGCATCCATATAGGTGTCCCTGAGCCCCAGTTAATTTATGCGTCCGCCTAGGTGTCCGCGAGCACGTGTAGGTGTCTGCGAGCACAGGGACCACAGGGTGATGATTGCCTTTGTGTCTATTAAGGCCGCACGTGGCTAAGGTGGAGAGGGGGGGGGTTGGTGGTGGTGGCAGTGAAGAGAGCGGCAACGTGCCATTGTTTCACGGGATGGGGGGGGGGGTGGAGATGGTGGTGGAGGAGAGCGCAGCAACATGCCTTTGTGTCACGGGGTAGAGAGGGGAGATGGGGGTGGCAATGGTGAGATGTTGCTGCATAGTATCGCACAGCGTGGGGCATGAGAGTTGAGGGAGGGGGGAGGGGGGGGTAGGCCGAAGAACGAAGGGCGTCATGCATTTACTATGACGCAATTTTTCTTGTAGCAGATAGTCGAAGTTGTGCGACTCACACCGTTCAAAGAGGGGAAGGGGGGGGGGGGGGGGGGGGGTTGAGAGGGGAGAGTGGGCATAGATTTGAAATCTATTCTTTGGTTTGGCGTTTTAGTGGGACCTATCGGATGGTGTTGTCAAGCGTCACGTCACAGTTACGGTGAGTGTGACTGAATAGCCCAACTGAAGAAGTAAGCCAACCAAAATATGTTGGAGGCTACTAAAGATACTTGTTCTCTCTCTCTCTCTCTCTCTCTCTCTCTCTCTCTCTCTCTCTCTCTCTCTTTCTGCATTGCATCAACAGTTCTTTCTATGACGCCTAGAAAGTGGTCAGATGCAAACAATGCACTTTTTCTATGTTTTGTTTATACTTTCGTCTAGACCCCAAATATCTGACCCATGTAGAAGTACTGCCTACACACTGGCATCAAAAGTTTACAGACAAATATCCGTAGACCGGGTGTCATACTTGCAGTGACTGCTTTTTTTACCCTGTGCAGCCAGGTCACCACAAGGGGATGAGAGGCTCAATTCTGGGGAAAATTTAAGTTCTAAACATTTGTATGACTTGACTACTTTCATTTTAGAACCCCCCCCCCCCCCCCAAATACCAGTGTTTGTGCGCTGCAGAAAAACTGCCTATATGAAAAGCAATTATCTTAACAATCATGTTACTTGTGTTCATATTAACTTTTAATTTCAA
>JADBJO010002630.1:238386-248386 GCA_016801955.1 Conus betulinus
TTTTGGTGATAAACACCCAACGTCAGTCAATGAACAGTTTCTAAGGGGGTGTCTGCAGACGGTAATAAAAGCATAAATGCAACATGGAATTACTGAGCTTGCCAAAGGAGCAACAAATTACAAACCACATACGACGTGTTTCGACCTATTCGGTCTCCTTCAGGTAAGGGAAACAACATTCAAAACAACGGAAACAAACAACGAACACACAGCCCCCTTTGGGGCCATGTACGATGTCAGTTTGGTGAGAGGACGGATTCTGCAGTTGGTTCAGAACAGGAAAAGATACCAGATGACTTACGCTTGGTGATTTTGTTCCGTCTGGAGTGCACATGTAAGTCTTTGAGGTTTTCGTTGCGCCTAAAGGTAATGATGGATTTGGCCTCAAAGGCAGGTTTATGATTTTCTGTAATATGCCGGCTGGACTTGAGAAATCCCGCTGATGGAAAGGGTATGTGGGTGGAAGAGGTCACAGGAGATATGTCTTTCTGGCTCTTTCGGAGGCTGGTTTTCAAAGCAGTCATTCTGAATACAGCTATGGTGCGGATGAGACTATCATAAATGACAGCACTGGGGTATCCACGACTGGTGGAAAACTCAAACGTTTTGAAAAGTAACTGTAATTTCACAATTCTGAGAATACTTCTGTATTACTGAATGTGATTTACAGTGGTACTGAAAATCCATGTCAAAAAAGACAACATAAGAAAGATGATACTTTCATAGAAAAAGAAAAATTAAAGTGAAGACAAACTGTGTCCAGATACCATGTCATCGAAAATGATGGGGAAAAAAAAAAAAAAGAAAAAAAGGATTTTGCGAAACAACCGCAAACGAACAGCGGGTTTAAAGCAATTTCCTGTTATACCTTGAATAATAACTAAAAAATTTGTCTTCAAACAAACCGGTCACAGTGAACGTAAGGTTTGAAAAAAAAACTATGGATCATTCTTGTTTAGATATCACACTCAGCTGTGCTGCCTCAAGACAGTCTTGAGACAGACTCTGGGAAAGCCTGCCAGGAGTTATCGGACATAAGGCAGCATGCATGGAAGGCACAACTGATCCTTTCAAGCATATTTCTTTGTCTGTTTATGATGGCACAGAATGTGAAGTGGTGCAATGCACAAACTGCCTACTCTTTGTTTCAGTTTCTTTGATGGCCTTCCTCAGAGAGTCCTGACGATCCCAAAGCGAAACCTACAGTGACTTGTTGAACATTCTTCAGCTTCGCCTTGCCTTATCTTCCTTACCTTCAAAGTGCAGCTAAAAAGATCCGATAATTCTACCAATATTAACCCACGCTGTTCGTCACATCAGTAATGTACAGTATGTTGTACTCTGAGTCATTCATTTTGGAACGAATGACAGAAGGATTGCTAAATGAATGCACAATACGTCGTTTAATACCAAAATGTGACATGCAAAATAGTTGTAATTATCCTCTTGTTCCTTCCTACCTTTCATGATTATTATCATTATCGTTATCATTCTGTCATCACTATCGTCATCGCTGTCTTCGTCGTCATCGTCATCATCAACAACAGCAGCAGCGGCAGGATTATCATTGTTACGATTATATCATTATTGTTGTCGTCGTCGACATCATCTTCTACATCACCATCATCACCATCATCATCATCATCATGATCACTATTATTGTTATTATTATTATTATTATTATCATTATTATTATTATTATTATTGGTACTGGTATTATCATCAGCATCAGTATCATCATTATCATCATCATTTTTGTTGTTGTTGTTGCTGCTGCTGCTGCTGTTGTTGTCGTCGCTGTCGTCGTTGTTGTCGTTGTTGTTAGAGTGGTTCACATTAAAAGACCAGATATTGTCTTAGAGGGAAGCACGTATCACAAGCACACACACGCACGGAGGGAGAGAGAGAGAGAGAGAGAGAGAGAGAGAGAGAGAGAGAGAGAGAGAGAGAGGAGTGCACACCTGCTGCAGAATTCTGACCTCACTGTTCGCCATGATGATACAAGTCAATACACCAGAATCCGAATTTTAACTTCTTTAGCAATGTTCTTGTCCTCTCACTCTGTCAAAAGTCACTGGGGAACATTCTGAAGAAATGTTCACCAGATTCCTAAAGCTCTGTCGGTGGTGCGCGAAAGCCTGGGTCTCTCAAGTGGTGTCAATGTCCATTCTGCAACGTTGTTAATCCGTCGTGGTTTTCCTTCCTGTTTTTTCAGTCTTCAGCACTTCCCCTGGGGGATTGTTTAGCAAGCCCATTGGATCTTGTTATTTGACTATACTACATCGTTTCTTTTCTTGACTGATCTCAGCATCTCCTTATGGTCCTTGTTGCAGCTCAGCTAGTACCACACTTCAGTAAAAAGTGTGAGAGACAGCTGACAACCCTGACGATGACATCCCTGACAGCGACAACCCAGACGATGACAACCCTGATGATGACAACCCTGACGATGACATCCCTGACAGCGACAACCCTGACAATGACAACCCTGACAATGACAACCCTGATGATGGCAACCCTGACGATGACAACCCTGACGATGACAACCTTGACGATGACAGCCCTGACAATGACAAGCCTGACGATGACAGCCCTGACAATGACAACCTGACAATGACAAACTTGACGATGACAGCCCTGACAATGACAACCCTGATGATGACAACCCTGATGATGACAACCCTAACATTGACAACACTGACAATGACAACCCTGACGATGGCAACCCTGACGATGACAACACTGTCGATGACAACCCTGACGATGACAACCCTAACAATGACAAACTTAGCATGACAACCCTGACGATGACAACCCTGACGATGGTAACCATAACAATGACAACCCTAACGATGACAACCCTGACAATGACAACCCTAACAATGACAACCCTAACAATGACAACCCTGACAATGACAACCCTAACAATGACAACCCTGACATTCATAACCCTGACAATGACAACCCTGATGATGACAACCCTGACAATGACAACCCTGACAATGACAACCCAGACGATGACAACCCTAACGATGGCAACCCTGACGAACTTAATCTGCAGTATGGAACCACTGTAAAGTTGCACCCTGTGTGAGCGATGAACTGGTCGCTCTAAGCCAATGCGTTATCTCCATTAATATGTACAAACTGAAATCCTAAACGATCTTTTAAAAATCTTCATTGATTTATAAGAGCAAAAATGGAAGTACTGTGCCGTCAAATTTGTATGGAATTTGAAAAAAGTGAAATAGAAAGAAAGAGAGCACACGAAGGTATAAATAATAGCGGACCTGAACGGCCAGATTTACAAATAATTGTCACAGAGCAGCCGTCGTGGTAAAGTGATTAGCATCTCGGACTCCTGACTGGAAGGTCGAGGTTCGATTCCTATCAGGGTCATTTATTTATGGACTTATTACCCCTGGCCTGTGCCTACCCACAGTTGGATTTGCTATGGCTCAGTTGAGAGGACTAGGACCATACCGCCGAATTTAATTCATCAAATGGATGTGTCTCTGAGAATATTGCTAAAAATATCCTAACCAACACCACAGGTGTCTGTATAATCTCGAGCCTGGTTGACTCTAGGATATGTTATGAAAGTAAACATATAGACAGCCCTGTCAAACAGTCTCAGACCTGAATGGAAATCTGGAGCATAATCATCATCATCATCATCATCATCATCGTCTCGTCGTCGTCGTCGTCGTCGTCGTCATCATCATCAATTGTCATAAAAAAATCTCAAAGTCCGTGGACCCTCATGCCCTGATTTCATGCTGACCTCAGTTTCGATTACCCCTCCACGCCTATGCCCTTGGCTTGGTTCTGTCGGCGTCACCGGTATCGGCAAATTCATAGGGAAGTCGTTAGACGGACGTGGTGGTGCCCTCTGGAGAGAAAGCTCACTCACACTGGCTCCGTGACCAAGCAATTATTGTCATCAGTATAGGGTTTAGTAGGTGGTGTCCTGCTGGATTGGAACAGGCGTCAGTGAACAGCATTGAAGTCAGCTAGCGTCAGTCCACGGTCTCCTCTGGTGGGATGCCTCATGACGACTTGACATCGACTTCTCCCTTTGGATTGCCGATGCAGGGGCCGCAGCGGGAAGGGTCGGGGTGTGGCTGTGGACAGAGGACAGGAATGAGTGTCGTGAGTGTGGACAGAGGACAGGAATGAGTGTCGTGAGTGTGGACAGAGGACAGGAATGAGTGTTGTGAGTGTGGACAGAGGACAGGAATGAGTGTTGTGAGTGTGGACAGAGGACTGGAACGAGTGTTCTGAGTGTGGACAGAGGACTGGAACGAGTGTTCTGAGTGTGGACAGAGGACTGGAACGAGAGTTCTGAGTGTGGACAGAGGGCATGAATGAGTGTTCTGAGTGTGGACAGAGGACTGGGTTAAGTGGCGTGAGTGCAATATCACTGAAATTCCGCAGAAGATGAGACTGTATAAAAAGTCACAGCGTTGAAGTTTAACACAGTTTAGCAAATTCATTCAACAAATCATAAATGGAAAACAGTTGTGTTACTTAACTTACCTCAGCTCAACCATGCCGATAGATAGGGACCTGGAAATGATTTAACTTAACCCCATACACATGCGCTCTGGACAAGACTTTCGAAATGTTTTATTGAGCAAGAGTAGAGTTTGAACTTCTGAACTTCACATTAAGAAAAAAACACGAGCAGGGAATACTGCCAGACAGTCTTATTTCAAAGGGAACACTGGTATTCAAATTCATCACTATGTTCCAGCATGTGTGAGAAGCTGCCAAGAAGAAGAACAAGCCATCAACTTACGGAGAATACCATTTCAAAAGAACACCAGGGCCCAGATGTTCAGAGAGAAGAGAGCGCTATACTGTGCTTTTGTCCATTCACTGGTCGTCGTTGGAAGATGACCAGAGCCCGTTTACCTGTGTCACACTGCGTCATGACCGTTCTCTGTCTGCCATGCAGTGTGGCACTTCTAAACAGGACAACAAGGAGAACTGGCATCTCATTTATCAGCGTGGCACATCCAAACAGGACAACAAGGAGAACTGGCATCTCATTTAACAGCGTGGCACTTTCAAACAGGACAACAAGGAGAACTGGCATCTCATACAAACAAAAGTATGTCATGACTGCAGGACTCGGAGAATAACTATCATACCTTAAAACGCACTACAGAGCAGCGAGATTGGCTGGCATACAACAAAAGCATGTGAGGGTTGTAGAGCAGGAAGAATGACCGTTGTGTAACAAAATTATGTCAAGGCATCAGAGCAGGGACACTGACTATCATACAACAAATAACATGCTAGGGGCTGCAGGGACACTGACTATTATACAACAAATAACACGCCAGGGGCTGCAGGGAGACTGACTATCATACAACAAATAACATGCTAGGGGCTGCAGGGACACTGACTATCATACAACAAAATAACACGCTAGAGGCTGCAGGGAGACTGACTATCATACAACAAATAACACGCTAGGGCTGCAGGGAGACTGACTATCATACACAAAAATAACACGCCAGGGGCTGCAGGGACACTGACTATCATACAACAAATAACACGCCAACAAATAACACGCTAGGGGCTGCAGGGAGACTGACTATCATACAACAAATAACAAGCCAGGGGCTGCAGGCAGACTGACTATCATACAACAAATAACACGCCAGGGGCTGCAGGGAGACTATCATACAACAAATAACACGCCAGGGGCTGCAGGAAGACTGACTATCATACAACAAATAACACGCCAGGGGCTGCAGGGAGACTGACTATCATACAACAAATAACACGCCAGGGGCTGCAGGGGAGACTATCATACAACAAATAACACGCCAGGGGCTGCAGGAAGACTGACTATCATACAACAAATAACACGCCAGGGGCTGCAGGAGACTGACTATCATACAACAAATAACACGCCAGGGGCTGCAGGGACACTAACTATCATACAACAAATAACACGCCAGGGGCTGCAGGAAGACTGACTATCATACAACAAATAACACGCCAGGGGCTGCAGGGACACTGACTATCATACAACAAATAACACGCCAGGGGCTGCAGGGAGACTGACTATCATACAACAAATAACACGCCAGGGGCTGCAGGGAGACTGACTATCATACAACAAATAACACGCCAGGGGCTGCAGGGAGACTGACTATCATACAACAAATAACACGCCAGGGGCTGCAGGGACACTAACTATCATACAACAAATAACACGCCAGGGGCTGCAGGAAGACTGACTATCATACAACAAATAACACGCCAGGGGCTGCAGGGACACTGACTATCATACAACAAATAACACGCCAGGGGCTGCAGGGAGACTGACTATCATACAACAAATAGCACGCCAGGGGCTGCAGGGACACTAACTATCATACAACAAATAACACGCCAGGGGCTGCAGGAAGACTGACTATCATACAACAAATAACACGCCAGGGGCTGCAGAAAGACTGACTATCATACAACAAATAACACGCCAGGGGCTGCAGGGAGACTGACTATCATACAAATAACACGCCAGGGGCTGCAGGGACACTAACTATCATACAACAATAACACGCCAGGGGCTGCAGGGAGACTGACTATCATACAACAAATAGCACGCCAGGGGCTGCAGGGAGACTGACTATCATACAACAAATAGCACGCCAGGGGCTGCAGGGGACTGACTATCATACAACAAATAGCACGCCAGGGGCTGCAGGGAGGCTGACTATCATACAACAAATAGCACGCCAGGGGCTGCAGGGAGACTGACTATCATACAACAAATAGCACGCCAGGGGCTGCAGGGAGGCTGACTATCATACAACAAATAACACGCCAGGGGCTGCAGGGAGGCTGACTATCATACAACAAATAACACGCCAGGGGCTGCAGGGAGACTGACTATCATACAACAAATAACACGCCAGGGGCTGCAGGGACACTGACTATCATACATCAAAATAACACGCCAGAGACTGCAGGGAGACTGACGTTTAGTTGGTTGGTTTCATGAGTGAGTGAGTAAATTTCCTGTATTGTTTTATTTGACTTTACAACGTTTGTGCCACAAAACTGTTCTCGATATGGCGCTGTATACTTGTCGATTTTTATTATTAACATTATTATCACCATTTTCATCATCATCATCATCATCATCATCATCATCATCATCATCATCATCGTCATCACTACTATCAAATGAGTCTCATGCTCACTCCAACGTCCAGTTTCGTCTGCACTATGCAGAGACGCACAAATTTTTCTTTTGGACTTAATTTTAACCCATAAAGTAAGCAGGTTTCTTGTAGTTCTGAGCAGGCATAGCAATCCATCGTCGTCCTCATCGCCAACACTATTCCAGAAACATGCCAGTATTGCCTCACAATCGGCAACACTAATGCTGATAGAGGCAACTACTGGTCTGTATTTGTCAGTATTGAGCCAATTCTGGCATCATTCTAGCATAACCGTTTAGAATATGTCAGTATTCGGTCAATTCTGGCATAACTCTGTCCTACTTATGGATTCCCGCCCCAGTGCCAGCTCTTGTTTTTATTTGTTTATGTCGTGTCTAGAGGGACTTTGGTGTCTTTTTGGGTAGGTCACCCCAGGTTTCAGGAATAACGATAATGTCTGGTGTGACATCATCAAGAACATTCATGATCTCTGCTATCTTCACTGTCGCCGATTGAAAGTTTCTATGGAGAAATCTCTCAGAGGCCGATGTTTCCACTTGTTCAACTGACGTGACCTCAAGGGGTGAAGGATGTATAAACTAATGGCCGCTTCACGTGAAGTTCTATCAGTGTTGAACAGGGGACTGGCAGATCTGACAAGGAGCATTCTGTGTCCGCCAGAATCCCGTGGAGGTATGTTGACGTGGGTATGCTGAGTGGTCAAACCAAAACAGAGGGACTGGGTGTCTGTGTTGGACCTGGTGCTGGGTGGTCAAACCAAAACACGATGACCTGGGTATGATGTTTATTTGTTTATGTCGTGTCAATCCAAAACACGATGACGGTATGGGTAGGTCATGCAGAGGAATCAACGCCCATGTTGCGCCGACACGAGGAGGTAACTGATGCTCTCTGCTCATTTCACTGTCGCCGAGTGTTGTTATTTTGCCTGAGGAAAATCTCAGTGGCCGATGTTTCCACGTGTGTTCAATTGACATGACCTCAAGGTCAAGGATGTAACTAATGGCCGCCACGTGAAGTTCTATCAGTGTTGAACAGAGAACTGGCAGATCTGACAGGGAGCATTCTGTGTCCCCAGAATCCCGTGGGGGTAGAAAGTGTTCAGCTTGACCATACTCCGGATCGCGTTGTGAGCAGCATTGTGGCCTAGCGGTGAGTGGATGTTGACGTGGGTATGCTGGGTGGTCAAACCAAAACACGATGACCTGGGTATGCTGGGTGGTCAAACCAAAACACGATGACCTGGGTATGCTGGGTGGTCAATCCAAAACACGATGACGGTATGGATAGGAACTGCACGATGAATCAACGCCCATCTTGCGCCGATCACGAGGAGTAAAACTGATTGTTCGTTCTCATTTTCGTTGTGGTGAGTGTTGTTTATTTTGCCTGAAGAAGCCCTAAGAGGTCGAAACGCGTCGTGTTTTGTCTTGTAAGTCGTTTGTCCGTGTTTTTCCCAATGGCACCATGATATACAGTACATATTTACAACAAAGGCAAAAACAACCAGTCCCTTAACTAGGGGTACAATGTATTCCATCAACACATCCAGATGTCACAGTTCTCCAATCCATTTCATGTATGTCTACTGTTCGATACAAAAAAGAAAGGCATATTTTTGTTCAAGTGCCATTTACTTCAAATTTGTCATTTAGCAAAAATTCCATTGAAATTATTTTCACAACAGAATTTTGTTTGTTTCAAGTGCCATTAATTCCAGTTTCATTTCCAATGTCTGCACAGTTCACGTCGCTGATACACACCGCTCCAGGCAGCGAGGACTCAGTATAAGAGACACAGAGTAGATCACATTGCAGATCACCTCTGCTGACATGGTGTCCTCCTGGAGGGCGGTGAACAGCTCGTTGACGTTGTCGGGAGCGTGCACTCGCGCCTGGGCTCGTCTGTCCAGCTAAAACCCGTATGTGCTCAATGGGGTTGAGATCTGGCGACACTGAGGGCCCAGGAAGAACGTTGATGTTGTTGTTGGCGAGGGTTTGCATTGTTAGTCGCGCAGTATGAGGCCTGGCATTGTCCTGTTGGAACAGCGTGCGAGGCCCGGCCATAAGAGGCAGGACATGAGGCTGGAGAATTTCAGCCACATACTATAGGGTGTTCAGTGTGCTTCAGACTCGCAGCATAATGGATGGCCCCCCAAACCATGACGTCCCCACCACCATGGGCAGATGCCTCATCTATGCAATTCTGTGCAAAGCGCTTGCCATGTCTGTGGTACACCCTCCTCCTCCTGTCATGGCGCTGGAGCAGGAAGAAAGACTCAACTGAAAACCAGACCCTGTTCCAGTGTTTTCCTCAGGGTCCATGTGAGGTCCTCTGACAGGTCTGCAAGCCCAATAGCCCAGCATGCAGACGATTCCGAACAGTCTGGTCAGAGATTCTTTGACCTCCGGGTAATTGCTGGTCACTTTGTGAGGCTGACTGAAAGCGATTTCGCAGGGTGGCTGACACGGATGTAGCGGTCTTGAGCTGGAGCTGTCACCAAAGGTCTTCCAGAGCGTGGTCGGTCTGCCTTTGGAGCCGCGGATGCGATGACGAGTCAGAAGCTGCTCAGGGTGCACTGGCTCACGTTGAAGTTTCGGGTGACTTCAGACTGACTTTGTCTAGTTAGCAGTTTTCTCACGTTCTTGCTGACCGAGTCGCACCATCTTTGCATTTTGTATTGATGGACTGGTTTTCCTCAGAATGACTCACTGGGTGTATGGTTTGTTTGCCTTCCTTTGAGTATTCATTCACCAAAACGTGCATGAATTTGCTTCACTCGGGCGCAAACT
>JADBJO010002630.1:253386-265886 GCA_016801955.1 Conus betulinus
TGTGCGCGCGCGCGCGCGCGCGCGTTTCTACTTAATATCATAATAACAATCTGCATCAAACAGTGGTAGTTGTAGAAAAAAGCAGCAGCGTCAGCAATAAAAACAAAAACAAACAAACAAAAATCCACCACCAACAACAAAAGTGATGATGATGTTGACAGGCGCAGTTCCAAATGAATTTAGCCCAAAGCGCCGTGTGCTAACCCAACACGCACGCTCACGTCAACATATGCATTCACACTAACAATTATAATGACATACTACTACTACTAATGATAAAAGTAATAGACAATTTTTAAATTCATCGACTGAAACAATCTACAAATTGATTAACCAGTGTGTTCTATAAGAAGAATATTGGGATGGATGAATGATTATCAAGATACGTATATATACTTACAAATCAAACATAGTAGCAACTGAAATTGACACAGGAGTCATTTTTTTCTATGGGAGTCAATATTCTACGTAGCCCTGGGAGTCAATATTCTACAGTAGGAGTCAATATTCTCCGTAGAATATTGATCCAAAACCTGTAGAAAACTGAACGGTTCATTTTTCTTTGGAGAAATTTCTTCGGAGTCAGTATTCTCCGTAACACCAGCAGACATACAGATCAACAGGCAAAACTCACTAAAAGGTCATTTTGATGAGGTCTGTTTAGGCATTCTGATGGATGTTGTTCTCCAGGGTCTGTTTCTCCTGTTTCAGTCCAGCTGACTATATCTCTACCTCAGAGAGGGGAGGGGGGGGTTCATTATCACCGCAGGGTTTGCTTCTATCCTCATGGAAATGAATGTTGAAGGACTGAGCCGCCACTGAAACGCAACACACATTGAGGTCCAAACCTTGACCCAGTGGTCTTGGGTCTTCTTTAGACAGGACAAGCACTTAACCTGCTCTTTGATTAGAATAGATAGATAAGTAAAATCATAAATAAATAGAAAATCACAATGCCACTCTTCTAATTTTAGAAAATTAGAAGAGTGGCATTTTTATTTTCTATTATGTTTTCTTCCTTTGGAGGACTATTGCTTTTGATTCTCGTAAATAAATAGATGAATAAAATAAATAAATAAAATGTTGAAGTGCTCATCCACTGGGTGAACCCAGACTTTGAAGTGCCGATACACTGGTCCTCTTCAAGCAAGACAACAGCAGGAGGTCAAGCATCGAAGTTTCAACGTTTGTTGCCTTCATCTGGTGGATCACAGCATTCCTTTTCAAGTTTTGACACTCGCCTGCAGTCATAATGCTTTGAGACCTCGACCTTCATGGTCAGCTTTGGAACTTAACCCTTTCTTTTTCTGCCTGATCTGTCACGCATTTCACTGACGTGGGGTGAGGGAATTCTTGTAGCGTTGGGTATGTAACAGTGAGGACCAAGAACTTTATCATTTCTCTTCCAAATGAATAATGTTCAGTAAAGTCAAACAAATAGCAGGTGTATATATCTGCCATATTTCGTGGATATTAATTGTTGCTTTCATATGAAAGCCAAAAACTTCTAAAAGCACTGTCTGAAACGTTTTTTCGTGGTCGTATTTCATTGCTGATTTAGCTCCCACTGATATCAGCCAAAGACTTGTCAGTGATCGTGATTTTACTGCAAATGTGAGGTACCAGCGCAGATCTATGAATGTTTGTGCTGACCGTCTGTTAAAGGTTAAAACATGTCGACACAAAATTCCAATGCAACGTCCACCTGGACTGAATTCCCTAAGAGAATGGTCATTCCTGAAGGGTGTGTGGTTTTGCGAGTTAACACTGGTGGATTCACTCCTTGGGACAATCCGGACAACATCATCAGTCAGGACGTTGAACAGGCCGTGGACACAGCAGTGGGCGCCGTGTGTCTGCCCATCCTCTTTCTCATCTCTGCTCCATCCAACATCCTCAACATGCTGGTGTTCTGGAAGCAAGGCCTCAAAGAACGCATCAACCTCTGCCTCTTTTATCTCTCGCTGGTCGACTTTCTCCATATGTTTCACGCCTTCCTGTGTAATGTAGATCGATTGTATGTTCCACTTAACCAAGTTGTCAAGTTTGGCCCAGTGCTACGTTTTATTGCAGTTTCACAGACTGTTGGGGTTTCTTAGCCTGACTTGGCTGTCAGGGTTTGTCTCCACGCTGATCGCTTGTGAGAGATGTTTCTGTGTTGTCAGTCCACTCCGTTCACGAACGATACTGAAGACCAGAACAGCTGCCTTCATTCTTGCATTTGCCGCTGTGGTCATTTTAACAGGCGGAATTATTGGCACTATGAGATGGGACATAACCTGTGTGTTTGATCCACAGACCAACAGGACTTCCGAGTCATTCCTCACCAGTCAGTTCTACGCCAACAACAGATCTTACCTGGATGTCCTCTTCCTCTTCTATGCCACAGTACAACCTCTCATTTACGTCACTGTTATATGGTGACGACGATCGTGACGTCATTGAAACTGAAGACAATGGTGGCCTGGCGAGAGCAGACGTCATCAAAAACATTGTCATCCCGTGAGATCATGCTGACACGTATGCTCATTGCGGCCTCTGTTCTGTACATCGTGTGCTCGTTTCCTTCCACAGTCTCAGGAACATATGTTTTGTTTGTTCCAGATATAGGTATAAATGGACGCTATTATAACTTTACCAATCTTTTGCGGAATTTGTTTGAGCTGGCTTCCTTTATCAATGCTTCATTTAACTTCTTTGTCTATTTATTTCTTGGATCCAAGTACAGGAACACTTTACAAACACTTCTCTACCGTTTTCCATGCCGGTCAACAAAACCAGAAAGCAACGAGTAGAGAAGAATGACAAAGATTGCAGAGAAAGCTGGGCAGATCAAGGGGCAGAACTTGCACCTTTCCATTCATAAACTGTGAGTTGACCGTTTTATCCATAGTAATTCCCATCTGGTCTAAAATGTACTCATATTTGCTTAATACGTTATACCTGCTTCGATAGGCCTGTGGAAAATTCTATTCGAATTCCAAGAGCGAAAAACATGCAACACATTCACAACATTGCTTTTTTTTTTTTAAGTAATTCTTTTGTCTACAGCTGTCAAGTCTTTGGATCTGCTTAAATTGAAACATTCTGCTTGCACCATCCAGCTGGAACTGAACCATCATTATTCTTTAACTTTCTCCGTTTTGCAATCTGCATAACCTTTTCAATACAACCTGAGCCCAACCACCAACTTCCGTATTTTCCTTTCACCCTTCGTATTTTCCTTTTTCCTTTTTCGCGAACTTCACATTTCCGATTTTAACCCGGAAAGAAACTAGGGAAAACAACATTCAAAACAATGGAAACAAACAACGAACAAACAGCCCCCTTTGGGACATATACGATGTCAGGTTTGGTGAGAGGACGGATTATGCAGTTGGTTCAGAACAGGAAAAGATACCAGATGACTTACGCTTGGTGATTTTGTTCAGTCTGGAGTGCACATGTAAGTCTTTGAGGTTTTCGTTGCGCCTGAAGATATAACGATTGGTTTGGCCTCAAAGGCAGGTCTATGATTTTCTGTAATATGCCGGCTGGACTTGAGAATCCCGCTGATGGAAAGGGTATGTGGGTGGAAGAGGTCACACGATATGTCTTTCTGCCTCTTTTGGAGGTTGGGCTTCCAAAGCAGTCATTCTCAATACAGGTATGGTGTGGATGACCTATCATAAATGACACTCTAAACTCTGAACCCAGTTTGATGAATAGCCTTCAGCCCTTGTCACTGGGGATGGTTGCACAAAATAAGCCAAAAGGTACTAAAAGTAACAATTAAATCCACATACAGTTCAAGCATTCTGTTTGCATATGCCTTAATTTAAATGCTTTGACTAGTAATATAGCCAAGCGCACAAACACATTCTTATTTTCACATGCTAACAGAAGAGTTAATTTGAAAGTTGATGGATTGTTATAGTACTTAGTCGGGATATAGTGGTGTCGTAGAGCCTCGCACCTCAGACATTGTAAGACAGAATGAACTTCCGTTTCTTTTGGGGATTCACAGAAAGGACACGCCATCTCTTCCTCTGTTACATTAGTTCTAAAACGGAATCTGTGAATATTGATTTGTGCCATGCCAAGCCAGAAGCAAATGAGATTGGTTCTAGCTTCAATATGTTTCAGATCCAACAAATATGATGAAAGCCCCAAACTACTTTGGAATGTATTGGTTCTAGCTTCAATATGTTTCAGATCCAACAAATATGATGAAAGCCCCAAACTACTCTGGAATGTATTGGTTCTAGCTTCAATATGTTTCAGATCCAACAAATATGATGAAAGCCCCAAACTACTTTGGAATGTATTGGTTCTAGCTTCAATATGTTTCAGATCCAACAAATATGATGAAGCCCCAAACTACTTTGGAATGTATTGGTTCTAGCTTCAATATGTTTCAGATCCAACAAATATGATGAAAGCCCCAAGCTACTTTTGAGTGTATTGGTTCTAGCTTCAATATGTTTCAGATCCAACAAATATGATGAAAGCCCCAAACTACTTTTGAATGTACGGTACAATTAGAAACGTTCGCTAGCAGAGACCAATGTTCTCTGAACTCACTAATTAGCCTGTCACGAAAAGTGGCAAGAACTTTTTTTTCATCCTCGATCCGCTGATTTTCCCAAACTTCTTGACATCCGTATTTGTACAGCGTAAAACAAACAGACGAGGACCATGCATTTCGATTTTGCTCATGAAGGTAGTGTTGTAACATCTTGTAACGGCAGTTGATGTCCGGCATCTTGAGAGGTTTAAGGCAATATTTAATGCATCTCACATATAAATTAATATACAGGGAAATCAGCCCAGTTCACCATAGACCACTGCATTCGGTATTCTGATTCTAACATTTAGAAAACGCTTCAGTGCGAAGATATGAACTTTTTCAATTATGTCATTATTTGCAATAAGACCCCAAACTTCCGCACCATAGTTCAGCATCGGTTGTACTTGTGCATCAAACAATTTTAAAAATATTTTTGGAGTTTCTTCACCAATCGACCGTAATAACTTAAAAATGTTAATTACCCCCTTTTTTTGCATGCCCAGCCAATTCCTTTAAGATGTGTGAAAATGACAATCTGGTTGAAAAAATAAAAACACCTAAATATTTATACATGTTAACTACCGACATCTTTCTCCATAAAACCAAATTTCTCTTATTGATAAATGCCCACCATTTCTGAACACAACAATGTCGGACTTGTCAAGATTTACCGACAAACCAAGACTCGTTGCAGTATCGTGTAGCACATTCAGCTGATTCTCAAGACCAGTTGCAGAGTCGGATATTAATATTATGTCGTCTGTAAACATAAGGATAAGTATTTCTAGTAAGTCGGGAATCAACTGAAGACTATGCTTTCCCTTATTAACGATTTTACATGCCAATTCATCAATAAAGAGTGAGAATAATACAGGAGGAGAATAATACAGTGAGAATAATGCAGACATCTCCTTGTTTAAGCCCTATAGGACACAAAAAGTATCACTTAACTCACCACCTGTTCTTACTCTTGCTTTAACTACATGATACATACTTGTTATAGCGTTATACATTCTTCCACGAATACCTCTTTTCTTCAGAACATTCCACAGTTTTGTGTGTACAATCGAGTCAAAGGCTTTTCTAAAGTCTATGAATGCGACATATAATTTTTATAGTACGATAATTGTTTCTGTATCATCGCAAATGAAGTGAAGACATGATCGATGGTATTGTATTTCTTTCTAAAGCCTGTTTGACTTTCATTTATGACGTTATTTTCTTCAACCCATTTATTCAATCTTTGACTTAAAATGTTACTATAAATTTTACCACAAACACTGAGAAGGGATATGCCCCTATGATTGTCAGGAGAACCCCTATCACCTTTTTTATGAAATGGTTGAATAATAGCTTCTAACCACTGGGATGGATAAATACCCGAAGAGAACAGTTTGTTAAACAAAAGTATCAGAAAATGTACAATGATAAGAGCTGCATTTTTGAAAACTTCTTGAATTAAACGATCAGGGCCAGCTGTCTTACCATTCTTAAGGGCACGTATAGCTGCAAAAAAAACTTCACCCTCTGTAATATCACTTTCAAGAGTATCTATGTCAAGATTTCCATCTTCACCAATAGTAACAGTTTCTGACTGATCACGAGTACTATTTTCGTCATCCTCATATGAATCAGAATGAAACACACCAGAAAAATGTCTGTCTGAACCACTCCTCTTTGCTGATCAAGCAGCCTGATGGCATGTTCGTGTTAAAAGATTCCACTTTGCTCCAGAATTCCTTGGGATTTCCTGTGTTTTCGTTCAGGGACTTAACAACTTTATCACGGTGAGCCTTATGCTTTGTCCGTAGCAGTTCTTTGTACTCCCTGCGTTTTTGATTATAGTGCTCTCTGTTTGTTTGCTCCTCTTCAGATTCAGCATTGCTTCCCATATCTCTGTTTGTTCTAATTTGTCTGCTTTCTGTACTCCTCAATCTTGCTTTATCTGGCTTTGGCTTAAGGTTATACAGTTTGCGTAAATCCCGGCGGAGCTCGCGCTTTGAATCTTTACAGTCTGAGTCAAACCAAGCTGCTGTTTTATTTTTGCCAATAACAGTAATTGTTTTCCATACATGAACTTGCATCATGCAATGCCTCGTTAAAACAATTAATTCCTTCGTTAACGTCAACATCAATTAGACGTGCTGCTTTTTCTCTAACGTATTTTTAAAATTCTTCGTCAGACACTTTGCATAAAAAAAAGCATTTACTTTTCCCGTGTCCCATTTCAACTTTTCAATTTTAATAGGACTTGGGGCCATACCCTGTACACCGTCATCGTCAGTATGCCAAATACACAGTTCCACAGGCATATGCTTAGATTCAATGCGTGGTGTGACATTCAAATCTGTGCATAATTTTAGTAATACATGAGAAGTTATGAAGTAATCGACAATACTGCATCCGGTTGGAGAATATAAGTGTAATTGCCAAAAGAAGCATCATTTTGTAGAGTACTGTTTCGTAAGCACAAATCAAAGCATTTACACAAGTTAATCAATTGCTTCCTGACGTCATTACAGATTTCATCTTTTGATGTTCGACTAGCATCACCATCATCATCGTCATCATCATCTATGTCACGTGATGGGTCCACACCTAAGTCTTCACTGCTTTCACATGCATTTTCGCCACCAGTGCGTGCATTAAAGTCCCCCATCATCAAGAAAGGACAGTTGCCACGTGTTTGAATGAGGTCCATTATGCAATGTTCCAAGATAGTAACACCATTTGTGATTTCTGTGTCTCTATAATGCTCAGATGAACCGGGTGGTAAATAAACACCAACCAGAAGAAAGGTATCATCAAAAGTAAAGAGCTCCCCTGCCATTTTCACAACAGTAATATTGTCATATCCCACATGTACTTGTTCAACATAATTTGACAGCTCTGTCTCCACGAGTAGTGCAAGACCACCAGACAAACGTGCAGTCACTCCTTCAGACAACCTAACCCCATGTATTACAAAAACATCATAATCAGCAAAAAAAAGATAGGATGGAAAGTTTGTAGCATATGTTTCAACGAGTAAACAAAAATCGAATTCCAAAGATAAGCCTTCAGTCCCAAGTTGAAAACCTGTGAAATTCGGTTGGAGAAATATAAGTGTATATGCTGGGTGTGTGTGTGTGTGTGTGTGTGTGTGTGTGTGTGTGTGTGTGTGTGTGTGCGCGCGCGCGCGCGCGTGCGTGTGTGTGTGTAAGTGTGTGTGTGTGTGTGTGTGTGTGTGTGTGTGTGTGTGTGTGTGTGTGTGTGTGTGTGTGTGTGTGTGTGTGTGTGAACGATTAGGCGTGTCGGCGTGTGTGTGTGTGTGTGTGTGTGTGTGTGTGTGTGTGTGTGTGTGTGTGTGTGTGTGTGTGTGTGTGTGTGTGTGTGTGTGTGTGTGTGTGTGTGTGTAGGTGTCGTCAAAAAACACGATGACGTGGGTATGCTGGGTGGTCAAACCAAAACCCGATCACGTGGGTATGTGGGTGGTCAAGCCAAAACACGATGACCTGGCTATGCTGGATGGTCAATCCAAAACACGATGGCGGTATGGATAGGAACTGCACGATGAATCAACGCCCATCTTGCGCCGATCACGAGGAGATAAGATTGATTGTTCGTTCTTCATTTTCGTTGTGGTGAGTGTTGTTTATTTTAACTGAAGAAGGCCTAAGAGGTCCAAACGCGTCGTGTTTTGTCTTTTAATTCGTTTGTCCATGTTTTTCCCAATGGCACCATGATATACAAGTACATATTTACAACAAAGGCAAAAAACAACCAGTCCATTAACTAGGGGTACAATGTATTCCATCAACACATCCGGGTGTCACAGTTCTCCAATCCATTTCATGTATGTACGTGTTAATTGGCGGAGTTTTTTTTTTCAAATACCTTTTCAAATTCATAATTATTTAGTTTTCAGAAACTTCTTTCCTTACAGCGCTTTCTTCTCGCTATACTTTTGTATCCTTCACAGGCTGCTTTCAGATTTTGTGAACCCCTGGTTCCGAGAATACCACAGAATTATGGACTGGTGTTCATCACCATGTGATGCCAAGGGAACACACAACACGATCAGCGGTGCCTCAGTGACGGGTCTGAATCAGCGGACGAAAGGTCTCTGAGCAGCCGATGAATGGTTCTGTTTTCAGATAGACTACAGTGGCCGCCATTTGCTGCTAGTGAAGGATTTATATCTATAACCTAAGGTCCTAATCTCTCTCTCTCTCTCTCTCTCTCTCTCTCTCTCTCTCTCTCTCTCTCTCTCTCTCTCTCTCAGAATCTTATTTCATTGATTGCTACTTTGATTTGTATTTTGCCAAGTCATTACTACAATGACTGAAAAAATGTTAGCCTGCACTTGTTTTCCCCCCACTATTTAATTGTTCAGCATGATATTGTTTGGTCAATCGGTGGGAGATTGCATCTCTTAGGAGATCCAAGTAAAGTTTGTTCTGCACAATTTTTAGCCACAGACAATGCTTGGGTTATTGAACAGCAGAGCTAACCACTCAGACTGTTCCATATCTTTTCGCATCCTTGAATGGATCCTCAAGCATAGACTGTCCCTTACAATTATATACTGTTTGCATAATACTTTTAGTTTTTCGGCAACTTTTTGTCCTCTCCACACTTTCGTTTGTTCTATTTCACTAACCTTCGCTGGCTGCTTTGGGGGTTCTGTTGGATTCTTTTATGAACCCTTGGTGGTGAGAACCCCACAGAATTACGGACTGTGGTGTGTCTCTATTTGACACCAAGAGCACAGACACAATCAGCTGTATCTCCCTGATGTGTCCGATGCAGCGGACGAAAGGCCTAGGAGCAGGCAATATACAAATAGTTCGGCCTTCGAGAGAGATTACGATGGTTCCCTCAGGCAGTTAGTGAATGGTTTCTCTTTATATATATATATATATATATATATATATATATATATATATATATATATATATATATATATATATATATATATATCTGTTAAAATAGGATGATAAAAGGAAGTTTTAAAACACCTATAAACCTATATATATATTCCCCCTATTTTCTTCATCTTCAACTTTTTTCTAAAAGTTCAAATCTTTGCCAGATCATTACTACAATGACTGAAGAATTGTTAGCTGCACTTGTTTTCCCCCCACTACTTAATTGTTCAGCTTGATTTGTATATGACACTGGATTGTTTTCTCTCGTTTAGTCGTGTGTACATCCCGCTTCGGTAAGGCCTTTCTTTGAATAAAATGTTTGAGTCTTGAGTCTGTGTGTGTGTCGCAGGCCTAGTGCCCACGAAACCAAGACCAACACCCTTTCCCACTCTTACTCTAACACTAACCCACTAACACAGTTCCATTTCCAACATTTAATGACACTTCATTGCACAAACCACAAAACAATAGAATCACACGAAACAACATACAACAAAACGCATATGATGAGGGGGATGGGGATGAGGATGATTATGATGAGTACCAGAATAAATTAATTATAACCATAGAACAGGTTGTGAACAGAGAACATAAAAGCAAACAAAAAGATGTTCAAAGGTCCAAGCACCCCGCGCCCGGGAAAGAGTCAATTGCTGGCACTGTGGGGGATGGTAGCACGCAGGCAATGTAGCCCTGCGAGCGCAGAGAAGAATTTTGAACTTTGGGCGTCGAAATGGGTATGAGGATGAAGGTCCCAGGGCGCAGTCTCCAGGGGGATAGCTTGCTGAAGGAATGGCTGGTGATGATGAAGAGGAAGGTGGAGGACTGGGGATGGATGGTTCAAACGTAAGTACACGATAAGAAAAAAAAAAGGCCTGGAGACAAGGGAAATTGCCGTAAGGGAGGGGAAATGGAATATTTTAGATGACTAAAAATAACGAAGTCTTTCCCCAGCTCTGTTTCTCCATGTAAAAGTTATGATTTTGGTTAGCATCTCCCTTTCCTCTTATAGAAGTTAAATATTAAGGAAGATTTTAGAGAGTGTGGGGCAAGTTAACGCTTACGTGACTATAATAAAATGACTACCATAATGTCCCCTTCTTCAATATAAGGCTTCTACAATGTTTTCTTCCACTTTTGTATTGAATCAAGAGTGATTTCAAAGGATTTCCTTTTATATACACCAGCCCAAAAGAAATGAGAATAGCAAAGCCAAAATAAACGCGTTTTCATCCAAACAATAGTAACATAGTACATTTACACTACATCAAACAATGTGCTTACCATAAAATAATATAACGATACAATAATAATTCGAGTCGGAGGTAAACGAAACGATATCTTCACCTTTCTGTGATAAGCTTTTTTACGCATGAAATAAACCCCAGTTATTCAATAAAGAGGGTCACGCACCAACAATGAAAAGAATAAGAGACAAGGCTGACTAGGGTTTCCTTTCTCCCCCTCCTGTCTGAATCCAATTGTAGCTGAAAGTGAAGTTTTTTTTTTTAGAAATGGGAAAGCAAGAATAATATACATATTTATAAAACAATAGCAAACAAAAATGAAAATATACACATACATACACAGACTGTTAACTCACCAAAACCTGTGAGTGAGCTCTGGGGACAATACAGGGTCTGGACAAACAGACACCTCACCGCGGACACAAATGAGCGTCACAACGATGCTCGGACGACCCAAACCTTACCGGCGCGGTCAGCCCCGAAGACCTCCCTCCAAGGCTCTTGATAAAAAAAAAGGAATGTTCTCAGTCCCGGCTAACGGGACTCGAACTCTGCTCGCTCTCAAGGTGAGCCAAGTGATCAGCATGGGCCGCACGGGATGTCTGTACACTGATGCCACTTTAGCTGACACCCAATAACGTGCGTGAAGCGTGCACGCGAGGAACGCGCGCGCGCGCACGCACACACACACACACACACACACACACACACACACACACACACACACACACACAACATGTGTAAACACGCAAAGCATAGACGCACGCCTAAAACATTTGACAGTTCGTGACACATACAAAAACACAAAATACTACAGGCAGCCAGAGCAGACAACCACTCTATGGGAACAACAGAAAGTCGATGGCAAGATGCAACACCTACTTCTGGCTGTATTGTATGGTTTGTTGATTGGTAAGATACAATACCTACTTCTGGCTGTATTGTATGGTTTTGTTGATTGGTAAGATACAACACCTACTTCTGGTTGTATTGTACGGTTTGTTTATTGGTAAGATACAACACCTACTTCTGGTTGTATTGTATGGTTTGTTTATTGGTAAGATACAACACCTACTTCTGGTTGTATTGTATGGTTTGTTTATTGGTAAGATACAACACCTACTTCTGGCTGTATTGTATGGTTTGTTTATTGGTAAGATACAACACCTACTTCTGGCTGTATTGTATGGTTTGTTTATTGGTAAGATACAACACCTACTTCTGACTGTATTGTATGGTTTGTTTATTGGTAAGATACAACACCTACTTCTGGTTGTATTGTATGCTTTGTTTATTGGCAAGATGCAACACCTACTTCTGGTTGTATTGTATGCTTTATCTATTGCAAAGATACAACACCTACTTCTGGTTGTATTGTATGGTTTGTTTATTGGTAAGATACAACACCTACTTCTGGCTGTATTGTACGGTTTGTTTTGTTTGTTTATTGGTAAGATACAACACCTACTTCTGGTTGTATTGTATGGTTTGTTTATTGGCAAGATACAACACCTACTTCTGGCTGTATTGTATGGTTTATTTATTGGCAAGATACAACACCTACTTCTGGCTGTATTGTATGGGTTTATTTATTGGCAATATGCAACACCTACTTCTGGCTGTATTGTGTGGTTTGTTTATTGGCAAGATGCGACACTACTTCAGGTTGTATTGTATGCTTTGTTTATTAGCAAGATGCAACACCTACTTCTGGTTGTATTGTATGGTTTATTTTGCTTTTCGCAAATGGTAGTGCTGTGTCGAGTAGGTTCCATCCTTCTGCAAAAGTAGCAA
>JADBJO010002630.1:270886-282179 GCA_016801955.1 Conus betulinus
GTCATGTTTAATCAGTGTCGTTCTCCAATGTTTCATTCGTCTGACTGACTTGTTGTTGGAAATAATATTGCTGCTGACAAAGATGGAATGGTTGTGTATCTGTGAATTGGGATCTCGCTGGCTAGAATGTATTGTGACAGTGTAATGTATGTGTGCCGCAGCCTGGTTGATGTGGTCGCGTCGATGTACATGAACTTTTGTGTTTTATAATACAGTGTGTGTGTGTGTGTGTGTGTGTGTGTGTGTGTGTGTGTGTTTGCGCGCGCGCGCGCGCGTGTGTGTGTGTATGTGTGTGTGTGTGTGTGTGTGTGTGTTGTGTGTGTGTGTGTGTGTGTGTGTGTGTGTGTGTGTGTGTGTGTGTGTGTGTGTACGTGTGCGTATGTGCTGGCGTGAACATTGCATGTGCGCGTGCGTGCGGGTCTGCGTAGCAGCACCAGCAGCAGTAATAACAGTGGTTTGTGTTGTTGGTGTCTACGAGATTCATCTTTGTCTTGGCCGATTCCGACATCCAAAATTAGTACAGACAGAGAGACAAACAGACAACTAGCTAAAGAGACAGAGGTTTTGTGGATTTTCAATTTGGTTTGGACTTCAAGACTACATTCACTGTCTAATAAAGAGCAGGTGAGAAAGTTTCCCTGGCTTTATTTTGCCTTTCATACAAAAAATGTTTTTAGTGTGTGTGTGTGTGTGTGTGTGTGTGTGTGTGTGTGTGTGTGTGTGTGCGTGCGTGCGTGCGTGCGCGTGTGTGAAATATTAGGATTAACTCATTAAAGCAACTCTAGCCATGGTAATGGTCACAAGGTCACGACGAACACATTTTGGTGTCTTTTCAGAGTGGCGGTGCAAAGAGCAAGTGCCGCACGCAGTTGGTGAACTGTCTGGGCCTTCTGTCTTGTTAGCATAACACAATAATTTACTTTCACTTTACTTTCGTGACGTTGTTTGTCAGTAGCAAACGAAGATGGTGTGGCTCGAAACTTCTGAGAATTATGGTGTTTGAAATCTGTGCCAGTTTTGCTGTTTATAGACTTTGTGTTTTTTCAACAGTACAATGCATGTAAGCTAACGCAAAAACGCCTGTCAGAAAGAGCCAAGAGCTTTGTCCAAAGAAAAAAGTTGTCTCTGGTCACACGACCCTAAATTTTCCCTGCCGACCCTGGACTTTTTTCTTTTATTCTCTTCACACACACACACACACACACACACACAAAGCAGTCAAGCTTATATCGAAAGTCGATTTTGCCGAAGACCTAAGTACCGTGCTTTTGGAAACTACAGTAAATTAACGCTGGCAGTGACATACCTTTATTTTAGCTACAAGTGTACGCCAGGATTGTAAACCCAGTTCTGCTAGTAATTCATCATTTGAACTGTTCAGTTTATACTCAAGCCAGATTATAATTAACCGCTCGTTGCATTTGCGTAGCACACTGACTGGATTGTTTGGTAGATCCGCGCATTAGTAGATCTGCACAGCAATATAGTCTCCCATGTCGATAAATCTATGTATAAACTGATTTTATTACTGAGTTTGTAAATGCAGAGTTTCTGCAGGGCTTTGTCTGGTTTGACTGATTTTTACTTTTTAAACTTCATCTATTTCATTTTTGGCTTGCTTGTTCTCATGTATTTAGGGTATGTATGCTTGTATGTCTCTGTGAGTGAGTAGGCATGCTGATATGGTTCTCAAAAATTGGAAAGAAGTTCAGACCATAGTCAATCATCGACCCAGGATCCTTTCAAGCATATTTTTATAGTGGAAATCTATCGATCTGCATCATTCTGCACGCTGTGAAGCTGTCAAAATAATTATACAGGAGACCTGTTGATGTGGAGATCAACCAACATGACTGTACCCATCCTGTATGCTACCAGAGCCAGATAGTTTTGTTAGTTTATTTCAGATGGGCATATATTTTTCAAAACACATGCAAGGTTCCATTAATAAAAGTTTACTGCCAAGTCTGATAACTTTTCCTCAAAAGCACACCCTTGTAACATTTAATGAACTATCATTTTTGTGTAAAAAAAATAAATAAATAAATAAAAAATAAATAAAAGAGATGAACTATCATTTTCGTGTAAAACATAGTCTGAAAAATCTGATTGATTACTACATAAAAATTCTTTGATTCCTTGTTTCCCGAGCTCGGTTGCTGCACTTTTTGGCTTGAGCATAGACTGATTCAGCTAATGCCTTGGCCGTGTCGGCGTGTTAGAAGTCCTGCGACATGTTCCAGTCTTTATGCGCTTTTATCGTAACTTCACAGTCTGAAAACGGATGTTGTTTGGCCGACAAACGAAGCTGTATTCCTTGCAACTTGCCGCAATGACAGGACTTTGACCAGAGACCACAGTGGTCATTATCTATTCGTTTTCTACTTAATATCATAATAACAATCTGCATTAAACAGTGATAGTTTGTAAAAAAGCGTCATGGCGTCAGCAAACAAACAAACAGCAAACAAAAATCCACCACCACCAACAACAAAGTGATGATGATGATGATGTGTTGACAGGCACAGTTCCAAATGAATTTAGCCCAAAGCGCCGTGTGCTAACCCAACACCGCACGTTCACGTCAACATGCATTCACACTAACAGACAATTATAATGACATACTACTACTAATAATGATAATAGTAATAGATAATTTTGAAATTTATCGACTAAAACAATCTACAAATTAATTAACTAGTGTGTTTTATAAGAAGAATATTGGGTTGGATGAATGATTATCAAGATACGTATATATACTTACAAATCAAACATAGTAGCAACTAAAATTGACACAGGAGTCATTTTTCTATGGGAGTCCATATTCTACGTAACCATGGGAGTCAATATTCTACAGAGGGAGTCAATATTCTTAATAGAATATTGACTCCAAAACCTGTAGAAAACTGAACGGTTTATTTTTCTGGAGAAAAAAGTACCAGGGAGTCAAATTTCTATGGAGTCAATATTCTCTGTAACACTGGCAGACATACAGATCAACAGGCAAAACTCACTAAAAGGTCATTTTGATGAGGTCTGTTTAGGCATTCTGATGGATATTGTTCTCCAGGGTGTGTTTCTCCCTGTTTCAGTCCAGCTGACTATTTCTTTACCTCAGAGCAGGGGGTTCATTCTCACCGCAGGGTTTGCTTCTATCCTCACGGAAATGAATGTTGAAGGACTGAGCCGCCAGTGAAACGCAACACACATTGAGGTCCAAACCTCGATCCAGTGGTCTTAGGTCTTCTTTAGACAGGACAAGCTGTTAACCTACTCTTTGATAAGAATAGATAAATAAGTAAAATAATAAATAAATAGATAGATAAGTAAATAAATGTTGAAGTACTCATCCACTAGATGAACCCAGGCTTTGAAGCCTCGATACACTGGTCCTCTTCAAGCAAGACAACAAGCAGGAGGTCAAGCATCGAAGTTTCAACGTTTGTTGCCTTCATCTGGCGGGTCACGGCATTCATTTTCAAGTTTTGACACTCGCCTGCAGTCATAATGCTTTGAGACCTCGACCTTCATGGTCAGCTTTGAACTTAACCCTTTCTTTTCTGCGTGACCTGTCACGCACTTCACTTACGTGGGTGGGGGAATTCTTGCAGCGTTGGGTATGTAACAGTGAGGACCAAGAACTTTATCATTTCTCTTCCAAATGAATAATGTTCAGTAAAGTCAAACAAATAGCAGGTGTATATATCTGCCATATTTTGTGGATATTAATTGTTGCTTTCATATGAAAGCCACAAAACTTCTAAAAGCACTGTCTGAAACGTTTTTTCGTGGTCGTATTTCATTGCTGATTTCACCCAAAATGTTGTCAGTGATCGTGATTTTACTGCAAATGTGAGGTACCAGCGCAGATCTATGAATGTTTAAGGTGACCGTCTGTTAAAGGTTAAAAACATGTCGACACAAAGTTCCAATGTAACATCCACCTGGACTGAATTCCCTAAGAGAAAAGTCATTCCTGAAGGGTGTGTGTGTTTTTGCGGGTGAACACTGGTGGATTCATTCCTTGGGACAATCCGGACAACCTCATCAGTCAGGATGTTGAACAGGCTGTGGACACAGCAGTGGGTGCCGTGTGTCTGCCCATCCTCTTTCTCATCTCTGCTCCAACCAACTTCCTCAACATGCTGGTGTTCTGGAAGCAAGGCCTCAAAGAACGCATCAACCTCTGTCTCTTTTATCTCTCGCTGGTCGACTTTCTCCATATGTTCCACGCCTTCCTGTGTAATGTGGATCGACTGTATGTTTTCGTTTAACCAAGTTGTTAAGTTTGGCCCGGTGCTACACGTTTTATTGCAGATCACAGACTGCTGGGGTTTCTTAGCCTGACTTGGCTGTCAGGGTTTGTCTCCATGCTGATCGCTTGTGAGAGATGTTTCTGTGTTGTCAGTCCACTCCGTTCACGAACGATACTGAAGACCAGAACAACTGCCTTCATTCTTGCGTTTTGCTGCTGTGCTCATTTTAACAGGCGGAATTATTGGCACTATGAAATGGGACATAACCTGTGTGTTTGATCCACAGACCAACAGGACTTCCGAGTCATTCCTCACCAGTCAGTTCTACGCCAACAACAAATCTTACCTGGATGTCCTCTTCCTCTTCTGCGCCACAGTACAACCTCTCATTTACGTCACTGTTATTATGGTGACGACGATCGTGACGTCATTGAAACTGAAGACAATGGTGGCCTGGCGAGAGCAGGCGTCATCAAAAACGCTGTCATCCCGTGAGATCATGCTGACGCGTATGCTCATCGCGGCCTCTGTTCTGTACATCGTGTGCTCGTTTCCCTCCACAGTCTCAGGAACATGTGTTTTGTTTGTTCCAGGTGTAGGTCTCAATGGACGCTATTATAACTTTACCAATCTTTTGCGGAATTTGTTTGAGCTGGCTTCCTTTATCAATGCTTCATTTAACTTCTTTTGTCTATTTATCTCTTGGATCCAAGTACAGGAACACTTTACAAACACTTTTCTACTACGTTTTCCATGTCGGTCAACAAAACCAGAAAGCAAAGAGTAGAGAAGAATGACAAAGATTGCAGAGAAAGCTGGGCAGATCAAGGGTCAGAACTTGCACCTTTCCATTTATAAACTGTGAGTTGACCGTTTTATCCATAGTAATTTCCATCTGTCTAAAAAATATACTCATATTTGCTTAATACGTTATACCTGCTTCGATAGGCCTGTGGAAAATTTTATTCGAATTCCAAGAGCGAAAAACATGCAACACATTCACAACATTGCTATTTTTTTTTAAGTAATTCTTTTGTCTACAGCTGTCAAGTCTTTGGATCTGCCTAAATTTGAAACATTCTGCTAGCACCATCCAGCTGGAACTGAACCATCATTATTCTTTA
Organism: Conus betulinus; assembly: GCA_016801955.1. Taxonomy (NCBI): domain Eukaryota; kingdom Metazoa; phylum Mollusca; class Gastropoda; order Neogastropoda; family Conidae; genus Conus; species Conus betulinus. The sequence continues at coordinate 276,267 of JADBJO010002630.1, forward strand.
ACTTTCTCGGTTTTGCAATGTGCATACCTTTTCAATACAACCTGAATCCACCATCAACTTTCGTATTTTTCCTTTCACCCTTCGTATTTTCCTTTTTTCCTTTTTCGCGAACTTCAAATTTCCGATTCATACCCGGAAAATAATAACGTATCAGTGTAAAGCTTCCATGTTTTGGTGATAAACACCCAACGTCAGTCAATGAACGGTTTCTAAGCGGGGTGTCTGCAGACGGTAATAAAAACATAAATGCAAAATGGAATGACTGAACTGGCCATCGGAGCAACAAATTGCAAACCAAATACGGCGCGTTTCGACCTGTTCGGTCTTTTTCAGGTAAGGGAAACAACATTCAAAACAATGGAAACAAACAACGAACAAACAGCCCCCCCTTTGGGGCCATGTACGATGTCAGGTTTGGTGTGAGAGGACGGATTATGCAGTTGATTCAGAACAGGAAAAGATACCAGATGACTTACGCTTGGTGATTTTGTTCAGTCTGGAGTGCACATGTAAGTCTTTGAGGTTTTCGTTGCGCCTGAGGTAATGATTGGTTTGGCCTCAAAGGCAGGTCTATGATTTTCTGTAATATGCCGGCTGGACTTGAGAATCCCGCTGATGGAAAGGGTATGTGGGTGGAAGAGGTCACACGATATGCCTTTCTGCCTCTTTTGGAGGTTGGGCTTCCAAAGCAGTCATTCTCAATACAGGTATGGTGTGGATGACCTATCATAAATGACACTCTAAACTCTGAACCAGTTTAATGAACAGGCCTTTGTCACTGGAGATGGTTACACAAAATAAGCCAAAAAGTACTAAAAGTAACAATTAAATCCACATACTGTTCAAGCATTCTGTTTGCATATGCCTTAATTTAAATGCTTTGACTAGGAATATAGCCAAGCGCACAAACACATTCTTATTTTCACATGCTAACAGAAGAGTTAACTTGAAAGTTGATGGATTGTTATAGTACTAGCCGGGATATAGTGGTGTCGTAGAGCCTCGTACCTCGGACATTATAAGACAGAATGAACTTCCGTTTCTTTTTGGGATTCACAGAAAGGACATGCCATCTCTTCCTCTGTTACATTAGTTCTAAAATGGAATCTGTGAATATTGATTTGTGCCATGCCAATCCGGAAGCGAATGAGATTGGTTCTAGCTTCAATATGTTTCAGATCCAACAAATATGATGAAAGCCCCAAACTACTTTTGAATGTATTGGTTCTAGCTTCAATATGTTTCAGATCCAACCAATATGATGAAAGCCCCAAACTACTTTGGAATGTATTGGTCTAGCTTCAATATGTTTCAGATCCAACAAATATAATGTAAGCCACAAACTACTTTTGAATGTATTGGTTCTAGCTTCAATATGTTTCAGATCCAACAAATATGATGTAAGCCACAAACTACTTTTGAATGTATTGGTTCTAGCTTCAATATGTTTTTCAGATCCAACCAATATGATGAAAGCCCCAAACTTCTTTTGAATGTACGGTACAATTAGAAACGTTACCTAGTGGAGACCAGTGTTCTTTGAATTCACTAATTAGCCTGTCACGAAAAGTTGCAAGAAATTTCTTTTCATCCTCGACCCCCTGATTTTTCCAAACTTCTTGAAATCCGTATTTGTACAGCGTTAAACAAACAGACGAGGACCATGCATTTCGATTTTGCTCATGAAGGTAGAGTAACATCTTGTAATGGCAGTTGATGTCCTGGCATCTTGAGAGGTTTAAGGTAATATTTAATGCATCTCACATATATATTTAATATACAGGGAAATCTGCCCAATTCACCATAGATCACTGCATTCGGTGTTCTGATTCTAACATTTTAGAAAACGCTTCAGTGCGAAGATATGAACTTTTTCTATTATGTCATTATTTGCAATAAGACCCCAAACTTCCGCATCATAGTTCAGCATCGGTTGTACTTGTGCATCAAACAATTTAAAAATATTTTTTGGAGATGTTTCACCAATCGACCGTAATAACTTAAAAATGTTTAATTACCCCTTCTTTGCATGCCCAGCCAGTTCCTTTAAGGTGTATTTTAAGGATGTTATACATGTTAACTACCCGACATCTTTGTCCATAAAAACCAAATTTCTCTTATTGATAAATGCCCACCATTTCTGAACACAACAATGTCGGACTTGTCAAGGTTTACCAACAAACCGAGACTCGTTGCAGTATCGTGTAGCACATTCAGCTGATTCTCAAGACCAGTTGCAAAGTCAGATATTGATATTATGTCGTCTGTAAACATTAGGATAAAGTATTTTCTAGTAAGTCGGGAATCAACTGAAGACCATGCTTTCCCTTATTAACGATTTCACATGCCAATTCATCAATGAAGAGTGAGAATAATACAGGACTGCAGACATCTCCTTGTTTACGCCCTAAAGAACACATAAAGGTGTCACTTAACTCACCATCTGTTCTTACTCTTGCTTTAACTACATGATACATACTTGTTGTAGCGTTATACATTCTTCCATAAATACCTCTTTTCTTCAGAACATTCCAGTTTTTGTGTGTACAATCGAGTCAAAGGCTTTTCTGAAGTCTATGAATGCGACATATAATTTTTTATGGTATGATAATTGTTTCTGTATCATCGCAAATAAAGTGAAGACATGATCGATGGTATTGTATTTCTTTCTAAAGCCTGTTTGACTTTCATTTATGATGTTATTTCTTCAACCCATTTATTCAATCTTTGATTTAAAATGTGACTATAAATTTTACCACAAACACTGAGAAGGGATATGCCCATATAATTGTCAGGAGAAACCCTATCACCTTTTTTTATGAAGTGGTTGAATAATAGCTTCTAACCACTGGGATGGATAAATACCCGATGAGAACAGTTTGTTAAATAAAAGTATCAGAAAATGTACAATGACAAGAGCTGCCATTTTGAAAACTTCAATTAAACGATCAGGGCCAGCTGCCTTTACCATTCTTAAGGGCACGTATAGCTGCAAAAACTTCACCCTCTGTAATATCACTTTCAAGAGTATCTATGTCAAGATTTCCATCTTCACCAATGATAACAGTTTCTGACTGATCACGAGTATTATTTTCGTCATCCTCATATGAATCAGAATGAAACACACCAGAAAAATGTTTGAACCACTCCTCTTTGCTGATCAAGCAGCCTGAAGGCATGTTCGTGTTAAAAGATTTCACTTTGCTCCAGAATTCCTTGGGATTTTCCTATGTTTTCGTTCAGGGACTTAACAACTTTATCACGGTGAGCCTTATGCTTTGTCCATAGCAGTTCTTTGTACTCCCTTCGTTTTTGATTATAGTGCTCTCTAATTGTTTGCTTCCTCTTCAGATTCAGCATTTGCTTCCCATATCTAATTTGTCTGCTTTCTGTATTCCTCGATCTTGCTTTATCTGGCTTTGGCTTAAGGTTATACAGTTTGCGTAAATCCCGGCGGAGCTCGTGCTTTTAATCTTTACAGTCTGAGTCAAACCAAGCTGCTGTTTTATTTTTGCCAATAACAATAATTGTTTCCATACATGAACTTGCATCATGCAATGCCTCGTTAAAACAATTAATTGATTCGTTAACGTCAGCATCAATTAGACGTGCTGCTTTTTCTAACGTATTTTTAAATTTATCGTCATACACGTTGCATGAAAAAGCATTTACTTTTCCCAAGTCCCATTTCCACTTTTCAATTTTAATAGGATTTAGGGCCATACCCTGTACACCGTCATCGTCAGTATGCCCAATAGACAGTTCCACAGGCATATGCTTAGATTCAATGCGTGGTGTGACATTCAAATCTGTGCATAATTTTAGTAATACATGAGAAGTTATGAAGTAATCAACAATGCTACATCCGGTTGGAGAAATATAAGTGTAATTGCCAAAAGAAGCATCATTTTGTAGAGTAAAGTTTGGTATGCACAAATCAAAAGCATTTACACAAGTTAATCAATTGCTTCCCGACGTCATTACAGATTTTATCTTTTGATGTTCGACTAGCATCATCATCATCATCTCATCATCATCATCATCAATGTCACGTGATGGGTCCACACCTAAGTCTTCACTGCTTTTACATGCATTTTCGCCACCAGTGCATGCATTAAAGTCCCCCATCATCAAGAAAGGACAGTTGCCACGTGTTTCAATGAGGTCCATTATGCAATGTTCCAAGATAGTAACACCATTTGTGATTTCTGTGTCTTTATAATACTTAGATGAACTGAGTGGTAAATAAACACCAACCAGAAGAAAGGTATCATCAAAAGTAAAGATCTCCCCTGCCATTTTCACAACAGTAATATTGTCATATCCCACATGTACTTGTTCAACATAATTTTGACAGCTCTGTCTCCACGAGTAGTGCAAGACCACCAGACAAACGTGCAGTCACTCCTTCAGACAACCGAACCCCAGGTATTACAAAAACATCATAATCAGGAAAAAGATAGGATGGAAAAGTTGTAGCAAATGTTTCAACGAGTAAAACAGAAATCGAAATTCCAAAGATAAGCCTTCAGTTCCGAGTTGAAAACCTGTGAATTCGGTTGGAGAAAATGAGTGTATATGCTGTGTGTGTGTGTGTGTGTGTGTGTGTGTGTGTGTGTGTGTGTGTGTGTGTGTGCTCGCGCGCGCGTGCGTGTGTGTGTAAGTGTGTGTGTGTGTGTGTGTGTGTGTGTGTGTGTGTGTGTGTGTGTGTGAACGATTAGGCGTGTCGGCGTGTGTGTGTGTGTGTGTGTGTGTGTGTGTGTGTGTGTGTGTGTCTGTGTGTCTGTGTGTGTGTGTGTGTGTGTGTGTGTGTGTGTGTGTGTGTGTAGGTGTCGTCAAAAAACACACTGACGAGGGTATGTGGGTGGTCAAGCCAAAACACGATGACGAGGGTATATGGGTGGTCAAACCCAAACCCGATGACGTGGGTATGCTGGGTGGTCAAGCCATACACGATGACCTGGGTATGCTGGATGGTCAAGCCAAAACACGATGACCTGGCTATGCTGGATGGTCAATCCAAAACACGATGACGGTATGGATAGGAACTGCACGATGAATCAACGCCCATCTTGCGCCGATCACGAGAGGTAAGTGATTGTTCGTTCTTCATTTTCGTTGTGGTGAGTGTTGTTTATTTTAACTGAAGAAGGCCTAAGAGGTCCAAACGCGTCGTGTTTTGTCTTTTAATTCGTTTGTCCATGTTTTTTCCAATGGCACCATGATATACAAGTACATATTTACAACAAAGGCAAAAACAACCAGTCCATTAACTAGGGTTACAATGTATTCCTCAACACATCTAGATGTCACAGTTCTCCATCCATTTCATGTATGTGAATGTTAATTAGCGGAGTTTTTTTTTTTAAATACGTTTTCAAATTCATAATTATTTAGTTTGTCAGAAACTTCTTTCCTTACAGTGCTTTCTTCTCGCTATACTTTTATATCCTTCACAGGCTGCTTTCAGATTCTTTTTTTTTAACCCCTGGTACCAAGAATAACACAGAATTATGGACTGGTGTTCATTTCCATGTGATGCCAAGGGAACACAAACACGACCCAGCCGTGCCTCAATGACGGGTCTGACTCAGCGGACGAAAGGTCTCTGAGCAGCCGATGAATGGTTCTGTTTCAGACAGACTACAGTGGCCGCCATTTGCTGCTAGAGAAGGATTTATATCTATAACCTAAGTCCTAATCTCTCTCTCTCTCTCTCTCCCTCTCTCTCTCTCTCTCTCAGAATCTTATTTCATTGATTGCTACTTTGATTTGTATTTTGCCAAGTCATTACTACAATGAAAAGTTGTTAGCCTGCACTTGTACTTAATTGTTCAGCATGATATTGTTTGATCAATCGGTGGGAGATTGCATCTCTTAGGACATCCAGTACAAGGTTGTTCTGCACAATTT
>JADBJO010002630.1:283673-297719 GCA_016801955.1 Conus betulinus
AAACACAGTTCGGGCGAAAATTGGGCTTGTACGCCACAGAGCTAGTGGGGATCTTTATGGTATGACTACGAGTGAAATCAAACCGGATCTCGGGATCCAGTCTGGAGCGGATCAGAGCCCTGTCAAAAGGGAGAAGAGTTTTATCAGCGACCCAATCCGTGTGTGCTAGAACTCTCCCAGTGTTCAGTGCTTTCAAACAAGCAGTTTTTAAGTGTTGGATGTGACATTTAAAGTTCAGTTTTGGATGAAAGATAATACCCAGAAATTTGGCTTCTTTCACAGCTGGAATGGTGGATTTATCCAGACGAATTTCAGGATCGGCAAAGAACTGACGAAAACTGTGAAAATGGATACACTGTGTTTTGGTGTTTGAAAAGGTAAACCCGTTTTCCTCGGCCCACTGTCGAATCTTGTCCACACAAATTCAGAGTCGACGCTGAACGCTGACATAGGAGGCTCCAACTGCACAGAGTGCCAAGTCATCAACACACGGAGAGGACTCGGAACCCCGGTTTACTTCATTGACAATGTCGTTAATTTTGATACTGAACAGAGCCGGTGGGAAAATGCTCCCTTGAGGTACACACAACTCCTGTCCATAGATGTCAGACAGCGTGGTGCCAATTCGGACTTGGAACTGCCGATTAGCCAAAAAGTTTTGAAGGAATAAAAACAGATGACCATGAAAACCAAGTTTATGAAGGTCTATAAGAATTTCAGATTTCCAAGCGGTATCACACGCTTTTTCCAGATCAAGAAAGATAGCAACCACAATGTTGTCATGATGTTTATTCATGAACGCGTTGTAGATGGTGGTTTCCAGACGGACCAAAAGGCCATCGGTTTCAAGCTTATACATTAGACGGGAGTGTTGTGTTCTTTCTCTTCCTTTGCGAACTGTAACCCGACGCACGTTAATTACGCCTTGGGATGCAAGTTCAATTTTTATCTGTCTCCAGACGCCTCCAGGATCCAGGCATCTAATGACTCCCTTGGACGTACTCAACTATTTATGGGGAGTCACCCGGTTCCCTCTACTAGTTTCATGGCACTTAGCAGCTGTTTCGACAAGCCCTTGAGATAAGGCACTAAAACCTATCAAAACAAGACAATAAACTGATAAAAGAAGTCCATAACTGTAGGAAACGAGAACACTAAGACTTTTGAAAGAAAGATGCTATATCTATGGAGTGAAAAACACTACACAACTTTTAAAAGGGGGAAATTTAACCACCTAGAACGACTACACTAGCCACTTGAAAACGACACAAAAGCCCTGAAAAGAACACCAAAGGAGAGGACACCAAAAATGCTACAGGAGGAGGTCGAGAATACTTGCACTATTTAAAAGGTGACCACCAGCTCCCGCAAAAATAGGAAAGTAAAATTGTCTCGATTTGTTTGTCCTTTTTTTGGCGGACTCACTTAAGAATTTGAAACTCGCTAAGAATTATTTTCAAAATGTAAACCCTACGAGAGGATTCACATGCTGAATAATTACCATGTCAGGTTTTCTGTGGAGAAGGGACACTCAGGTCAGGAGTACCAGGTGCGCACTAGGAAATACTTCAGGAAGAGGATTAAAGACTTTCTCAAGAGAGCTCTGCAGCCCGAACCAAAATGATCTGAAAAAGCATGCGTCCATGCTCCAGATCCCTTGATTCACAATCCATGCTCCATAGCTCGAGTCAGCCTTTCATGCCTTTCCAAAAATACTCCCTCTGGTACTCCCCGTTTTGTATCCTTGTTCCCCAGAACACCGACATAGGAAGCTGTCCTCTTCTTGGCCATATGAAAAATCGACACCGACACCTAGAATAGAAGACTAAGCCCCAAGAGAGAAGCCACATAAATACGTGAATGAAGGAGACACTGAAGCAAGGAAAGAATACTCTAAAACCTGTGAAGGAAGAAAAAAAAACACTATAGCTAGGTAAAGATGACATCAAACCCTTTGTATGCAGAAGGCACCCTACCTGGAAAAAGGCGAACCTGTGAACGAAGAGACCCCGAATTCTTTGGGGGGAAAAAAAAAAAAAACAAAAAAACCCAAACCATCTGAAAGGTAGGGTAATGTTGCTTATAGCCCAGCCGACCGCAAAGTGCCCCATCAGGGCTGTCACTGCGTTGAAGTCATTCACACAGCCCTTTAAAATACACCTTCTAAAAACACACGGAAATGAAATGTTAAAAATCTTTCTTCTGTAAAATCTGAGATCAAATGAAAAATGTTGATCTCTTTTTACATCAGATGGGACATCTCTGAACAAGGTTTTCATGGAGTCTGCTTGTAAAATGCTTATATCTCACATTATGCAAGTCTTAACACTCTAAAGAATATGTTTAACTGTGAATGGTACATAACATGGAATGCACCATGGAGCTTCTTCGCTCTTGAAAAGAAACGAATGAGTTACAAACGAATGGCCAGATTTGAAAACCTTTGGTTTCAAAATCTGAGTAGGGGATGGGTATGTTGGACAGTTTCATCGTTGTGGCATTCCTGGCCCAACGATCGCCACTTCATTTCCCCGAATGCCAACATGACTGGGAACCCAAGTTAGAACAATGTTGTGACCTTTCGCTTTCAAAGAGATGATGAAAGTTCAAGAGAGTTTTCAAGTTCAGGATGATGGAGGTTACGGCCAGCTATGACCTCCAAAGCTGACAGCGAATCAGACAAAACCAGAATGTCCTTGTTTACAGATTGAGAAATTATTTTCAGCGCTAGAACCAAAGCCGTTAATTTCAGTAGAGTAACAGAACTATCTGACGGAATATGCTTTGATAATATCTGAAACAGAACACTTGAGCAACAGGCTGCAAAAGTCACTCCATCATCGGACTTTGAACCATCAGTAAACATTTTTTCTGAAAGGATGGGAATTTTGTACAGAGATCGGCAAACAATGCTTGTATGCCTGACGACTGGCGAATTCTTTGCGAAAAGCAGCAGCATCAAAGAGTGTTTTCTGATGTGAAAAAGGTCCATGGAGACTTATCTGGAAATTTGGAGAAGTCGGACAACTCACAGATCAAGACCTGCATTCTGCGCGTGGGGCTGCATACGAAGTCCAAACTGAGGAATACAGTTGGGATTTTCTTCAAATTTTCTTTGAAAATGAGGATTAAAAAACGCAGTCACAAGCAGGGTTTTCCCATTCAGAGAAACAATCTGAGATAGTATTTTAAGGATGGTGTCAGCCTGCGGTTGGATAGTGAGGGTTCACCTGCCTCTGCATACAGGCTGTACACTGGGGTGGTGCGGAATGCTCCAAGAGAGAAGCCCTTGATGATGAATAGGATCCAGAGTTTCAGACAAGGGGGTTCACAGAGCCGTCTACAACACATCCATAGTCCAGTTTAGAACGGACAAGGCTCTGTAGAGGTGCAGCAAAGTTTTCTTATCAGCGTCCCAGTCAGTTTATGCTACGACCTGCAGAATGTTCAAAGCTTTCTGGCGAGTTTTTAAGTGTTTAATGTGACTAAGGAAGTCTAGCTTTTGATCGAAAATAACTCCCAGAAATGTGGCTGCCTTTACAGGTGAAATGGGAGATTTCCCTACTTTGGATTTCAGGATCAGCAAAGAACTGCAGAAAAAATTATGAAAATGAATGCACAGGATCTTAGTAGCAGAAAAGGTAAAGCCATTTTCTTCTGCCCACAAATGTATTTTGTTTACACAAAGCTGGAGCTTGAGCTGAACACTGGGGTTCAAGCTTCCAGTTGCACAGAGGGCAAAATCATCTACAAACGAGCAGTCGGAACCCGGTTGAATTGAATTACCAATGTGTTGTTGATTTTTATGCAAAACCATCTGAAAGAACACGTCCATGACGTCCAAAGAACCACGAACTAAACACTACGCAAGAACATTTTGACCCTGCACAACACTTGAAGTGTCGGATAAAAAGAAAAGTAACCAGCCGCCGTGGCCAAGTGGTTAGCGTCGCGGACTCCCGGCTGGGAGGTCGGGGGGGTTTGATTCCCATCAGAGTCAGGTGGGATTTGTATGTCTCGACCGACTCCTACCCAGAGTTGAGTTTGCTACGAGCTCAGTTGGAAAGACTGGGACCACACACAGTCGCGTTTCATCCACTTAATGGATGCGCTCAAACATCCTGACCAACACTGCAGGCGTCTATAGCTCAGGTCTCGTTGACGCCGGGATATATTATAAAATAAGCATAGAATACAGCCTGCCATGAAGTCTCAGACCGAATGGAAATCCGTAACATCCTCTGTATCATCCTCATTTCATCGATCAGTATTTACAAAAAAAAAAAGTCTCAAAGTCTGTGGCCCTTCATGCCCTGCCCTGCTCTCATGGTGACCTCAGTTTCGATGTCCTCTCCACGTCTGTGGCCTTGGTTTGATTCCGACGGGGTCACAGGTAACGGCGAGTCCATGGGGGCTGTCGTTGGACGGACGTGGTGGCGCCCCTCCGGAGGGAGAGCTCACTGAAGCCGGCTCCACGACTAAGCAATTGTCGTCCCATAGGGGCTTAGAGGTGGGGTCCTGCGTATGCTGGATCAGCACAGGCGCCACTGAGCACCACCGAAGTGACTCGGCAGCAGTGCAGCGTCTTCTCCTATGGGTTGCCACCTGACAGCATGACAGTGATTACTCCCTGTGGATTGCCGGTGCCGGGGATGCTGCGGGCCAGACAGGGCTGCGTCCGTGTGGGACTGAGCGGTGTGGTGCAATGCCACTGAAATGGCTAAGAAGATAGGCGCAAAAAAACAAAAAAGTAAATAAAAGCTCGCCACCACTCTCCTTGTATTCTGTTGCCTTCCCCGAGTTGAGTCTTGCTGCTCCCCGTTTTCCACGGTCGTTGATGCTGGAGTGCCTTGCCCCTGGTGACAAAAAAAGCATCGATATTTTCTGTGAACATTTGACTATTCTGCGCAAACGATTCTGACTCACTAAAATTCAGCGAATTGATTTTGATTTTACAAAGTATCTGCGTTCTGTTATCTCGCATTTTAACAATATTTAGGTTAATACGATTTATTATATAGTTATAAAAGGTTTCAACAATATTGCATTAGAAAAAAATAGTGCAGTATCCTTTTACGCTCCATTTTCAGTTTTACATAGCTTAAGACAGATTGCTATCAACGAAGGTCGTCGACTGAATTTCGGTGTAAGAACATTTAGCAACGCATGGTAAACCAGTGACTTCATCAAAATAACATGAAAATATCAAAGTTTCTCAACCTCTCACCTTTGTGTGTGCGTGTGTGCGTGCGCGCGCGCACGCTATGTGTTTATATGCGTTACAGAGTGTTTAGGCGAGAGGATAGTAGGCATTCGTTTCCAGTTCAAGCTCGGGGGGAATAGGGTCATCTTTGAAAAATCTGTTTCAGTGGTATATTCATAGAATTCGTAATACTGTAAGCCAAGGGATGAAATCGACACATGCATACGCTGCGTGGATGCCAAACGAAACACACAAAAATGTTCGACTTTCATCCCGCCTCCAACCTTATCCCCCACTGCCTCTTCCTTTACTCCTCTAACCACGAGTCTTATCTGAGCACTGCTCTTGCTACTGTTATCAGGATTTAAAAGGGATTGCGATGGTTCCCTTATGCAGCCAGTGAAGAGTTTTCATATCTTTACGATATTTTCTTAATTTCATGTTCCCAGTTTTTACATCTTCAACCTCCTGCCCCCCCCTCCCCCCTCCCTAAGTTCAAAGTTTTGCCAAGACAATTTAGTTGTTGGCCTGCGCTTGTTTTCCCCCCCACTATTAGATTGTTCGTCTTTGTATTTGTCTGATTTTATTCAAGTTTTAAAAGGCTGTGCCAGTCTTGAATAAAAAGTTACTCTGTGTTAGGTTTCCTTATGGGAGCAAAAACTACCCCACTTGTTTACTGTTTACTCTTTTTACTCTCCAACGGTCTCAGAGCAGTTTTAATGCATTTGTTTTGTTGGTTGAAAAACAACAGTGTGTGTGTGTGTGTGTGTGTGTGTGTGTGTGTGTGTGTGTGTGTGTGTGTGTGTGTGTGTGTATGCGCGCGCGCGCTTGTGTGTGTGTGCGTGCATGTGTGTATGTGAGCGCGCGCGTGTGTTTGCAGAGATGAGAGAAGAGAGAGAGAGAGAGAGAGAGAGAGAGAGAGAGAGAGAGAGCTGACCCTCGTGTTCAACACGGTCTTTCCTACCTCACTACGAATTGCGTGTCTTGAAAACCGATGAACGCCAATGAACAAGATGCCATGTCGACCGACGTAATATTTCCAGTCCAATTGCTGAACCAGTCCTTTACCGACTTTTCAGCACATGCGTCGCTGTTCAAGCAGTCCTGAAATATACAGTACTTTTGTCAAATCTGCAGTGGCGACGAAACACAATTATGCCCCGTTTTAGAGAAAAGAAAATAATAAACCTCTACCAAGACTATAAGATGTTTAAAAAAAAATCTTTGATCTGACGAGACACAACTGACAATGGGAATGCACAATTCAGATAATGTATGTGTTTTTGTTTGCGTACGGTTGGAGATGTTCAATTGATTTCGATATTTTGTTATTTAATGTTTAGGATAAACTGGTCTCGAAAGTTATATAGTGGATATGCACGTCTCGTTGTATATCTCTTCGCCTCTGGTAACTACTTTCAAGAGAAAATCCTTAAAAAAAATATTTAAAAAACTTCAGGTAACCGACCCGTCATCATAGAGCAGCAGTTAGCGTCTCGGACGTACGGCTACGGACTGGACGGTCGAATCCCATCAGCGGCGTTTATTTGTGGGAGGCTTCAGCCGTTCCCCTGTCCAAAGTGGAGAGTGCTATGGGTCCGAATGGAATGTCTGAAAGCACAGTCATCGTTCATTTCACACGAAGAGAACACAAGCAAACAGTGCTTTAGTTTTGTCATATCAAAGCTACTGAGCAGTTCTACATGTGTAGCTCAACCTTCTAAGATTGGTAGATGCCACCAATTAGTATCAAACATCCCTGTGTTGGAGTCTAAGACAAGAATAATCTCAATGACACTCATGATTCTCATCTTTGATTGATCATTACAAAAAAAACACATTTCAGCAAATTCTGCAACTTGCTCTCTGAAGTCGCCAGAACTGCGATTCCCTCTCTGCGTACAGACCTGGTGGGGGTGCCCCAGTCATCGCAAATGGTCAAGTTAATGGGGACTTTGGTTGCATGACTGGAGCGGTATTTTGTAGAGATGGATGTTCATGCACACCTGCTTCGAAAGTGTGTAAGCGTGTGTGTGTGTGTGTGTGTGTATATATATATATATATGTGTGTGTGTGTGTGTGTGTGTGTGTGTGTGTGTGTGTAGGCGTGTGTGTGTGTGTATGCGTGTGTGTGTGCGTGTGTGCGTGTGTGCGTGTGTGCGTATGCGTGCGTGTGCGCGTATATGCGTGCATGTGCGCGTAAGTGCGCGTGCGTGCGTGTACATGCATGCACATGTTAGTAGTGGGAGCAGATTCAAGGAGAGGGGCAGCAAGGGGAAGATAGGGGCCGGGAGGGGGGGGGGAGAGGAGAGGAAAGCATGTTATCGGGGTTTCCTTGAAATTAGTCACCCATTTTACAAGAAAAAAAAAAAATGTGAAATACAAGAGTGCCGACGCTCTCAACAGAAACAAAGAGGTAAATGGAAGCTTGGAGCCAAGCGATTTCCCCATTTTACACCCGTTCATATCTGTCAAATGTTTCTTGCACCGCTCTTGAAACTGACCGGTTTCAACGTTGCATTCTCTTCCATCCCTTATCATGTGATCCCAGTTTGAAAGCCCACGACGATTCTTCGTGGGACGCCGTCTCATTGGCAGACCCGTCAGAGGAATTGGGGCGTCCTCGAGAAAACCCCAAGGCACCCACATAATCTCTGGTCAGGCACCGTCTCTCAGGTCGGCGTGGCTTGGGCATTCTTGTAGGACATGCTGTGCCGTCTCCTCCACTGGCCACTTACACTAAACTATATGACAGGTGGACACTAAAAAACCAACGAAAGAGGAGGAAATTAAACACATGACCAAAAACGATTTGTAAGCCCTGAAGAAAGATTCTAAACTTAAAAGAGGAAAACTGTAAATTGAGACCATTAAAACCTTAAAAAAAAAAGGACACTAAACCACAGAAAAGGAGGACTCTAAACCTTGTCCTTGTCAAAAGAGGAAACTAAGCCCCAAGAAAATACCATATGAAAGGGCGTCTAAACCTCTGGGAAAGACGACGCTAAGCCCTACAAAAATATGAAAGTACACTGTAAGCAAAATGTAGCCAATTGCCATGAAAGGAGGAGACTAAACCTTGGGGGAAGAGAACAGTACAGTCTGTGAACATAGGAAAGGCCGTCCACAAGGACAACACTCGCTACTTCAAAAAGATACTCCACCCTAGGAAAAGAACATTAAAGAAGAGCATGTGAATGCCCCTGAAAAAAAAACACTAAATATTTGAAATACGACATCAAATCCTTCTTTAAGAAGGGCAGCAGAACATATGAAAGGATCCACATGTTAACGTTGCCACAGAGGTTCTGTGTATTAAAGGGCACTCGGATCAGGAGGTACCAGGTGCGCACTAGGGAATATCACTGGAAGAGCTCTACGGACTTCAACACTTCTGCAGCTCAGTCAGTCCAGATGATCTGAAAACATCCGTCCATGTTCCAGATCCCTGAAAGAGGAGACCTGCTACGTAGTGGAGTCAACCCTTCATGCTCTTCCAGAAAATATTTCCTCTGGTACCCCCTGTTTTGTGTCCTTGTACACAGAACACCGACAGAAGAAACCCGATCAACGATATAAAGCATATGAACGACCGACACTAAATGCTAGCTAGAAAGATGCACAAAAAAGAGAAATCTCTGAATTTTGTGAATCAAGAATACAGACCTTGACGAAGAGGACACTAAGCCGATTTAATGAAGGAGACAAAAAAAACTGAAAAAAAAAAACACTGAAAGGAAGAAGACACTGAATCCTCAGGAAATGAAGGCAAAAACTATTTGAAAAGCACACGGCGAACCTCTCCACAGAACCAGATACTGAACTCTCTTTAAAACAAGATTCTAGATCTACGAAACAACATATGAAAAAAAAAAAACTGGAGCTATACTGGGGAAAGTGCAGGAGAAGAAAATAAAAAAAAAAAAAGAGAAAAAGATCCAAGTGTAAGACCACCGTGCCAACTATCCTAGTGCTAGGCTGCATTCATCGAGTTCACTCTCGTCCTGCTCTCCGTTTTCCACCGCCGTTGGTGCAGGAGTTCTTTGCCCCTGTTGATGTAAACAAATATTTTTCAGCAAGTTAATTCTTGGGCAAATAAATACCGCTCTAATATAAAGCTTTGTTTTATGTTTATGCGCTGCTTTCCTTTTAACCAAAAAAACTTATTATTTTTTACCTATACGTGTGCTCACAATTTCTACGTTTGTAACACAAAAAGTTTAGAGTGCAAATGTGTGTTGGTAGAGGGGGGGGGGGGGGAGAGTGATGTTTGTGGGGAGATCGTGTTTGTGTGTGTGTGCGCGCGAGAGAGAGAGTGCGCGCATATATATATATATATATATATATATATATATAATGCTGAGCAATTAAGTTAAGTGGGGGGGAAAACAAGTGCAGGTTCACAATTCTTCGATCATTGTAGTAATGATTTGGCAAAGATATGGGGGGAAAATGAATAAAGTAAATGAGAGAAAACGTACATCATAAACATAAAAAACCCTTCACTAGCTGCATAGAAAACTATCGCAATTCCTCTCGAGGACAGATCTATATGTATCGCCTGCTCCGAAGCCTTTCGTCCGCTGGATCGGACTCATCAGAGAGACACGGCTGATTGTGACTGTGCTCTTGGCGTCAGATAAAGACACACCACAGTCCATAATTCTGTGGTGTTCCGACCGCCAAGGGTTCGAAAAAGAATCCAACAGCACCCCCAAAGCAGCCAGCGAAAGGTAGTAGAAATTAAACAAAACGAAAGTGTGGAGAGGAAAAAAGTTGTTGAAAACTAAAAATATTACGCAAACAGTATAAAAATGTAATGGACAATCTTTGAGCCTATGGCTTGAGGATCCATTTAAGGATGCAAGGGAGATCAAAAGATATGGAACAGTCTGAGTGGTCAGCTCTGCTGTTCAATAATAACCCAAGCATTGTCAGTGGCGAGGAATTTTGCAGAACAACCTTTCCTTGGATCTCGTAAGAGATGCAATCACCCACTGATTGACCAAACAATATAATGCTGAGCAATTAAGTAGTGGGGGAAAACAGTGCAGGTTAACAATTCTTCCATCATTATAGTAATGATCTGGCAAAGATTTGAAAAAAAAATGAATGAAGTAAATGAGAAAATGTATATCATAAATATAAAAAACCCTTCACTAGCTGCATGAGGAAACTATCGCAATCCCTCTCGATATATATATATATATATATATATATATATATATATATATATATATATATATATATATAAAGAATACTACTAAAATGCCTAATAAAATTCTGAAGTGCTCAACCCCTGGGGGAGCAACATCTGTTATATATTCTGTTACCCTGTTAACAGAATGAATGAATAAATAAATAAATATATATATATATATATGTGTGTGTGTGTGTGTGTGTGTGTGTGTGTGTGTGTGTGGTGTGTGTGTGTGTGTGTGTGTGCATGCGCCTAATTCAATGAAGAATTTTTACACGCTCTCTCCTTTCATCAGGTTTAGCATCCTGCTTTCGCATGGTTTAGAATAATCTTCCATAATGCCTCATTTCTCCATCTCACACCCGCGATGAAAATCTAATTTCTGCACCGTTACTGAAATCAATATCAGAATTTTGTAACAAATCTCCTCCCCCTCCCTCCCTTTTCTCTGTTCACATGGTTCCAGAATGCGAGTTTGAAGTCCCTTATGTTCTGTCGGTGGAGTAAAAAAAAAAAATTTTTTCCTCGGCATGAAGTTACCAAAGAACTGACAGCCAAGTTCCCTGCAACAGATCAGTCAGAATGTCGGTTAAAAAGGGGCAGGAAAAAGGCGGTAAGGCACGGAGAGGCGGTGTTGGGGAAAAATGCAGGAATGAAGGAAGGAAGGAGGGAGGGAGGGGTGAGATAGAGTTGGTGATCCACTCCACAACGCATAACAAAGGGGGAGATGGGTCTACAAAAAAAAAAAACATTTAAAAAAAAAGTAAAAAACCCAACGAAGTCCTGAAATCAAATTATTGTAACTACAACCATCTGGCTACCTGCCTGCCTATTCATTACCTGCCTTGGAAGAACAAAACTTACCAGATAAATACCAGCATAAGAACTGCTTCAAAGTACAAATTTGTAAGAACTGCTTCAAAGTACAAATTTGCACTTACGTCATCGTCAGTTGGCTTTATAGCACTGGGATGGTGGTGTCATGTGATTCCCTTCCCGAGACGTGTATGTTCCTGGTGAGGATGGCAACTGTCCTGGAAGACGTTGTACAATGGTTCTCCGATAGGCTGATACTATTCCTCGGAGAGCGGTCACTCTTTATGGCCTGCCGAAAGAAAAGCCCCAGATTAAATTTCTGAAGAAGAGGTCACCAAACCATAAGAAAGAATAAAGTATATCAACGGAAGGAGACACCAAGATTTTTAGTTCATAAACAGCAAAATTAAATGGGATACTGAAAGCCAATAAAGGCATTTAATATCAAGAAAGAATACTCTAAATTCTGTACATGAAGACCAAAACTAAAACCCCTTAACAAGTTACATTAACCCTAAGAAGGTTTGTTTGTCTCTAACACTTTGGAAGAAGATGACGCTAAATTATGTTGGTTACTAAACCTGGTGGAAGAATGATGGAAGACTTTAAAACATAAAACGGTACAATAACCCTACAAAAGGCCATGAATCCCTAAAGAAAGGAACACCAACCAGTAAGAGACCTTATCGCACACGATGATGGCATCCGTCTGTCTTGGGACAATGGTGTTGCACCGTGGATAAGTCAATTGTGGAGTTGCACAGCGCCTGCTGTAGCTGAAGAGTCCGATCATCGAGCGGCCGACTCTGATGCATTTGCTGCAGGTGAAGTCTCGGCCACGAACGCCTGTTGGTGCCGATGCGATTCTTTGCCGTCAGCGGCTCTCTCATTCTTCCCACTGGGCCTCTCTCCTTGGGTCTGCTTGCTTGATGTCGGCCTTAAATGGTGGACTCTAAGCTGATCCGGTCTGAAGCTGCTGTCTCCAGGTCTACCGGGGGTCGTGGCTGCTTGCCCTCTGATCGCGCTTACATTTCTGTAGCGTATGGCTGGCCGTCATGTGGATCAAGAGCCTGTAGCCAGCTCGCCGTACAGCATATCCTTTGGGATGCGACCGTGGTACATGCGGCCGACGTGACCAAGCCAGCACAGGTGTATCTGTGTCAGCATAGCGAACATGGTAAGCATCCTGCCTGGGCCAGGACGTCCAAGTAATGCCCAGGAGTCTTCTGAGGCAGCGCAGAAGGAAGGCACTCAGTCAGCGTTCTTGTTGAGATACAGGGTCTATGCTTCGTTTCCACAGAGAGGAGTGATTACAGCACACAGGCTTGGTACACTTTCATCTTGGTGTTTGACGTTAGCATAGTGTTATCCCAGACTCTCTTCACTAGAAGGGCCATCCCGGTTGCTGCCTTGCCGATCCGCATGTTCAGCTCGGCGTCCATATAGAGGTTGCTGGAGATGGTCGAGCCCAGCAAAACCAAGTTGTCGGCCACTTGGAGGGTGTGATCGCCGATGGAGGTGCAGTAAGTACTGCTGACGTCTTGGCCCATTTTTTTTTCTTTTCTTTTTTTCTTCTTCCAACTGATAGATAGAGAAGCGGAGTCGGTGCAAGCATCAGCGAAACTGGTGATGGGCCGTTTAGCGATTCCTTCATGTGGGCAGTGAGGGCGGTGTAGTCTGCGAAGAGCGTCTTCCCGATGAGGACTTTCCGCACCTTCGTCTTTACTCGGAGGCGTGAAAAGTTGAAGAGGCTTCCGTCACTCCTGTCACCGATCTCATCAGTGTGGAAATCATACAGACGCGCCGACATCTGTGTCTATCTGTAGCATCATTCCACGATGGGGGTGTAGGCTTACCGGGCCATATATGGTAGTTGCTGGGTTCATGAAGGATGGTGGGGGTGTTAGATACCTGTACGTTCCATTCATATATTGGGTGTGCGCGTGCTGCCATGCACAGGCAGGGAAAGGATAAGTGTGGGGAGAGAAGGGGTTAGCTTTCCGTCTCCTGTTTTGTTTCGTGTGGTCTGTGTGGAGTCCCGTTTCACGTGCAGTTTGTGTAGAGTTCAAAACTCAGCAAGGAGCGAGTGCCGAGTCATCAAGCATTAAAGTTTGGTGGGGCCGGGTGGCTAGCACTTCGATCAAGATCCCTGGTGAGGAGCAGTTGGGCTCTCGCTCTGGTGCCAGGGTTTGTTCTGTGAGTCTGACTTCGGTCAGTATGGTGAGCCGAACCTCGTGAGCGTTTTGCTCTTGGTCGAGCGGGTGTCGGTGTTTCGGTGTGCTGCGACCCTAAGGTTCAGGTGCTGGGGTGGCCAGCCGCAGTTGTCTTTTTGTGTTGTAGCAGGTATATGTTGAGTTTAGTAAGGTGATAGTAGTGTAGTGTTAGTTAAGGTGGCGTTGTCTTGTGCGCATTTCTGTCAACTTGTACAAAGGTGTAAATGATATCTCATGTTTTGAATCAACTGCAAGTTTTCTTAGGGAAAAGAGGGAGAAAATGGGTAAAATAAGGACTAAAACGAAGCAAGCTGAGAAAAGCGTGTTGGTGGGTTTTGACCAGCGGGTTGTGTTGAGGTGGAAACAGGGTAAAAGGAGAAAGGAAAAGGAAATTTGATTATGAAGTTTTGAACGAAAATATAAATAGTTGTCATTGGTTCGATCCTGGGGTTAGCGTTGATTTGGTACTTATTCGTGTCAGGGAGTTCGTATGGAAATGCTTTCGGGAAGCATAGACAGGGTTGTGTTGCCACTGGGTGCTGTAGAGTTATGATTGTGCCTTGTCGTGGAAGTTATTGGAAAGGATAAGTATTGTGTAGTTGTATGAAGAGGTA
>JADBJO010002631.1:0-27500 GCA_016801955.1 Conus betulinus
TTTAAATTGATTCTTTTTCTATTTTCTGATGGCCTACTTATTAATATCCAATCAGTGCATGTCAGTATGACTTCTTCTGCATACATACAGCAAAACACAAGGATAGGACCCTCATAATGACAATGTATTAAGAGCTCAGTGAGTGCAAAGCATCTAGCTGTAAGGTGAGTGTGCAAGAGATACAGGAGAATCTCCAGAGTGGATGACATGCGATCCAGTTTGGAGTAGCCTTCCCTGCCATCTGAGAGACCAAAGGGATGTCTTATAAACTTTCACAGGTTTAATAACAACTCATCTCCATAGATAGCCGGTACATTCCATCCCAAGATTGAGGCAGACATCAAGCCTGCAGCAACAACTCCATATCCTACTCTAGTAACTCCTGCAGAATCTGTAGGGTTATTCCAATATCAAATCTATTCCCCCCCCCCCCCCCCCCCTCTAATATTGTTTTCACACATTTGGTTGTAACATGTAGCGCCTTGTTGGCCCAGGTATAGCTCAAGACCATGCCTAGTGCTATGCTAGCTCCTTATTGTAGGCGCATTTTCTCCTATTGTGTAGTTGTCTGTCTTTGGTTCTGTTTTTTGTTTCGTTTTCAATTTCTTTGTTTTGTCGTTCTTGTTCGCCCTCTCATGTGTGAAGTAATCTTCGTCATGCCAAAGATGTCCACCTGAAGGAAGAAGAAGAGGACAGCATTATAGTTATGCAAGTTTCGCGAGCATATGTAACATTTTAATGCAGAAACCTTGGAAGAAAGCATACAACACACTGATCCATCTAACGGTATATCCACACCTTCCAAAGCCGCTAGAGTGTCTCCCCCTCGCACATCACTCAGAAAGGGTCTGTGTAGCCATATACTAAGTACACACAATGCTTCCGCTACGAAGTATTCGATTAAATCATACGTGCAACCTTGACTGTCAGTCTAGGACTAAATGTGTAACGGCATACCGTGACCTCACTGAAATATGTAGACAGGACCTTTTCTCCATTGGTCGACAAGTTCGCAAAGTGTCAAGTGCTCCAGTCTAAAAATTCGGCTTCGACAGCGCAAAATTTTGTACTAAAGCATTGCATGTCAATAAATTTGTCCAAATGCCTTACGAATAAGTAAAAGGTTCAGAGGGAAAAAAAATCGCTTATTCGTAAGAAAAAAAAAAATCCAAAAACCAACCGCTACGTTCGTCTGCTCTCCAAGTTGACCGAGACCTTGTTAGATCTTTCGATCTTGAAGTCGAATTTAGTCACTGGAGAGGGAGAAATCATTTTTTTTTTTCCTCCGTGAACTGGCGTAAATATACAGTGTCAACCATGCGTACCGCTATAACTCCCAGACACATGTTATACTTATAGACTTTGTCGGCAAAATGGCAGCGAGTATCGAGCATTTTTCGGCCTGGTTGTTCAAAGGACGGGTGGCTGTTGTGACCGGCGGCGGCACAGGCATTGGTCAGGCTATTGCGCTTGAGCTGTTGCATCTAGGTAAGTGATGCATACTTTGGCTCAGGTTGGAAAACAAGTGCATGCGGCACCGTCTTCCAAAATGCTGTAGCTGTACTTGGTTGTAAAGACTAGTGGTATCTGCCGGACGAGGTGGCTGGAGCTACTACTCTTGACACTTTTGTGTGAAGAGTTCACTGATCCCCCCACCCCCCCCCCCCCCCCCATTAGATTTCCTTCCCCCTACCCACCCTCCAATCCTCCCTCCTGCTGCGTAGACCTAGTTTTTATTTATCTATATATTTTTTTTTTATAGTATGCTAAAATAAATCAACTTGATGATTGTGGGCATTACATCAAGAAGAAGAAGAACCTGTATCATTCATATTGTATGGACGATGAAAAAAAAAAAGATGAAAAAGAATAAACTCCACAACAATAGGTTCTGCCTCAGATTAAGACCTAGGAACAGGTACCAGCAGGTCAGAATTATTAAAGAGAGTTGTAAGCTATTGAGATTAAAAGACTGCAGCCATAAAAGGCGACACGAGATCAGATGAAGCTAATAGACACTGTCAAAAGCCTCTTTCCCCCTCCACTTCATCACTTCTTTCATCGCAGCTAAAATTTGAATATGTATGTTGCGCACATTCATGCAGACATTAAGTCGAACACAGCTTGTGTGTATCAGACATTTACTACAGACTTTTTGTTTGTGTGAGTGGAGTACAAGCTGCAGCTTGGCGCCAGTTGTCCGGCACAGGCTGGAAACACTACATCTCTCTCCCCAAGTTCAAAATAACACTTAATACTAATAATAGGTTGGGACGTACACTGCATCAAGGGCAGTGGAACTCTCAGATTTTGAAATTTGATAATGTTTTTGCTAAATTATGTGCAGGATGAGCAATTTAAAAGAAGTCTGGTGTTGCACTGGGCCATGTAAATGATGGATGTCATGGATCGGTCCCTGGCATTTTGCTGTTTAAAACATTTTAACATCTAAGTCTAGTGCAGATGACTGTACAATTTCCAAAGATAAATAATTGCTTCTGTTCCTCAGTCCAGTGGTGATGATCCTCCAAAGGGCTAGAAATTCTTAGTTAATTGGTAAGTTGTCCTGGGACAAGTAGGTAATATTTACTTGCCATATAAATTTCTTTTTGTTCTCCGTAAGTGCAGAGATGGTTAATAAGACAATAAGAGTAAATGCCCATGGTGCAGTGATTAAATTAGCAGACACAATGCAGTAATAACATGGACTGCTAGGACCTAAGAATAGGTACCAGCTGGTCAGAATTATTGACAAAGAGAGTGCTTTAAGCTACTGAAATTAAAAGAGGGTGCAAAAACAAATGCAGAAGAAAGGTCTCAATATGAAAAAACAACCTGAGATTCTGGACAAAATTTTCAGCATTTGAGTAAGCAGAAATTATTCTTTTTATGCCAGATTCAACAATCCTCCATTTTTTAATGTCATGTATTTACTTAAGTTACTGTTGTGTGCATCAGTTTGAGAATGTATAATCTCCAGTATCAGGTTATTTTATTCATTTATTTATTTTTTTTATGTGTACAAGGCCTGACTTTGAAACTGGTCAAGCATTGTGCCATTGTTGGCCAAAATTCCAATTTGTTGTGCGGCAAATGGGCCCAAGAGAGCGCAAAACTTTGAATGTACAGAACGTAGAGTAATTATTTTCTGATTTAAATAATTGAATGTATGCATTAATCAGGGTTAAAAGTTCTTCATTTTGAGATGCATAAAGCTGTTTTCTACAGTTGTTACTGTGTACATCTGTAGATACAGGATATATGACTATGAGGAAGCTTGGAATGGAACGTCCATGTTTGAGGTTGCTCTTTGTTGACATTTTTTGCTAGGCAATTTGGTATTACAAACAGCAGTTGATTGTAGTTACTGGCCTGTAATTTGTCTCTTCATGGAACACAAGAGTTACCCTACTTACTTGTTATTTACTGGGGTTTTTTTTTTTCCCTTGTCTCATTTAACATTTCCTTCCTTCTGTTTGTCAGTACACGATTCATAGATCTGAAAGATGTCATCTCCCCAAAGTATAGGAGTAGTGCTTACTTTACATAATCTGCAGGAATGTTGAGGGCACATAATATTCTGGCTTTGTAATCCATTTTTTTCTACTGTGTTACAACTATGGTTTTCTTGCCAAATCTTTCTCAGTTTCACTTTCCAAGGTTACCTTGAATAAATCCTTTAGCCTGCTAACAGTGACAAACACACACACACGCACACGCACACACACCACACACACACACACACACACACACACACACACATGCAGACGGCCTGGGATGATGGGTGGCGTTACGATTCTGCGTCTGCTCTGTTGCAGGCTGTTCCGTTCTGATAGCCTCAAGGAAATTAGAGCGACTGCAAAAAGCGGCTGAGGACATGCGCACCAGAATAGCCAGCAGTGGTAGGGCAGCAGGGGAACCCAGCCTGAGTGTCAGAAGTGCAACATCAGAGAAGAGAAGGAAGTATGTTTCTCGTGCTCATACAGTACTGCATTATAGAGTATAATGCAGTGGAAGTTGGAACCCATCAAGCAGACAATCATGCTTTTGTGACAACAGGCATTTGCTTTGACTCCATGCTTGTTTGACAAAAGTACTACAAACGTGATATTTCCATGGAACAGGAAGTGTACAACGTATGATAGTTTACTGACATTCGAGAATGTTTTCTGTCTGTCTCCCTCTCTCCCTTTCTCACCCTGTCACTCGTTCTCTCTGCTTGCTCTGCTCTCTCGTTCGCTCTCTCTTTATTTCTTCTGTCACATATAAATCTGTCTATATCTATCTATATCTATGTATCTGTATATATATATTCATATTCATATATATATATATATATATATATATATGTGTGTGTGTGTGTGTGTGTATGTATGTATGTATATGGATATAGATAGATATAGATACACACACACACACACACACACACACACACACACACACACACACACACACACACCCTTCCCTGTTTGTTCTGCTGATTGAACAATTTAATACTGTCCCAGAAACTGCGAGCGCTAAAGACTTTAATATTAGCTGTAGATACTGTAAGCTTTAGGGAAGGGATAGGAAAAAACCTGGCATTTTCGTTTTCAAACATTTCTTTCAACAAAAATACTTGGACTTTAAGACATTTCCGGAGCTGAAAAAAGATTGCAGGAATCAAGTTGACAGATGGAGTCTTCATATATAGTCATATTTGTATGACTGCAAGGTTAGGCTCATGTGAACACCATATGGAGGTTGTTCGTTTGTTTTCCTGGCTTATCTCTTCCAACCCACCTCAGTGGCATGAGTTCCACGCCGCAGATTCTGGCTTCCTGTTCACAGTGACACTCTGGTTTGTTCCACCAGAGCCCTGGCACCAGCATGTCACAGGGGGCAGTTGGGGTCAGGTCATCAATAGGCAACTCTTCTTAGTGGACACTGCCCTGCTGCCCGGTCACTGAAGTTGCGTTCATGTGCCTGTTCTGATCCAACATCTACAGGACACCACAGGTCTACTAATCTCCAAATGACAAACAAAATTACTTGGTTGCAGAGCCAGCATCAGTGAGCATCTGCTGTCAGGAGAGCACCATCCCATCCAACCAACAAAACGACAGCCCCTTTGGACTTGCTGTTACTGGCAGCCTCAAAACGAATTCACCAAAGCATGGAGGTGGAGTGGAAGTCAGAACTGAAGTGACCGTGACTGGCCACAGGATTGAAGACTATTGTTTATGCTGATTGACGAGGATGAAGATGATGTCTCTGAGTTCCATTTATTGTTTATGCTGATCGATGAGGATGAAGATGATGTCTCGGAGTTCCATTTATTGTTTATGCTGATTGATGAGGATGAAGACGATATCTCTGAGTTCCATTTATTTTTTTTTTTTATGCTGATCAATGAGGATGAAGATGATGTCTCTGAGTTCAATTTATTGTTTATGCTGATTGATGAGGATGAAGATGATGTCTCGGAGTTCCATTTATTATTTATGCTGATTGATGAGGATGAAGATGATGTCTCGGAGTTCCATTTATTATTTTTTTTTACGCTGGTTGATGAAGATGAAGGTGATATCTTGAGTTCCATTTGGTCTGAGAGTGCATGACAGGGTTTACTCTCCAGTCTACGCTTGCTCTCTTAATATGTCCTAGCATCAGCCAAGCTAGAGAGATACAGACACCTGGAATGGTGGTCTGAAAATTTTGAGCAGAGACACATTCTTAAAGTGGATGACACTCGACTGTGTAGTTCCAGTCTTCCCAGTCGAGCCCAGAGTAAACTCAGCTTTGGGTAGGAGCCTATCAGGGCTGAAAATTTGCACAGGCAAATGTCTCTGATGGACATCAAACTCACAATCTTCCAGCTCACAATATGCTATGCTACAAATGCACCATAGCAGGTGACACCAAGCGCAAAATTAGTTGATGAACTAGGTATGTACACAGAAAGTGAAAGGGTGCTTTAAAGAGATGTTACATTACCTGTTCAATCTGAGCTTTTGCTTCTCTTTGGTAGGATAGATGTCATGAAATTTGGTTAAACTCTCCTGATACATGGATTGGCATCACGCAACAATACAGCCTGCTTGAACCGGCAAAGCATATACCAGTGTTTTTATACAGCAGCGACACAATATTTAGGAATATATGCAATGCATTCACCAGTTTACCAAATATTGTGACAAGCCAATGACATTTTTGCCTGCTCATGCTAGTGAGAGAAAAATGAGACAGGAGAGCAGCAGCTGCAGTCTTCACACTGTCTGCTTTGACATTGACGTATGGATTTGGTTGACACACAGTTGTCTGCTGAGAGTTTGGCTATCTGGTTGAGAAGAGGAGTTGGCAAGGTGTGTGTGTGTGTGTGTGTGTGTGTGTGTGTGTGTGTGTGTGCACATGCGCATCTGCATACAGATATTGCATGTTCATGCCCACAAATGTTTTGAGCAAATAAGATTTTCATGAATGCTACTCGGGGTTTGGACAACAGGGTAAAGAAGTGCATCTTATTTGCTTGCAGTCCTCAACATAATGGGTGGATCAAACTGCTGTCAGTAAAGAATTGGTAATGATGGAGGGCTAGTTCTGATAGAGGCAACCAAATCTGGAACCTGAAAAGAGAGAGAGAGAGAGAGGGGAGGGAGAGAGAGAGAGAGGGGAGGGAGAGAGAGAGAGATAAGAGGGGAGGGAGAGAGCGAGAAGAGGGGAGGGAGAGAGAGAAGGGGAGGGAGAGAGAGGAGGGGGAGAGAGATAAGAGGGGAGGGAGAGAGAGAGAAAGAGCATATATGATTTATATGACTAATCCACAAGTGACAGCTATACAGTACACACACACACACACACACACACACACACACACACACACACACACACACACACACACATACACATGCTTGCAAGCAATCATGCACACATGCGGTCACATACAAATTGTGCTTTAAGAACTTTGGCTGTCAGCAGGCCATCGCACAGTTAACCGATGGGCAGCAGGCTCTCAGCCAATAGGAATGCAACCTGTGATTTAACAGTAGACCAGTTACTGTAAATCATGCTGGAACAGATCGGAATGGCATGCTGTGATGCTTGACCAAATGGAATGTGTCTTCGAACAGGTTTATGTGTTGATGAGATTAACAAGATGATGATTTAACCGCTGGGCAGAAGGCTCTCAGCCAATAGGAATGCAACCTGTGATTAACAGTGGACCAGTATTGTAAATCGTGAAGTGGATGAAGATAAGTGTTTGCTGGGCCGTATTCGTTTAGCCAAGTGTTTGCTTGTTCATTTTTGTTGTCCTAATTGTTTTGTATCTTGCCTGAAGAAGACCCAAGAGGTCGAAACGTGTCATGGTTTGTCTTGTGATTTGTTTGTCTAGTTTTTGTTTGCTGGTTCGCTAACATTTATTTAAAATTTGTTTAGATTTCTGCTTGCAGTTATCTCACTTTGCAACTAAATATGAGTAGTAGTTGGGATGGGCATAATTATGGCTACTTCTACCCAGCCATTTGATGTTGTTTTAAATTCAAATGTGTTTCTACTGTTTGTCAGAGTGATATTTGACAACTAGGTCTTCTGAAATGCACATTCATGTGCTTGTGTGTGAGTGTGTGCGCGTGTGTGTGTGTGTGTGTGTGTGTGTGTGTGTGTGTGTGTGTGTGTGTGTGTGTGCACTCATGTGTGTAGGTGTGTGTGTGCTAGCTAGCTAGAGAGAGAGAGACAGAGAGACAGAGAGAGAGAGAGTTTACTGTGTGAGCATGTGAGCATTCAGTTTTTTTGTTGTTAGAGGGGAGCACTGAGCGGGAAGGAAACAGATACTGTGTGCATTGAGTTTATATCTGTATTTGTTCATTGCCCTGTCTCTCTCTTTTTCTGCTCTGTGTGTGTGTGTGTGTGTGTGTGTGTGTGTGTGTGTGTGTGTGTGTGTGTGTGTGTGTGCCCGCACACCCATGCATGCACACATACACTTGTTTATGTGCTTGCGAAGGTGAGGAGAGAGATATTTGTGGGGATGAACATGCAATGTCTGAGTGCAAATATGTGTGTGTACGAAAAACATTATGCTTTCACGTAAGAACACATGCAAGCACATGTGTCTGTGTGTGTCTTTGGATGCAGGTGCAAGAGATGTTCACCAACATGGTGCAGAGTTTGGGCGCGTTGACTACCTGGTAAACAACGCGGGGGGCCAGTTCCTTAGCCTTGCTGAAAGCATCTCGCACAAAGGCTGGTCAGCCGTGATCGACACCAACCTCACAGGGACCTTCCTGTGCAGCAAAGAGGGTGAGCATACCTTGTGATCCCAGGTGTTTTGGGAGTGTTGTTTAGCGACCTGATTGCAACACGGGACCATTTAACTACCAAGGCTTTTTTTTTTCTCTTTTTTCTTTGTTGGCTTTGTTTTTTTATGTATTTTGTGTCAGCTACCAAATTCATTTCTAGAACGCCAGGTGAACTTACAAGCTTGAGATACTGTTCGGAAAAAAAAAAGCCTCCGCTTCTCAAGTCATTTCAAGTTTTGCGTTAAAAGTCGAGTGCCTGTTGGGCAGTGTGCATGTGGTCTGTTTCTGTTTTCTTGATGTTTATCACAGACTGTTGTGGTCACTTACTTTCACCATAAACATTAAACAAGATGCAAAGCATATAAACGTTCTCCCAGTTTATCTTCCTGATAAACATCACAATCAAACACGCGTCATAGTGTTTCTGACGTCACAGTCAAACATGCGTCATAATGTGTTTCGTCACTGAGATATCCCATAAAGAAGAAAACCGTTTTGGGCCGTTATAGCCGTTAGTAACGGCTGTTCTGGTAAAATAAAACATCGGGCATCGTCCATGACCCATAATGAACATACCTACAAATTTTCAGAAAGATTGGCCCAGAAGTTTTGTCTGGAATGAGTCGAACTTATTTTGACCACAGACAGACAGACAGATAGACCTACAGGATTTCTTCATTTCCTTTGTAAAGTTAAAAAAACGAATCCAAAAACTAGTGCCAGCTGAGCACTTTTTGATTGTTTAATTGGTTGCCTCTTAAGTGTGAATGGATGTCAAACATGTGGGTATATTTGATACTGTTGTGTAAGACATTGATATAGCTTTGCCTGCGTCACTAAATCATTTGTAATTGTGTTAAACGGACTGTCCTCTGTCATTGTCACTTTTTCTTGTGAGTTGTGATTGATACAAAATCAGTCTTTTGCTAACTGATAAGCCATCAGTGTATTGTCCTGTTTGTGTGTCAGCCCACAGGCAATGGATGAAGGATCATGGCGGCGCCATTGTAAACATCATTGCCGACATGTACAAAGGATTCCCCACCATGAGGTCTGTGTTCTTTTGGTTCTTGTGGATTTTAGAGGTACAGTTTGAGGGGAATCCAAGATATTAAAATTTTTTTTTTTTTTTTTTTTTTTTTTAAACAAGAACTTGTATGTGATGGATGTGAAGATACATTAATATCTCTTGTATATCTGATTCTGTCAGTCTTTCTGTCTCTCTCACATACCATTAGTCCTTAAGAGGATGGTGTTCTCCACAGTCTTAATGTAATAGCATACAATATCTAGGTACTGCGCCAGTGAGTTGGACCTTGTTCATGTGGCTAAGTAAGCTGCCATATTGTGCCAGTTTGCTAGAAACTGATTAAGATGCAATGTTCATTAGACTGCAGATTTGGTAAAACAAGTTCTACTGCATTTGTCAAGGGTTTTTTTTAGTTGTGGTAATTAGATAAGTTGGTTTTTGCATGGTACACACAGTCACCTTGCTTTGTAACTGTTTTCTCATGTGGTGGAGGGGGTGGGAGTGTTCACCTGCAGCAGGTAACACAACGCAGGCACTGACACGTGATGGTACCTCCACACTTCGGTCTGTCTGCCATGAAGACAGCTGATTAACTTAACAGCTACACAATAGCTGGTTGACTTAACAGCTATACAGCTGGTTGACTTAACAGCTGCACAGCTGGTTGACTTAACAGCTACACAGCTGGTTGACTTAACAGCTACACAGCAGCTGGTTGACTTAACAGCTACACAGCAGCTGGTTGACTTAACAGCTACACAGCTGGTTGACTGAATAACAGCTGCACAGCTGGTTGACTTAACAACTGCACAGCTGGTTGACTTAACAACTGCACAGCTGGTTGACTTAACAACTGCACAGCTGGTTGACTTAACAGCTGCACAGCTGGTTGACTTAACAGATACACAGCAGCTGGTTGACTTAACAGCTACACAGCTGGTTGACTTAACAGCCGCACAGCTGGTTGACTTAACTGCACAGCTGGTTGACTTAACAGCTGCACAGCTGGTTGACTTAACAGCTACACAACAGCTGGTTGACTTAACAGCTACACAGCTGGTTGACTTAACAGCTGCACGGCTGTTGACTTAACTGCACAGCTGGTTGACTGAACAGCTACACAGCTGGTTGACTTAACAGCTGCACAGCTGGTTGACTTAACAGATACACAGCTGGTTAACTTAACAGCTTCACAGCTGGTTGACATAACAGCTACATAACTGGTTGACTGAACAGCTACACAGCTGGTTGACTTAACTGCACAGCTGGTTGACTTAACAGCTACACAGCTGGTTGACTTAACAGCTACACAGCTGGTTTGACTTAACAGCTACACAACTGGTTGACTGAACAGCTACACAGCTGGTTGACTTAACAGCTACACAGCTGGTTGACTTAACAGCTACACAGCTGGTTGACTTAACAGCTACTTAACAGCTACACAGCTGGTTGACTTAACAGCTACACAACAGCTGGCTGGCTTATCTGCAAGAAAACTGGCAAAAACTAATTGACAAAGACACCATAGTTTACAGAAAGAATGAGCACATATTTCCCCAGTTTGAATTGTTTGTCTTTTCTTTGATATTGTGCCTTCTTTACCCTTGGTACGTTGTGTCTTCTTTCTCCATTACATGATTTGTATCTTTGGTCCATATTGCGTTCTGTATCCTTTCACTATGTGATTGTTTTGTTTCTTGATTTGATGATGTGTCTTCCTTCTCTATGTTACTCTGTGTGTGTCTGTGTGTGTGTGTATGTGTGTGTGTGTGTGTGTGTGTGTGTGTGTGTGTGTGTGTGTGTGTGTTCTCCATTTTACATTGTGCTTTCTTTTTCATATTTCACCTTATTCTTTTTTTTCTTCATGTTTTTTTTTTTTTCTTTTTTTTTATTTTATGTTGTCTTTCAGTATTTTACACATTGTGTGTTTTCTTAGTCTATTTCATTTTGTGCCTTCTGTTACTATTTCATGTTTTGTCTTCTTTTTCCATTTTATTTTGCATCTTTTACACATTTCACATTTGTCTTCTTTGTTCAGTTTATATTGTGTCTTCTTTCTCCACTTCATTTTGTGCTGTCTTTGTCTGTTTCATTTTGTGTCTTCTTTTTCCATTTCATAAATGCCTTCTTTGTCCATTTCATATTGCCTTCTTTCTCCATTTCATATTGTGTCTCCTTTGTCCATTTTACATTGTGTCTTCTTTACCATCTCATATTTTGTTGTTGTTTTTTCTCCAGTTCAATATGTGTCTTCTTTTTTCTGTTTCATATATAGTGTCTTCAGTGTTCATTTCATGTTGTGTTTCTTTCTTGATTTTATGTTATGTCTTCTTTCTTTCTGCATTTCACAAGTGTTCTCGCTGTCCATTTCATTTTGTGTTTTCTTTGTCCATTTCATATAGCGTCTCCTCTTTCCACATTGATAGTCGTGTTTTCTTGGTCTGTTTCAAATTGTGTGTACTTTTTCCATTTAGCATTGTGTCTTCTTTGTTCATTACATTTTGCATCTTTTTTAGTCTTCATTTTCCATCTTTGTCTACTGTTGTATCATTTCACATTGCCTTCTCAAAGTGGTTAATATGAAAACGGTAATTGCCAATACTGCTGATCCTAACAATAAACATTCACCTCTTTCTGCTGCTGTTCTGAGTTGTCTTTCTTTTTTTTTGTCCTTTGACAGCCCACACGGGAGCAGCAAGAGCAGGGGTGGATAATCTGACCAAGTCGCTGTCCATAGAGTGGGCTGATTGTGGCATCCGTGTCAACGCTGTAGCTCCTGTAAGTGGAAGTCTTGTTCGGGCGGTCGCCAGGACTTGCATTTGGAACATGAGTTTGACAACAGGAAGCTTCCCCCACTTCCGCTTCCTTCAAGTGTCCAAATTGATTTACTTTCCTTGGTTTACACAAAT
Source organism: Conus betulinus (assembly GCA_016801955.1). Taxonomy (NCBI): domain Eukaryota; kingdom Metazoa; phylum Mollusca; class Gastropoda; order Neogastropoda; family Conidae; genus Conus; species Conus betulinus. Next base: position 12,213 of record JADBJO010002631.1, read on the forward strand.
ATTGATGTAATTGAGCATGTCAGATTATTCGTCTGACATGACACTCGTTTCGTAAATCAAGAAGGCTATCAATTCCACTGACAATGCGCCAGACTTAAGTTAATTTTCATAGTTTTACTGTCCACAGATGTCTCTTGTTTTTTTTTTTTTTTAAGTTGCAAAGTGAGACGACTGCATGCAGAAATGTAAACAAATCTTAAATAAATGTTAGCAAAATGCCCCCCAAAAGGTGGACAAATGAATCACAAGACAAAAACACATGCCTGTCTTGTGCTGAAGTGATTGAAGATAAGTGATTGCTCGTTCATTTTCGTTTGTCCTATCGTTTTGGTATCTTGCCTGAAGAAGACCTAAGAGGTTGAAACACGTCATGTTTTGTCTTGTGTTCATTTGTCCACGTTTTTTTTTTGCAGTTCGCTAACATTTAATTAAAATTTTTTGTTTTAAAGTAGAAATTCTTGTTTGAGTTCAAGGAAGACTATGGCTCCTTTCTGAAACTCAGGTTGCTTAATCTTTCATTGTCAGCTACCAAAATTATTTATAGAAGCATCAGCCAAAAGTTTGTAGCTTGGTTTTTTTTTTTTTTTTTTTTTATAATTTACAGGCCTGTTAATCATCATGATATCATATACAAGTTGGTAAGAAAGCAATGAATGTGATGGACTAAAAACAAAACAAACAAAAAAAGGAGGAAATAAAAAATCTAGAGACACCAGCCGCCGTGGCGAAGTGGTTAGCATCGCGGACTTCCGGCTGGGAGGTCTTGGTTTCGAATCCCATCAGAGTCATGTGGGTTTTTCTGCCCCGACCAGCTCTTACCCAGAGTTGAGTTTGTTACGAGCTCAGTTGGGAAGACTGGGACCACACAGTCGAGTTTCATCCACTTAATGGATGCGTGTCTGAGAGTGTTGCTCAAATTTCCAGACCGACACTGCAGGTGCCTGTATCTCTCGGGCTGGTTGACGCTGGGATATATTATGAAAGGAAGCATAGAGTACAGCCCTGTCATGTAGTCTCAGACCGAAATGGAAATCCGTAGCATCATCTTAATCATCCTCATTCTCATCGATCAGCATTAAAAAAAAATGTCTCAAGTTCTGTGGCCCATCATGCCCTGCTCTAATGGTGACCTCAGTTTCAATGTCCTCTCCTCCGCGTCTGTGGCCTTGGTTTGGTTTCGGTCGGGGTCACCGGTATATCGGCGAGTCCATGGGGGCTGTCGTTGGACAGACGTGGTGGCGCCCTCCGGGGGGAGAGCTCGCTCACGCCGGCTCCGCGACTTAGCAATTATTGTCGTCAGTAGGGGGCTTAGTAGGTGGTGTCCTGCGTATGTTAGATCAGAACAGGTGCCACTGAACACCACCGAAGTGACTTGGCAGCAGTGCAGTGTCTCCTCTGGTGGGTTGCCTCTTGACGGCTTGACATTGGCTGCTCCCTGTGGATTGCCGGTGCCGGGGTTGCGGCGGGGCGACCGGGCTGTAGCTGTGGACAGGGTGTCGGAATGAGCGGCATGGGTGCACTGCCTCTGAGGTGGCGCAGAGGTTGGGATAGCAAAAAAAAAAAAAAAAAATCTAGAGACAAAGCTCTTTAGCTGTAATTGCACTTGTAGCATGTAATCATTGTGTTGGTGTGCTTTGACTAAAGAGTGACAACCCGGTGCTAAATATTATACATGAAATTGCATTTGGCTGTGTCTTCAACATCATGCTGATTGGAACAGTAGCGGGGACAACAGACCCTGAAATTAAAGAAGAAAACAGTAAAAAAAACAAAACTGGTGAGAGATCATGAATTTGTGTCAAAGTATGTTGATGAATGAGATTTGAAAGTAATTTGTACTATATTGTGAGAAACTACTCTTACTGTGTAGTGCAGTGTCTCCTTTGGATGGTCGCTTCATGACGGTTGGACATTGATTTCTCCCACTGGACGGCCAGTGCTAATCTTTCAAAAGTTTTAAGTACTGTATCCTGTACATGAATCAACAGCCATCTTGCGCCGAATTTGATGAGATAGGTGATTGCTTGTTCTTCATTTTCGTTGTCCTATGTGTAGTTTACGTAGCTTGAAGAAGACCTGAGAGGTCGAAACGCACCGTGTTTTGTCTTGTGATTCGTTTGTTCATGCTTGGTAAAAATTTGTTTGGATTTCCACCTGCAGTCTCCTCATTTTGCCACTGCCAGTGTTGAGGCTGTGAGAGGATGGTCCTTGGTGTGGTGGTGTTCGGTGACGCTGGAATGAGCAGCATGGGAGTAACAATGCTGCATGGGTATGGAGGAGAAGACAGGAAAAAGTAAATATAAAGAATTAGACGTTGTAGTTCTTTCCCTTGAAAGTCAACCAAGCAGCTGATCATGATCGAGCTCACGGTGCCGTATGAGAACAGAATGGAGGCAGCTCAAATCTACAAGACTGAAAAGTATGCTGATCTGGCAAACAGCTTGAGGAGAAAAGGCTATCAGGTCAAAGTCCTCACTGCAGAAATTTGAGCTAGGGGGTTTGTAGGAACATCTGCATACAGCCTCATGAAGCAGCTCTCAGTTGCAGGGAGGGAAAAAACCAGAGCCCTGAAAGCAATGGCAGAAGCGGCAGAGAGGTGTTCAAGCTGGATCTGGTCAAGGAGGAACAAAAGTGAACTTCATAAGGTTTAACTTTCCTACAAATAACAGGTGTCCCCTGTGGCTCAGTGGTTAATGCGCGAGTCATTTAGTGGAAATGAGCATGTCCAGAAGGGCATGGGTTCGAATCCCAGCCATGGCTCGTCCCAAGATGGGGAAAAAAAGGGGGGCAGCAGAGGGACATCCGGAGTCATGAACCGGGTGTGGCCCAACCCCCCTAGAGTGTCAGGAGATAAGGGCCGAAACACTCGCTTGAGGGGGCTTCTCTTCTGAGGACTCTCTGCTGCCACGCTCTCCACGAGTTTCTTTCTACCTTGCTTCTGCTTCCCCTTCTTTTCTGTCAGTCTCACTCTTGTCTTTGTTTCACCAGGGCAGTGCTATATACTCGGAGACAGCGGCAGCCAACTATGGTGACGTAAACGTCTTCAGCTACGTGAGGAGCCGTTTGCCTACCAAGCGCTTAGGGACGGTGGAGGAAGTGTCAGCAGCTGTGTGTTTCCTGTTGTCGCCGGCGGCTGCGTTCATCTCAGGAGAGACATTGTATGTGGATGGGGGAGCAAGGCTGTACCAGGTCATGTTGGAGGTGCCAGGTGAGTGTGTGTGTGTGTGTGTGTGTGTGTGTATGTGTGTGCCAGGTGTGTGTGTGTGTGTGTGTGTGTGTGTGTTGTGTGCGTGTGTGGGATGTGTGTGTGTGTGTGTGTGTGTGTGTGTGTGTGTGTGTTTTGTGTGTGTGTGTGTGTGTGTGTGTATGGTGTGTTGTTTGTGTGTGTGTTTCGTGTGTGTGTGTGTGTGTGTGTGTGTTTTTGTGTGTGTGTGTGTGTGATGAGTGTGAGTGTGTGTGTTGTGTTCGTGTGTATGTGTGGTTAGTGTGTGTGTGTGTGGGGGGGGTTAGTGTGAGTGAATATGTGTGGTGTGTGTGTGTGTGTGTGTGTGTGTGTGTGTGCATGTGTGTGCATGTGTGTGTGTGTGTGTGTGTGTGTGATGAGTGTGAGTGTTTGTTAGAGTGAAGGTGTGTGTGAATGTGTGTGCACATGTACACAAAAGTGTGTTTCATGATTTGGAATGGGGAACAGTGTTTTAGTGATGGTAGCTGAACTGTTTTAAGTTCACTGAAAATAAGACATCTTCCCATCTTCTTTCTTTCTTTCATTTATTGATCTTCTCTATTTATATTGTATGTCCTGTGTTTAATTGAATGAATGATTTTCTTTCTCACAGATCATGACAAGAGCAAACCGTACACATGGAAAGGGGACTGTGAAAATTCCAAACCCTCTCCACCGTTGCCAGAGGCAAAATCCAAACTTTAGAGCTTCCATCAGTACCCATGATGCTGTGCTTCAGATCCCAGTGAGACTTTTGACCTTGGAATCCTTACACGCTGTGTTTTTGTGGTGCGCGTGTTTGTTTCATGCGCCCTGCCGTCCAACCACAGTGGGGCTTTTTGCAGTACAGACAATATCCCCCCATCCTCTGCAAACTCATGTGTTACAATTTCTAGTTTTCTGTCGCTGTCGTAGTTTTTTTTTTTTTTTTTTTTATCTGATCTAAGATTTTACGGAGGTTGGATTTTTAACAACATTTCTGGTGTGTTTTTGGAAGGTGTGTTTTAAAGAGTTTGTGTGAATGAGTTTTTTTTTTTTTTTTTTGATAATGACTTGTGAGTTGTTTTCAACGTGGCGACAGCATTTGGCTGGGCTATATGCAACATTGCCTTGCCTAGTTTTTGTTTGTTTGTTTGTTTGTTTTTTTAAAAAAAAATAATTACTTGTGAGTCGTCTTCAATGTGGTGGCAGTCCTGATATGGCCCTTTTTGCGGTTTACTGGGTTATAAGCAACATTGGTGTTTGTTTGTTTGTTTTTTTTTTAAAAAAATAATTACTTGTGAGTCGTCTTCAATGTGGTGGCAGTCCTGATATGGCCCTTTGCGGTTTACTGGGTTATAAGCAACATTGCCTTGCCTATTTTTTTTTTAAATTTTTTTTTTTCTCATTTATGAAGGGTGGGGGAGGGGGAGGAGAAGGAGCGGGGGGTAGGGTTGATGGGTGTAGGTTTTTTTTTGTCTGTAGAAACCTTTCTCACACGTGTGTGCATTTTTTATTATTATTATTTTTTTAAAGCCCATCTCATCTTTTGTGCCTTTTCTACAGCATGGCTTGCATGTTGCTCATGCTGATCATCCCATACAAATCCACAGCTAGGCTCTGCCTGCTCCAGCCTAGGCAGTCCACCTGAAGCTATATCGATAGAGGTCACCACCAGTAGGCAACCCACCAAAGGGGATGCTGCACTACCTCTGAGTCACTTTGGTGAAGGGTGAGAGGTGTCTGTTGTGATCCAGTGTACGCATGTACCACATGCTACGGTTGATGACAGGTGAGAGGTGTCTGTTGTGATCCAATGCACGCATGTACCACATGCTACAATTGATGGAATTAGCTGCGGAGGAAGAAGCATGAGTGAGTGTCTTCATCCCTGCATCCACATCTGGATGGTGCCATCACATCCGCCCCATGACAAGTCCCTGTGACCTTACCAGTACTGACAGCGCTGAGGTGGACTAAACTTGGTGGGTTATGGAGATGGGAAGGAAATTGGAACTGAGATCCCATGAGAACTAGGAACCTGTGTCATTTTGTTCCCCTTTTCTTTTATTGCTTTTAGGTATCTCTTTTTTGTGTAAGTGCAGCTAGGCCTTTGTTTACTACTTTTTAAAAAAAATAATGTATTTCAGTTCGTGTGTGTGTGTGTGTGTGTGTGTGTGTGTGTGTGTGTGTGTGTGTGTGTGCACTCATGCACTTCTCTGTGTGTGTGTGTGTGTGTGTGTGTGTGTGTGTGTGTGTTCACCTAGGAAATGCGAGTTGCCCGATGGCAGTTTTTGATTTTTTTTTGGTATTGTTTGATGTACGTGTGTTTATTTTGCAGAAATCATGTTTCAGATGATATGATGGAAACCTGCTTTCTGTGTAATGTAGCCATTGTCGTGCTTATTTTCATCCTGGTTCTTCCCTTTTCGAGGTATCACATGGTGTAATGTTGTTGTGATTTGAGGCAGTAAGAAGTTGGGCGGCTTGAACGCTCGGGAGTGGGTCCAGCCTTGATGTTAGGTTGTGTGACAAGCTGGGTTGTACACAAGAATCTATGAAGTGTTTCCACATTGTAGACATGGCTTGCTTCAAAGGTAGGAAATGCTTGTGCACACAAGTAAAACTTATTGTGTCACATCATGAGATTCTTCTATTACTTTGAGCATTTTTTGAAAGAAATGTTAAGGAATTTCTTGTTGTTGTCTACATGTATATTCATCTATGTGATTGTGCTTTATTCAGTTCCACTCATGATTTATCAGTGGGCCTGAAACGGAAGTTTTGATTTCATGTTTTGGATATCGGTGACATGGAAATTGTTAGCAAATTGATTTTTTTTTTCATGGTGAAGGGAAGAGATTGATCCATGTGTCACTTTATGGATGTAATTTTGCTGTTGTTGCTTTTAACGTTATAACACTGTAACAGTGATAATTGTTGTTTTTTGATGTTTAACACTGTAACAGTGATAATCATCACCAGAATTGTCAAGGGTAATGAAATGAATGAGTGATTCTAAATTAAAGAGCAATATGGTGTGTCAGTGGCATTGATCACTGGGCAACCCAAGTGACTGTGCATTCATCACCTACTTGAGTCAGATGTGCGCTCAAATGACTTCTCTCCTACCATCCAACTGGATCACTCACAGTTACAGAGACACCCCCCTCCCCGTACTCCCATGTCCAATTATGTTGTCTTTGACTGTTTATTTTTACACCATCTTCTTCTGCTGACTGTTTCTCTCTGCATATCTGGCCATTCACCTCTTTTGGTTGGGGAAAGTCTTGGCACAGTTTTCTAGTATGAGTTCTGGTTTATAACATGCCAGCAGTTTTATGTTGTCGTCTGTCACTTGGCAGTGAGACTGTAAACACTGTGTGGAGGAAGCAGACTGTAAACACTGTGTGGAGGAAGCACCTGATGTCCACTCAACGGTGCTTATTTCTCCTGTACTGTATCTGGATAAAAAAAGTATTTGTGTGTGTGTGTGTGTGTGTGTGTGTGTGTGTGTGTGTGTGTGTGTACTTATTATTTTCATTGGAATTTTCTACAAGTCAGTTAACATTCTGGTTATAAATTGAATGGAGCAGCTAATGCCATCAGCGAGGCCTTGACTTTTCTCTCTGATGATGTCAATAGATCACCTGTCATTACGAATTTGTTGCATGTACTTTATAGATATTGTATTGTGTGTTGTTGGACTGGACCTTTCATTGCCATGTGATGACAGACCAGAAAAGGCCCTGTATGGTCCACTGGGTGATAGTGATATGGAAAGAGAGAGAGAGAGAGAGAGACAGACAGACAGACAGACCGACAGAGGGATGCCTTTGATCAAAATATTGCATAAAGGCTGTTTTTAAGCTTTGGTTTATATTATAGATGTTGTGTAGGCTGAAATGAAAGTGAGTCTGGAACATGACGAGACTGTCAACTGGCGTTTTTTGTTTTATCAGGGTCGAGCATGAACAAGATTGACAGTATGGCTAAAGTTTTGAATGTGGACAAGATTGACGGTAAAGGGAAATGTTAGTCATGTTTGTTTTGGCACCGCTTGTGCTTCGCTAGAAGTATCCGAAGATAGAATGGAGACAGTGGTTATTGGCCGGGTGTGTGTTCAGTTGAATTTGATGAAGTGGGTCAAAGCCACATGTACGGTGAAATGCTGATCCAAGCATGCTGACCGGAAAGGGGGTGTGGCTACGCCTGATAGGGGAAAGATAATGTTACGAACAGGTCAGCTTGCCCTTTCGTTGATCGAGTCAGAGCGATATACGTTTGGTTTTGCTCTGTTTAAGTTTCATGAGATGTGTGTTTGCCATTTAATGTACGCACAAATTGCTTAGTAATTCCAAAAGGTCTCATTCGAGCCCCAGAATGGGGGTCAAAAGCGCAAGAAGCTTCCAGAAATTGTTTCTTGAATGTTTTGAAGCATTTTGATTGGCTATAATACATCATAGTTCCAGATCCCTCAAGAAAGTTCCATACATTTTGATTCGCTGTTGCTCCTTCATGACTCTTGAACATGCTAGAATACTTCATGATGGATGATTGTTGACAGGCCATGCTGTACCTACGTTTCTTAAACGTTCAGTTTCTGGAACCATAAGTAATCAGGACTTGGGGGAGAAGCCAAATGAAGGTATGTGATTGAAAATGGTGATGTGCCGAATATTGCTTTGGGACCACTGCGGCGGCAGTCGTGTAAATAGAAGTTCGTGAATTATCTGCTGGATGTAAAGACTTTGAATTGTTACCAGAGCCAACCTCGTCACTCGTTGAGTTCGATTCAACAAGAGATAAGAACCCATACTCATTTCAGCCAGTGTAATACATCTGCGTAAATGTCAAGGAACAAGAGTTAGGTTCTTTGTCAGAACAAATAAGTTATTAAAGGGTGTGTAGGTAGGGGAGGAGGTGGTGGCAATGGACAGCAGAGTTATTTTAGAGCCTGGTGTTGTCCAGAATATAGCAGTCTGAAGAACTTTCCTGTGCATATGCCATGCTTAATATAGGATTTTGTATGAGCAGAGTACATTTAAAAAAAACACAAAACATTTGACCCGTGTATTCATATTTACATGAACTGACTCATATTTTTATATATCCAGGTGTAAATGTATTCTTCACTTTTCTGTTTTTAAGCATCAAGATTTTATAAAGTATGTCACTGACTAAAATTGAATCTTTAAAAGTGTGTCTGTTGCATTTTTCTCTTAAAAGTGAAAACATGTTGAATTATACTCCAGTGAAAAACAGAAAATCATGGAAAATATTAAACAGATCTGTCCTTTGGTAGTTTTTCTCATCTTCAGAGATTGAAATGATTTGATTTCTTCTTTGTAATTGTAATCGTTATTTGCCCGCCTCATCTTCTGATCTCTTTCACAACTTCATTCTCTGACTAGTAAGTCAGCCTGACACCACCTTGGATTGCCAGAGTCCGGCTCATACTTGGTGATCGTCCCATGGCCCCAGCTCAGAGAACTGTCAGTGTAAGGTTAGCGGCATTAAAGCTGTTTCTTCATCAGTTTGCCCTAACTACTAGTCTGCAGATTTACAAAATCACCCCATTTCCTTTTTTAATGGAACTTGATGGCAATGCAGATAGGCATGTTGTGACAATCGACTGACCACTGAAGAGCTTCACCATAAGTTACAGAACAGTTTCCCCATACCCTGCAAAATACTGCGTGAGGATGCTGAGTGAGGTGGATCTTAAGGCCTACTCGGTTACTGCCTGGAACTGTCATTATTTGCAGGCTGTGGAATGGAGAGTTTAGCTCATCTCCGTGTCCAGAATTTGTCTTCATCATTTTCAGAGTGTTTTGACATTTTATGTAGCAGCTGAGCGACGTGAAATGATTGCTTACGAATTGGAGAGTTCAAAATTTAAGTGAACCAGTCACAAATTCATAACCATCAGGCGAAATTTTATACAGTAACTTTACTGGCATAGAATTAAACAGGTTGCCTTAGCATAGTAAGGTCACGCCATTGGGATCGCAGGTCTCTTGTTCCCTTCCCTCCAGATTTGTGAACCCCCCCACCCCACCCCAACTCTTGCACAACCCCCCACCCCCTCCTTTTGTCTGTGGTCCTCTCAGGTCTGTTCACCCAGATTGATACCGATATCCTCCTTGACTGTAATTCCCCAGGTCTGTAACAGTACCCACCTCCACCCTGCACCCTTCTCTTTGAGGTCTACATTACCCCAGGGTCTATGTGCTTCCTCCCACCTCCATGCCCTTCGATTCTATGTCCTCCACGATCTATGTTCAACTCAGGTATGAAGTATATTAACATATACAAAAAAAAAAACATTTACCAACAGCACATGATGATATGAAATTCTGTCTTGTAACATGAATCTTGGGGGCCAGAATAGCCCAGTTGGTAAAGTGCCGGACTCGTGATCCTGAGGTTACAGGTTTGAATTTCAGTACAGGGGGATTTTTCCCTCAGAGTTAACATAGGTTCTGACTCCATTCCCCCATACAGTCCTTCGAATGAGAGTATAAACCGAGGTTCCATGAGTGAACGCATGCACAACATCTTGCACACATGTAAAACCCCATCACCAACTTTCAGAAGAGAAGACTAGTTTGGCCGTTGGTATGGATGACACCTTACACATAGCATGCACCTTCCCTGAAGTTGGCGTATGGCTGCCTTAATGGCGGGATGAAAATGGTCATACACACAAAAGTGTCAGGATCTTCAACTCAATGAAGGTGGACACTCAAAGAAAGAAGAAGAAGAAGATCTCAATATTATTCTTTCTTAAATCTTTTTACGAAACACCTGTACTAGTCCATTATCCGTATTTGGTGTGATCAGACACTTTAAAACAGAAACCTCACTTATACAAAATGTTTGTAGAGCAAAGGAGTTAACCATGCCTTTTACATTCAGTATACCAAAGAGCAGCAGTCCTTAACTTCTAACCTTCAACAGTTTTGGCTTCTGCACTTTTCACAATGGAGCAAAAAGATGGGACGGTGATTCAGCGTTTTTTACAAGCAAGTATTTTTATAAAACTACTCTTAGTTATAACATTCCTTTTTTTCATACTAGCTTGTTCAAACCAGTGCCTGTATATACAAAACATAAAGATTTCCTCATTTAATAGGATTCCCTTTCTGTTTTGGAGGCATTTGCCGGCCTCAAGCATCCTCAATTGCTGAAATTATTTGAACTGTACAGCTCTCTGAAATGAGATGGATATAAACAGGTTTTTCTTGGGTTCCCAGCCATGTGGGCATTTTAGGCAACGAAGTGGTTGATGAACTTGCCAAGAGTTTCCACAAATAAAGAGTTGAGCAGATTGTCCATCCCTCACACTGACCTGAAACCCAAAGCCCAGGCTTATGTCAAAGACCTCTGGCAAGAGGAATGGGACTCGCAGACAGATAACAAACTATTTAAGATCTGTCCAAACCTGAAAGAGTTTTTACCATGTTCCCAAGGGGACTGTAAAGAAGAAACACTTTTGTGCTGTTTGTTTGCACACAGGCCTCTCCTTTTACACCCATTCTTATCTTTTTAAAGGTGAAGAAGCTCCATGGTTCATTCCATGTCATATACTACTCACAGTGAAACATAGTCTTTTAGAGTGTTGGGACTTTGCATGATGTGAGACATGAACACTTTACTGCAGACTCCATGAAAACTCTGTTCAGAGATGTCCCATCTGATGTGACCTTTGAATTTCTCAAAGAGATTAACATTTTTCATCTGATCTAAGATTTTACAGAGGAAAGATTTTTTTTTCAAAATTTCTGCTATGCTTTTAGAAGGCATATTTTAAAGGGTTGTGTGAATGAGTTAAAAAACAACAACAACAACAATAATAATCATGACTTGAGTTGACTTCAATGCGGTGATGACCCTGATATGGCCTTTTGTGGTTGGCTGGGCTATAAGTAAGTTATATAACTTACTTGCTTGTATATAAAAGGGAGATGGGAGAACAGGGTCACCTGTAGTAGGGAGGACATGAATCTTCACAGGCAAATCTCAATTCCTAGAGCAACCACATCGATAAGACCAAACGTCCATTATCACAAACTGTCTCTTGGCCTCAGTTCATAGAGCAAAACCACATCGATAAGGCCAAACAGCTATTATCTCAAACTGTCTCTCTTGGCCTCAATTCCTAGAGCATCCACTTCGATACGGCCAGAGCCATTATCTCAACCTGTCTCTCTCTTGGCCTCAATTCCTAGAGCATCCACATCGATAAGGCCAAACAGCCATTATCACACAGTCTCCTAGAGCAACCACATTGATAAGGCCAAATGACCATTATCACACAGTCTTTCCTGGCCAACCTGAATGGAACAGTCCCCACATGCCTTGTGAATTCGTAGTCAATCCCGAAACGAGAAATCGTAGGTATCTATGAACATGAAAGAAAAAAACAAACGAACCAAAAAAAAAAAAAAAAAAAAAAAACCCAGCTAGCTTATATTACAAAACCAGGAAAGGAGGGGGCTTAAGAATAAGTGCATAAAAAAGCCTCTGAGCGCCAAACAAAAGAGGCGTGTTACTAAAGAATACCAACCTCATTTGGGCAATATGCATAAAACATTCAAAACAATTTGTTACAGCTAAAGGTAAGGCATGATCAAATGAAGTAAGTACAAAAAGAAAAGAATCAAATATGCATGAAAATGTGTAAATCCCAAAGGTGCCGAAGATAATGAATACAAGCAACGAGAATATAAGAGTACACTAAAAAAAAAAAAAAAAAAAAAAAAAAAGCAGGGCATTTTCCAGAGCCACGACCAACAAAACACTGTAGAGTGAAGCTAAAAACCAGTACCTACCCTACACAAAGAGTCAGCATGGGTCAAGCATGTCCCTGAGAGGGATGTGTCGATGTCTGACCAGCAACAATACTTTTGAAACAATCAAGTGCTCTTAGATCTTCTGCTATGTCTCGGAGATGGCGTCCCGCAAAAGTAATTTTGAATTTCCAGCCAGCTGCATGCATAATGCACACCTGTTTTACATGTGCGATTATGCTGTATTTTTGTACCTATGTTTGACGAGGATACATAAATATGAAGAAGAAGAAAAAGAATACATTGAAAAGAAATGCTAGGGGATGAACCTCTTGAGCAGTATTAAACTTGCAGAGCTTAACCCGTAGCGGGGAGGGAGAAAGGGTGCTCAAAGAGCGACAACTGTGGCTAACTTCCACACGCGAAATTGTGTTAAGCTGCGTCTGTTTTTTCTTCGAGAAGATGCTCAGAATCATTGTTTAAAAAAAAAAGGAAAAAAACCAGCGAGAGAGCCTGAGTTTGTGCCAAAGTATGAAGAAGAAACAGGTTTGAAAGTAATTTGTGTTAGAAAGGACCTTCTAGGTAAGAGCTGGTTGTGGCAGAAAAAATTCACAAATAAATGGTTCTGATGGGTATCGAACTCACTACCTTCCAGCCGGGAGTTAGCGACGCTAACCACATTGCTAAGGAGCTGTGTCCTAAATGTCTGTCCCCTACCTGGATGCGGCTGGCCAGTGTGTATGGCCTACACATCCACATCGTGTAGTCGTGCTTCGGTCTCTCCCTGCAGTCAAGAACAGCATGCTGATTTCTGAAGTTCCTTTTACACTGTGGAATCCTGTCTTAATGGTCACGACCTCGACCAGGGCCACAATGACGAACGTATACCTAGTTGAGATCCGCTTCACCACGAGGTGATCGATTTTGTCCCATCATACACTGCTGTATTATCTCTTCGATCTGTCTTGCCTTTGTGGCATGGTCTACCGTTGAATACGACGTCAGCTGAAGACCGTTTCAAAGCTGATCATGCAGACCAAGCCTGCCTATCACCTGATCATCCGGATCCTGTTCACCGCAGTCCAGCACCAGTGACTGCAATGCCTGATCAATCTCTTCAACGCTCTGCGAAGGTATCGTGTGTTTGTGGAATCGAAGACGCGTCGAGGTGTTTTTCTCTAGGGAATGAAGAAAGTCGGTGAATTTCTTCACTGAATGCCTGTGTCAGCTACTGAAAGAATGGCTTCATCATCAGAATCAGACCACCCAGAACCTTCTCTGGTTTCTCTCGAGCCTAGGGGAGAGAATCTCTCTGGATATTCTATCCTCATGTGGGATGCCCTTCTGAGCTATTGAAAGTCCTGAAGCCAGTCCTAGTCACTTCCCTTGAAGGAGAATTAGGGTGATATAGTTGTATCTTGCTACCCTTTTTTTCTGCCTTTCATTTCTTTGGTCTTTTGAAACTTTAAATTAGACTGGTGCATAATTGTTAAGACAGAGGTTAACACGTATCCACGGCATAAATGAGAAACAGCTTAATTTAAGCGATCGCGCAGAGTATTTACTCTGCACTGCTACCGACATGGTGCTAAGCCAGACAAGGGAAGCGACTCTTCGATTAACTTCATTTTCAACAAGGGTTACTTACATTTGGACGCTTCTTTCAACATCTTCAAATAAGTATCAATTGTTCAAAAACAAAGATAATGATCTTTCTCTGGTAAAAAAAAGCAATTTTCATCAACCTTTTACACTTAATGGAAATATTCTAGAACATGTTACTTGCTTTAAATACCTCGGAATTACGTTTAATTTTAATGGAAACTTCAATCTAGCGCGCGGCAAGAGTTAAAAAAATCAAGGCAGACGTGCAATGATGGCTTTGCTGCGTAAAGCAGACAACTCCAGCTACCAATATATTGCCAGTTAGATCTGTTCAACGCACTTGTCAGGCCGATATTAACATATGGCTGTGAAGTCTGGGGTAGCAGTAACACATGTGTCAATATAATTGAATCTCTGCATTTAGAGTATTGTAAATACACTTTGAGACTGAAAAGATGCACGCCTAATTGTTTTTGTATATGGTGAAACGGGCCACTTCCCATTGTTTATACACATATACACACGCTTAGTTAAATTTTGGCACAAGTTATCAACAGACTCGTGTGTGAAATACTCGTCCTGTATGTTACATACTTTAACTGAATGCCTAAACTTCCAAATACATAGAAACGAATGGTTAATCAAAGTGAAGCAGATTCTAGATGAGAATGGATTTTCGTTCGTGTGGCAATATCCTTAGACTGTCACCACAGCTAGGCTGGAAAACAGCCTGTCCCAGCGACTGAAAGATAGTTTTTCACAGAAATGGTCAGAAAGCTGTCGCAGTTGTTTCCGAACCAGCAACTATACTCTATACAAAAGTCGGATTTGCTTTGAACAATACTTAGATGTTTTACCACCGTGTTACAGACTACCAATGTTAAAGCTCAGAACTAGCAATCACAAATTACCAACAGAAAAAGGGAGACATATCAATCTACCCCATGAGGATAGATTATGTCCGCTTTGTAGCATGAATCAAATAGGCGATGAATATCACTTTGTTATGGAATGCCCAGAATTAAAACATATCCGTGATCAATTTTTATCTCGATACTGCAGATCACGACCAAATTTTTATAAATATGCATCGTTGATGACAACAAGCAACAGGAGAAGATTACTTAATGTCGCTAAGTTTATCAAACAAGGGCTATCATTTTTCTTAATCTGCATTACACCACTGATCACCCTAATGTAATCTCTGTCTTGAAAATGTGACTATGTAGGATTGAACAGATGTCGCAGTACTTATTAAGATTTTTAATTCTTAATAATACTTTCCTTTGTGTAAGTGATTTATGATTTTATACGGGAATATTTTTTTCATACCTTCCATTTGTTATCCTGATCATTTGTTTATTGTTTGTGCATGAATATATATAATTTCACCCCGGGTAAATTCATGTCAAAATGTGCCTTCTCTCTCTCTCTCTCTCTCTCTCTCTCTCTCTTTTTTTTTTTTTTTTTTTTTTTTTACAAAACTGCCCTTACTTTTCATCTCTCTCTCATACAATAAGAGCTCTGAATGTATAATGCTCCTGCAACATGTGTTCACAGCAGTGCATTTGATCTAGTCAAATCCATCCGGGCATTGTAAATTGAAGTCTGTCAGTGTCAAACACTCTATGCTGCATGTGTGCAATTGATGCAATCTCTCTCTCTCTCTCTCTCTCTCTCTCCTCT
>JADBJO010002631.1:32500-35000 GCA_016801955.1 Conus betulinus
GACATTGTTGCTTGTCTACTGTGGTCACAGTATCGCTTCTTCTAAAGAAAAAAGAAGTTTTCTTTCAATTGAAATGGAAGAATTTTTTAAACTGTCTTGAAAAAAAAATCAGAAAGAAAAGCAATAGTCATAATGGCCACCAGACTAAACAAGTCACTCAGTTAAAGAAGGCTACTCACTGTGTACGTAGCTTTCGTCGGCAATCCGGCCGACGTCTTCAGCTGTGCTGGGCTGAAAACTGGCTTCAGTGCGCACCGCCGTGAGCGAACTCACGATAATGCGACTGAACGAGTGAGGAATACACCGATGGCAGGTTGTGTCGGCCCCGGTCACGGTTAAGGGTGGGGTTCCTGGCGGCGATGTGGACTGCCTCCTTTACTCCCCTCTGGAATCATCCAGCTTCTCTGTCGAGCACTTGCACTTTGTCCTTTTCAAAGTGATGTGGGTGTGGGTCAGATGTTCACCCACTGGAGAGAACTCACGTTTGTGTTCCTTTAGTCTTTTGTGCAATTATAGTCTCCAACGGGAAGAAAACAGTATTTTCAAAATCATAATTCCACTCATCATATTTCATTTTTTTTTGCCACGTGACCATTTTCAAAAGAAGAAAACAAACAAACAAACAAACAATACCATTACGTAATGTACACCTTTGACAACTGAACAGATCAAAGAATTAACGTCATATATATATATATATATATATATATATATATATATATATATATATATATATATATATATATATATGTGCATGTATTGCGCAAGGCCTGACATCATAATGTGTGATGTCGAAGAAAAAGAAACTCCCGAAGGTGCTGGGGAGGACCCAGAGAAGCATAGGATAATGTAAATATGACTACTATGGCATACCACAACTGCTAACTGAAAAAGATGTAAATTTTCTGCAAATCATCAATGTAGCTCATAGGTGAATTTGGACAGGGTGTTACAAATTTGTCTTGACACTGCATTCATTAGGTACTGTTGTATCTAATGTCCTTATCCATTTCTCGTCAGTAATAAGTCTGAGGCTTTTGCTTTCACTGTAAGCTTTTGCCAGCACCCCAACAGCAAGGTCTTCTACTGAATGCTGAGGTAAATGTCGCACTAGGCCTATTGGCCTTTGTCTTTGGAACTTGATGTCACGTCTGTGTTCCGCTATTCTTTCTTTCAATGAACGTTCAGTTTCACCAACATAAACTGTTTGCATAATAGAACATATATCAAATTTCTATCTTTACATGTTATATTTTCAAAACATTATGTGAAATCTTCACACACACACACACACACACACACACACACACACACACACACACAGAGCTTACACTATTGAGTGGAATTGAATAGCAGGATTGCGATACATTTGAGTAGTTCCCATCCTGTTATTGTGTCTCTAATCT
Organism: Conus betulinus; assembly: GCA_016801955.1. NCBI lineage: Eukaryota > Metazoa > Mollusca > Gastropoda > Neogastropoda > Conidae > Conus > Conus betulinus. The sequence goes on from JADBJO010002631.1 coordinate 33,907, forward strand.
AGTTCCTCAGGATGAATTAAATTTTTTTTTCTCCTATTTCTTGTTGATGGCATCACACATTATGATGTCAGGCCTATAGTAATATATTTATGACGTCAATACTTTGATATGTCCAGTTGTCAAAGATGAACATTACGTAGTTTATCGTTTTTTCCCCTCTCTTCTCTAGAAAAGGCCACGTGGCAAAAAAAAAAAAAAAAAAAAAAAAAAAAGTACGAAGAGTGGAATTATGTGTGTGTATTTTTTTTAATGATAAATTTCTTTTTCTTTTTTTTTGTGCTTTTTAAATTTGTTTGTTTTTTTGTTTGTTTGTTTTTTTTTTTTTTAGCTCAATCAAAATGAGCACGCTCGCCACATCTTGGTCTGAAGGTAATAAAGGCAGCAAGATCATCATGATCATCATCATGATCATCATCATGACCATCGCCGTCGTCGTCGTCGTCGTTGTCGTCATCGTCGTCGTCGTTATCATCATCATCATCATCATCATCATCATCATCATCATCATCATCAACGACAACAACAACGACAATAAAATGTATTTCAATCGTCATGACTTGACGTAACTTAAAATGGTACTCCGCTCTCCATACTGTCCTTCCATCTGGTCGTTCAATGTTGATAGAATCAGCATTACTTTCTTACTTACTTACTTACTTGGTTGCTTGCTTACTTACTTACTTACTTACTTACTTACACACACACACACACACACACACACACACACACACACACACACACACACACACACACACACACACACACATACACACACACACAGAGAGGCAGACAGACAGACAGACGGACAGGCAGGCAGACAGACAGACAGACAGACAGACAGACACAATTGACATGGAGAAAAGTTTACTAACTATTTTGAAAGTATACACTGACGGCTCAGTTCTTGATGATGGTAGTGCGGGATCTGGCTTTGTAATTCCAGATTACAAAGCTAAAAAATCATATTATTTAGGTAAGGGTCATTCCATATTTACAGCTGAACTTGTTGCTGTCCTGATGGCATTAAATTATTTATTTCCTTGCCAGTCTCAATATTTAATATCCTGTTTTTTTGTGTTGATTCACAGTCAGTA
>JADBJO010002631.1:40000-45000 GCA_016801955.1 Conus betulinus
CGAAAGGGGCAAACCAATTACACGACAAAACACAGCGCGTTTCGACCTCTTTGATCTTCTTCAGGCAAGATAAAACAACATTCAGGACATTGAAAACTATTAAATCAATCATTCTGCAGAATGTGGTCTTGCCAGCACTTGTAATTGCTGAGAAAATGCTAGTTTTTAAGTTTATGAACACACACACACACACACACACACACACACACACACGCACGCACGCACGCACGCACACGCAAACACGCACACACACACACACATACACACACACACAGACACAAGTACTCATTATTATCCTGCCGAAAACCAAGTACTACACGTCCTTTTCTGAGAGTAAACACGCTAAAATCAAATACCTTTCATGGACAGGGCTGGATAGGGGAGATGACGATGAAACAGGTCAAGGAAGCACACAAGCAAATGAACAACAGACAAATTGCACATGCAAACCCACACATAACAGACAAATTGCACATGCAAACCCACACATAACAGACAAATTGCACATGCAAACCCACACATAACAGACAAATTGCACATGCAAACCCACACATAACAGACACATTCCACATGCAAACCCACACACAACAGACAAATTCCACATGCAAACCCACACATAACAGACAAATTGCACATGCAAACCCACACATAACAGGCAAATTCCACATGCAAACCCACACATAATAGACAAATTTCCATATGCAAACCCACAGATAACAAACACCCATTAGCAGCTGTACACAGGGGAAAGTAAAAAAGAAAAAACCCCGAAGTGCAGAAGGTCGGTACTCGAACCACGGGTCCGGTTGAATAGGGTTTACACGTCATACGACATGACAGCCATGACACTTTCACTCCACTTCCCCGGGTGCTGGAATGCCCATCTCCTCCTTACGTTTCCGTCTTTTGAATTTTAGACAAACTTTATTCCACCATCTTATTTACATTTCTGATTTTTCGACTTTACCGAATGCTCTGGTTTAGTTTCGTGGAGACACTGTTCGTATCAGTAGGACCTTGGATGATACAGTCGTCCAAGAGTCAGTTATTCGGATGTATTTTCAGCCTTCTGCATACGGACCTAGTTAGTCAGATGATAATGACAAGGTTACTCAGCAAGTCAGTACATACTCTGACACACACGAATCTGTCCTCAGACTATCATAAAGTAAACGATAGGGGGGAAAAAAAGGGGGATTTTGAAGAGGAAACTGTACAGTCTTAATCAAAGAGGGTATCATCATCACAATCATCAACACTGTTACTACTACAACCATGCACTTCGACATTCGTCTAACCCCTCTCCTTTCTCCCATACTGCTATTGTCATATTATCACCGTAAGTAGTAGTAATCCTCTATTATTTTTTTAAATACTGTCATTATTATTATTATCATTATTATTATTATTATTATTATTGTTATCATGATTGCTATCGGCATTACCATCATCATCACTACTATTCTAACGCGCATTGTTTCCTTCCCATCGGCCTTCTTTTCACTCAGCGCCCATCTTGCGCCGAATTTGACGAGGAAAATGATAGCTCGTTCTTCGTTTTTTGTTGTCTTGAGTGTCGCTTATCTTGCCCGAAGAAGACCTAAAAGATCGAAACGCGTCGTGTTTTGTTTTGCGATCCGTTTGTCTATGTTGTCTGGCGGAGGTGTTTCAAATAGCTTTTTGTTTAGATTTTTGCCTGCGGCCACCTCACTTTGCAGCCTAAGAGGGTAGTGTCTGAGGTCCACGTCATTCCACTGAAAAGTACCGTTGAGGCCGAGCGTTTTTTTTCAGCACTGCCCCCTTCCCCACCCCCTCGCCTTCTCCGCTCTCTTTGCTCGAGTGACCTTGATGTATTCCAGAATGACGCTCCCATCCTACCCTAGGAATGCATTCTGGGTAAAACAGCCCCAACAGGTTTCAGAGAACTCTTTGTTGTTTAGACTGTCCGTCAAAGACAAGATAAACCACTATGGGTAGGAAGGCGTTCATGATTTTGTTTGTTGGTTTGTTTTCAGCATTCTGGGTGTGGTTATGTCTTATTGAACAGGCGTTGAAGAGAATAGAAAGAAGATGTTACAGTACTTCACATACTAGTCCGTTTTGTAGATCACTAATTATGACAATTCTAACATCATTGTTTCCTACAGCCCCTGTTGATGATGATTTCTTCCTGGTGACTGCGTCAGTACCTAGCTCTCGGTTGGTGGAGGCATTCTCAATATCGAGCCCTACTCATACGACTACGACTACATTACATTTTACGACTTGCTGTACAACCCCATTGCCGTGGACTACGACCCCGTGGACCAGATGGTCTACTGGACAGAGGTGAGTTGACTCGTGGACAAAATGACCACAAACAGAAGGAACGCTTGAATATGCAGGTCCCAGTGAGTTGTGGGACGGTTCATTCTTCCGTCGTCTTTGTGGGCTGTATTTAGAAAAGTCCGTATCTATTTGTACACATAGAGTCTATAGCATTCGTGATGGGAATGTATCTCAGTAGATAAATGGCGGGATGTATCCAGATTATTATTCGATGTCACGTTTCCACCACCTCCAAACTTGATCTGATTTTTTTGTTGTTGTCTACTGACGTTGACGAATATGGTCCAGTTCACACGTTCTCCAGACAACTATGTAATCATCCCCCTCCCCCCTCGCACATGCCACTCACATCCCTCCCATTTTCTCTTGCAGTCCTGCCCCTCTTGGCACTGGCAGTCAACGAGTTTCCGTTAGGGTTCGGACTTGTTTTCTGATGCCCAGTACTTTTTTTTTTTCATCGTCATAAATGATATTTTCACCTGTTCAGTGATGGCCATATTCACCTCGCTCTATCAGGACAAAGGTATTGAGATTAATAACTTGGATAATGTCAACAGTGTCTTATATGGTTCATATGTTGCTGAAATTGCCATGGCTATGTCGCAGTCACAGGTTGCAAAAAAAAAAAAAAAAAAAAATAAAGATCACCAATTTTGTGTTCCACTAGGGTATTTCACTTATGTAAGTATGCATATATCAGATGTGGGTTTGAACATGGATGATAAGTTGAATGTGGAGGTTGTTGTCGTTGTTGTTGCTGTTGTTATTATTGTTGTTGTTGTTTTTAAGTAAGTGTCTGATATCATCCGGCGATGAAAAGACATTAAATAAACCGCTGAACTGAACTGAACCGGCCACATTCACTGTAGTTCCACACAGGGGGCATCACAAAACCGGGAATATTGACCTGAGTGATTTGATAACCAAAACAAGACCGTTACAAATGATGGGTAAAAAACATCAGTCTTTCTGACGCTTACGGAGTTCAAAGAAACGAGATTAGAAACACATATGTCAGCAACGAGTTGCGCCCTGTTGGCAACGGCAACTGGATCGTCACAGGGTGACTGTGCTCGGCCTTCCATAAAATGACAGTAAAGAGGGCATAAAATGTTGTTCCATCAAGAAGGGATAAGTCATGTCAAAAGCACCAGACCTGCCTATGAAGAGAAGCTTATCAAAGAGGACAACGATGATTTTGGAAAAAAAACACCCTTAAAAGACAACGTTTTGGACAGAAATGTTTTCATGCATTAAGGGTCAGCAGCACTTGGCCTTTTTAAAGAAGAGCATGGAGCTGAAACAACGTTTAGTCATTTGTTACATATTGCATGGTGACTATGACAATGACTATGGTTGTGACTATGAGTATGACTATGACTATGGCTATGGCTATGGCTATGGCTATGACTATGGCTATGGCTATGACTATGACTATGGCTATGACTATGGCTATGACCATGGCTATGCTGGTGACCTAACTTACCAAGGACATCGTATTTGGTACAGAAAGTTGGAAGCGACAAACAGCACCACGGGTGCACGCTTCGTTACTTGTATTGGAGACATTAAACAGGTTCGAGCTGAGATTGAGAGACTTCACAGCTAAGCACTCTATGGATAGCCTCTGGCTTTTATTTGTGTGTGGCGGATCGGAGGGGGGGGGGGGGGGGGGGTTAAGCTGCTTGGACAACTGGGCGGCTTGTATCAGGATTCAGGACCATTTTCAGTTTTGTAGTGTACGTTGTTTGCAGCCCGAAGGACCAGTGAAGCGACGTCAGTGACATCTGTGTTTGTTAGGTATTCATTCACTCTGTCGTCAGACTTTCCCCCTCTATTCCGCTGTCCGCTTTCGAGTCATTAAAGCGTGAAACTACAATGGTCTTACTGTCGGTTCTACACTACTCTGACTGCCTGGTCACGCAGTCGTCCATTTGCTATGCTTCCCACCCACTCTTCGTTTTCCATCGATCCAGTTTCAATTTTCCATTCACCCAAGTGTCAGCTTTCCATTCACCCTGTCGTCAGCTTTCCATTCACCCTGTTGTCAGCTTTCCATTCACCCTGTTGTCAGCTTTCTGTTCACCCTGTTGTCAGCTTTCCATTCACCCTGTTGTCAGCTTTCCGTTCACCCTGTTGTCAGCTTTCCGTTCACCCTGTTGTCAGCTTTCCATTCACCTGTTGTCAGCTTTCCGTTCCCCCCCTGTAGTCAGCTTTTTCCATTCGCCCAAGTGTCAGCTTTCCATTCACCCTGTCGTCAGCTTTCCATTCACCCTGTTGTCAGCTTTCCGTTCACCCTGATGTCAGCTTTCCATTCACCCTGTTGTCAGCTTTCCGTTCAGCCTGTTGACAGCTTTCCATTCACCCTGTTGTCAGCTTTCCATTCACCCTGTTGTCAGCTTTCCATTCAGCCCACTTTCCGCTATGCGCGCACCCCTTTGTCGGTTTCCATAGATCTGTGTTTTCATGCACCCCGTTGTTGGTTCCGTTCACCCCTTGATCTGGGTTTTATTCACCCCGCTGTTTGTTTTCCATGTATGCTCCTGCCTGTTTACTGTACCACTGTTAGCTTCCATTCACCCCATTGTCAGAACTCTATGCATGCTACTGACAGTTTTCCATTTACGCTACTGTCAATTTATCATTCACTACACTCTCAGCTTTCCCTTCGC
>JADBJO010002631.1:50000-60000 GCA_016801955.1 Conus betulinus
CTGACCATTACTCTCTCTCTCTCTCTCTAGCCTGTTGACCATTACGAGTCTCTCTCTCTCTCTCTCTCTCTCTCTCTCTCTCTCAAATATAGCCTGTTGACCACCTTACTGTAGGTTGCGTAAGAACGGGGTGCGCTATTTACTTTGGGAATGAACACGTTCAAAGAACATCATCGCTGTTGAGAGTGGTGTTTTCATCACAGATTGAGAACACACATTCTGTCCCCTGCGTTTTATTATAAGCAAACAGAAGTACCTCAATTCATACTTCTCTCTGATCTTAAAAAAAAAACCAAAAACCAAAAAAAAAAACCCAAACAAACAAAAAACAAAAAAAAAAAAAAAAAAAAAAAAAAAAAAAAAAAAAAAAAGAAAGAAAGAAAGAAAAAACTCCGCTGTGAATGAGTCAGTTTCTCTACTGCTTTGTTTGTTCGCCAGAGGACTCTAGTGCGATGCTGTGACAGTATCTTGAAGGCGAAATGCCATGGTTCACACCACAGACTTCAGAACTTTTCTGAATGAAAGCTGCGATCCCGGTTAATCCGTTAGGCCAACACCACCAAAAGCAGAAAGGACTAACCGAATTTCTGAGGAAAAATATGAAAAAAAAAAAAAAAACCCTTTAATGTCGGATTCTCAGGACTCGGTTTAAGATACGTTGGAAACAGCGAATCCAGATGAAACATTCTGAAAATTGAAGAAGGGTTTAGAAAAGTGAGTCATGTTTGTGCACAGATAGTTATAACACGAAGGCTATACCAAAGGCAAGCACATCAAGAGAACAGATACAATGCAAGCATCAGTACTGCTGTTCAGTTATGTACAGGATTAGCTCATTGTGATTTACAAACAGACTTAAAAGTTTGTCTCGTTTTTCTCTTTTCGTAAGAAAACACCAAACTAGATTCCTGATATGTATGACTGAGATGACCAAACTGAACTGCTTTAGCCTCGACACTGAAATTGTGTGATGGTAGGGAGACAGCGTGTTTCTAAATTCTCTATACTATGGCTGAGTACATCACTCCTCTTTACTGAATGGCGCACAACGTCTTCACGCCTGTACGAGATATGAGACACGCATTGCATTTTTTCTCTTCTATTTTTTAAAAAAACTTATCTTTAGGTGCTCATACTATGAGACACGCATTGTTTTCTTTTCTATCCTTTTAACTTAACTTTAACGCCTTCTTCCTTGCGCTCAACTCTGAAGCGATCTGAAATGATCAAAGCTAAGTGCATTTTCGTTATTGTATTTGTTTTTGTTTCACCTGAAGAAGACCTAAGAGGTCGAAACGCGTTGTGTTTTGTCGTGTGACTCGTTTGTCCACGTTTCTCTGGGCGGTTCGCTGACATTTATTTAAGATTTGTTAACTTTAGGTGCTAATACTGCTTGTTTTCGTCATTCATTGGCCCAAAATGGCATGTTACTGTGGTGCCTGTGTGTGTACAGAGTGATGTACTGGACAGACTGGGGAACGAACCCGAAGATAGAGCGAGCCAGTTACAGCGGCACTGCCAGATGGACGCTGGTCTCGACAGGGCTGTACTTTGTCAACGCGTTGGCTCTGGATACTTCTAGTACGTTTTGTTACACTTGATCATCACCTGTGTGTGTGTGTGTGTGTGTGTGTGTGTGTGTGTGTGTGTGTGTGTGTGTGTGTGTGTGTGTGTGTGTGTGTGTGTGATCCATCAGATTCTTAATAGCAGAGGTCTTTAACCTCAAAACAGCACAACGCGGACACAAATTCTACCCTCACTTCCATTTGTAATAGAATCCACCACTACCTCCCCCAAACACACACACACACACACACACACACACACACACACACACACACACACACACACACACACACACACACACACACACACACACACACACACATCCCCCCCCAGCACGCTAATGCCCTTAGTAATCAAGCTTCCAAATATGAATGGCGTCATCTGATAAACTTCCATGTCTATAAAAAGCTAGCCAGCTCATAACAAAATCAAACCGCCAAAATATACGTGTCAATTGACAACTCGAGGAGGAATTCTTGAACAAACAATAGTCAGATTATAGTAACAACTGCTTACTACACGATCAGTTTCAGTCTGAAGCACAGATGACAATACTACCCATCAGGCCCTCTGAGAGAGAGAAAAAAAACATCATTAAGGAAACAGGACACGCTTGCACAATTTGACAACACGGAACAGAATGGATCTGGCCCCCAAACTTGCCAGGTCCACACCCACCGCAAGATGGTCTCTGTGCAACCTACGTTTCGATGAGGACATCGACCTTCTTGGTAGGCAGTGGCGAAAAAACTCATTGACCTCAGCACCAGGCTGGGTAAAAGCAGCAAAACACATACGAGGAACGGAAGTCAGTTCACTCAAAAGCGAATCTCTCATTAGCAGACTTGTAGACTAGTATTTCAGCAAATTCTATTAAGTGATTATGGCTTCACCAAACAACGTGGACAATCGAATCACAAGACAAAACACGACGTCCATCTTGCACCGACGAAGTCGACAAAGATGAATGATTGCTCGTTCTTCATTTCCCGTTGTCCTGGCTTGTTGTTTATCTTGCCTGGAGAAGACCTGAGAGGTCGAAACGCGTCGTGTTTTGTCTGTGATTCGTTTATCCACGTTGTTTCGGTGGGGTCATCATAATTACTTGTTTAAAAGTTTGTTTTAGATCTCGACCTGCGATCGCCTCGCTTTGCAGCTAGTATTTCAGCAGTCAACGTCACTAGACGGCCAGACACCATAAGTTCTGGACCACCTCAAACACCTTGGATCCAGTGTGATCGAGGACGCTAGCTCAACAAAAGAGGCTCATCACAGTTCTGTTTGTCTTGACGAGATGTTAGATCAGGCTTCCTACATGTCTCTGCAAACATGCCTTCCCTATGGGGACAACCCTTCACTGCCAGCAGGGAGCCAGAATAGCTCAGAAGGTACAGCGCCGGATTCGTGGTTCAAGTGATCCAGGAGTTGTGGGTACAAACCTCTGCCAGTTCGTTTTCGTTTGGTTACAGGTTTTTTTTTTTCCCCGTTGGAATTAACATTGGTTCTGACTCCTTATTTTTCTGAAAAGTGCTTCGAATTAGGCTATAAACGTAGTTTGCGTGTGTGAACGTACACATAACATCTTGCACGCGCGTAAAATTCCACCACCAACTTTCGGAAGACAAGAGCAGTTTGGCCGCTGGTATGCATGACAATTATGCATATAACATGCATTCCCTGTGAAAAATGGAAACGAATGAGTTAAAAGAAAACTGAGTGACTGATATTCGACTGAATGACTCAGAAAACGACTGAAGGTAGCACCAGTAGACAGCTGTTTAGTCGGTTCTTTCCAGATAGGCGACCCTGTGTGTAAACGAAGAGGGTGGATTGTGTAAAGCGCTTAGAGTTTGATCTTTAACCCGAGGATAGGCGCAACATATACTCTCAATGATAGTAACAATCACTTGAGGAAAACATTCAGATGCTCGATAATAAACACTCTGACAGATTCCCTCGTCTCATACTAGGTCAGACAGTGAGCTCGAAAAAACAATATAGAACATAAGGAAAATGTAATGAAAATGATGATGAAAATGATGATGATGATGATGATGATGATGATGATGGTGGTCGTGGATGATGATGATGATTATAAGAATAATGGGTACGATTTCTATAGTGCCCATCAAAACAACAGAGACTATTGCATGCTTTACGAACTTTAGCATTAACCTAAAACACTCACTCACACACACACACACACACACACACACACACACACACACACACACACACACACACACACACACACACACACACACACACACGCACGCACGCACGCATATACACACACGCACGCAGGCTCGCACACACACACACACACACACACACACACACACACACACACACACACACACACACACACACACACACACACACCATACACAAACGCACACACGCACAAATGCACGTGCGGATAATGTGTGTGTGTGTGTGTGTGTGTGTGTGTGTGTGTGTGTGTGTGTGTGCGTGCGTGCGTGCGTGCGTGCGCGCGCGCGTGTGTGTGTGTGTGTATGTGTGTGTGTGTGTGTGTGTGTGTGTGTGTGTGTGTGTGTGTGTGTGTGTGTGTGTGTTAATGCTAAAGTTTGTAAAGTGTAGTCTCTGTTGTTTGGATGGGCACTGTAGAAATCGTACCCATTATTCTTATTATCATCATCACATCCCACACACACACACACACTGTATAACACAGGCGAACGAACAGCTCATTGGTACTCAAGTGCATATGAACAAGGTACAGGCAGCAATTCAGCAACACTACAGGCACCATTCCACAAATAACGTTGAAACAAATGCGTTTAAGTGCCGACGTGAAAGGCATAACGGGAAAGGGGATTGACGTAGCTGGAAAATAGAGAATTCACACAGTGTCGTGGCAGAAAACGAGAATGCTCTGGAACCGTGCTGCTTTCAGTTATAGGAGGGAATTCCTGATATCAGGTCATCATCAGAGGAAGCACCAAGGATTTGATTCGGTCCAATTTGATGTGATTATAATTTTTTTGGGGGGGACTAACTGGCTATACAACCAAGCTGATCCCATGATGACCTTGTTCCAGGATGTTTCCCCCTGGATTTGATTTTTGAGTTTGTGAAAGAAATCAATGTTGTTGTTTTTTATTTTCTTAAGAAGATTCGATTTTAACTTTAAGAGTGACAGACCCTTTGATGTAAACAAAATGACTGGTACTGAGTTTCACGTTTGCATGGTAATGTTCTCTCACTTTGTTCTCTCTAATTTTTTTTTTTTTTTTTTTTTTTTGGGGGGGGGGGGGGGGGGGTGTACAGTCTTTCAGCCCAGATATGGCTTTTTGTGGTCGGCAGTGGTTTAAGGCAACATGATTTGATTTGATTTAATTTGATTTGATTTGATTTGATTTGATTTGATTTGATTTGATTTGATTTGATTTGATTTCACTTCTTCCATTTTTGTTGCAGATAACCGGCTGTACTGGGTAGATGCCGGTACTGACAAGATAGAGATGTATCATCTGACGGAGAATTACCGCACTACCCTGATGTCTGTCGGCTACGGCTATCACTTCTTTGGCTTGACGCTCTTTGAGGGATCTCTCTACATCACGGACTGGACTTCTAACGGGTAAGAACATTCATGCGGTCTGCTACAGGATCTGGAGTCTCAGAAGGGCAGCTAGGTCACACACACACACACACACACACACACACACACACACACACACACACACACACCACACACACACACACACACACACACACACACACACACACACACACACACACACACACACACACACACACACACACACACACACACACACACACACACACACACACACACACACACACACACACACACACACACACACACACACACACACACACACACACACACACACACACACACACACACACACACGCACACACACACACACACACACACACACACACACACACACACACACACACACACACACACACACACACACACACACACACACACACACACACACACACACACACACACACACACACACACACACACACACGCACACACACACACACACACACACACACACACACGCACACACACACACACACACACACACACACACACACACACACACACACACACACACACACACACACACACACACACACACACACACACACACACACACGCACCACAGACACACACGCACACACAGACACACACAGACACGTGTGTGTGTGTGTGTGCGTGTGTGTGTGCCTGCGTGCGTGAGTGTGTGTGTGCGCGTGCGTGCGTGCGTGCGTGTGTGCGTGCGCACGCGCGCGCGCGCGCGCGTGTGCATGTGTGTGTACAAGCATATGTACGTGCTCATGCATGCGAGGATACATGCATATGTTTACAGGAAGACTTCATTTTGGACAATAGCAAGAATGACTAAAACGCTTTACATAATACTTCTGAAGAGAGCGTTGATTCCGCTCTGCCGATTCGTTTAGTCATAAATCTGGCATGTCCAAAAATTGATAATAAAGAAAGGGATAGACTGAACGTTCTTTGTGGTCTGTTTAAGGCTGATGTGTGATAACATGCCAAAACAATATGCCAAAAGATTACGCTCTGTTTCTGAAGAAATGGTCGCTAAGATTGTTTTTATCAGTGAAAATGTGAGGTTAAACAATCACGAAAAGAAAATGTAAAAGTTTGTTTGACAACGACATCAGTGCGGTTCAATACATGATCGAAGAGAATAGCACGCTGTTGACTCACAGAGGTTTTTGAAAACAGATTCTGGAGAAACGTACACTTCCTCTTGATGTACCCGTAACAGTAAGATTTCAAGTAAACGTATGCGTAAAATTGCAATTAAGATACAAGGCAAGAAATTATTGCAACAAATTGATTTGAAGTGTATCATTTAGTCTCTCCGTACACACACGTGGACAAAGCTTTGTTACTATGCTTTGCTTTCGTTGGATGCTAATCCACCCTTTCGCAATAAATGAGGCGGTACGTCTAAAGAAAACCTTGAACAGACAATATACACACATGCAAATTCAGTCAGAAAAAAAGCTATAAACTCTTGAAAAGTTCCTTTTCCCAGCTACGCTCTTTAAGTTTTATGCGCAGGGGGGAAATCATCTGTCCATTGATTTTGCTGTCCCATGGAAAGGCAAGGAAGGAGGCAAAATGTTTTTTTTTTTTTCCTCTTCCTCTTAATTCTGTGTCGTTGTCCTTTCTGCTTTCTCTTTGAGGGCCTCCCCGTAACTTACCAACCACCAGAATTTTCTGTACTCACACCACCAGCCCCTTGGGTTTCCCGTTCCTCCAGTGTTCAAATTCTTCCAGTCCACGCCTGTTTCACGTGGGTCGATGTGATCACTTCTCTCCTCTTCACTTTTCTTTGAAGCCACATCACACCCGATCCAGAGTTCCGGGTGTCTGCTATCAGGACATATACTCCCACCTGCCGAGGAAAGAGCATAGCGTCTGCCCACGTGGTCTGAGAAAAAGCCTGCCAATGTACCATCGGGGCTGCTTGCTTCTTGGTACTGCGGCTTAAGCCTGGCGTGTCCCTCCACAGCCCCAGCACCGGCCAACTTGCAGTGAGCACGCCAGCGTCATGTCGTCATGAGGCAACCCACCAGAGGAGACACTGTCCGGTTGCACTGGCAGAATTTCTTATGACCACACGAGTGAATAAGTCACGGCAGGGGTAGTACAAGCGGGCAGCTCAGCGGAATTCACAGATTTTCTCTGACCACAGCAGGAGTAAGCAGGTTTTCACTGACCACGGCAGGAGTAAGCAGGTTTTCTCTGACCACGGCGGGAGTAAGCAGGTTTTCTCTACCACGGCAGGAGTAAGCAGGTTTTCTCTGACCACAGCAGGAGTAAGCAGGTTTTCTCTGACCAAGGCAGGAGTAAGCAGGTTTTTCACTGACCACGGCAGGGGTAAGCAGGTTTTTCACTGACCATGGCAGGAGTAAGCAGATTTTTCACTGACTATGGCAGGTTTTTTACTGACCACGGCAGGGGTAAGCAGGTTTTCACTGACCAGGGCAGGAGTAAGCAGGTTTTCACTGACTACGGCAGGAGTAAGCAGATTTTTACTGACCACGGCAGGGGTAAGCAGGTTTTCTCTGACCACAGCAGGAGTAAGCAGGTTTTCTCTGACCACGGCAGGAGTAAGCAGGTTTTTTCACTGACCACGGCAGGGGTAAGCAGGTTTTTCACTGACCACGGCAGGGGTAAGCAGGTTTTTTTGGCAGGAGTAAGCAGATTTTTTCACTATGACTATGGCAGGAGTAAGCAGATTTTTACTGACCACGGCAGGGGTAAGCAGGTTTTCACTGACCAGGCAGGAGTTAGCAGGTTTTCACTGACCACGGCAGAAGTCATATAAATGGGCAACCCAGCTGAATAGACAGATTTTCTCTGACCACGCAAGCGGACGCTTCGCTCCTTCCACTGAGGGTGGACCTTTTCAATAGAGCCATGAAGGTATTTCCACGATCCCAGTGGATCGGACGTAGTATGCCGACGAATAGCTGGCTACCTGTGATAGATACCAGGTGCTTACATTGAGAAAACGTGTCCGAAATGAACTGCGAACCGTTGTCTCACAGTGCATCAGCAGGGAAACCTGTCTTGGACAACGTGACCAACATAACTCAGTGTTGGGGACACAAACAGTCGAGAGTTTACAATCCTCATCTCGGACTGCATTCTGCAGAAGGCCGCAATACGCTGTGCCTTGACATTCCTTTTGGGTACGTGACTCATTTTTGGCACCACTATCTCAGGTGATAACTGGAGACAGTTGAATCAGACACATGTGCCATGCCTGTGTCTTTTGCACCCAGTATGTAACGTGACGCCTGAAGATAGTGAATTAGACACATGTGCCATGCCTGTGTCTTTTGCACCCAGTACGTAACGTGACACCTGAAGATGGTTGAATTAGAGACATGCGCCATGCTTATGTCTTTCGCACCCAGTACGTAACGTGACACCTGAAGATAGTTGAATTAGACACATGTGCCATGCCTATGTCTTTTGCACCCAGTACGTAGCGTGACACCTGAAGATGGTTGAATTAGACACATGCGCCATGCTTATGTCTTTCGCGCCCTAATCTGAAGTGACCCCTGGAGACAGTGGAAACAGACGGTTGAATCATCTAACGGGACCGCTGGAGATAGCTGAATCAGACACATGCACTATGCCCCTGTTAAGGACGTGACCAAGCAGCTGTGCTGTCTCCACTGTGGTCGGGTGTCCTCATAACAACCTGGCGTTGGTAATATAAGCCCCTGTGGACTGTTTGGCATTGATACTGCAACAGCCAGGGTTTGGATTAAATGGCACGGCACATGAGGGACAGACAGCAGAAATTAGCGGCGTGGAAACATTGGGTGTATCACCAGAAAACCTGGCACAAACGAGACAGAAGAAGAAAAAAAAACCTGTCACCCTTCTTGATTTTGAAATGACCACCTCTCAGTTTTTTTACACATAATGGAAAAGTAAAGCGGTATTTTCAATGGAAAAGTAGAAGAGCATGATCAGGTACGTACAAATAATTTTCTAACGAGAGAAGTTAGCGCACGCTACACACGTCATTCGTAGGCGGTGAGCATACAAAGATGGTGTATAGAGGGTATCATCATACATGTTTCAGCTTTGCTGTTGAAGACAGAATATACACACAGGAGATCTTTCTTTGCCCAGGGGATCACCATACGTGTTTCAGCTTTGCTGTTGAAGACAGAATATACACACACAGGAGATCTTTCTTTGCCCATGTGTTTGGAACAAGACGTATTGTTAAGCCGTGTCGTTTATCTGTGACAGGTCTAGCACAGAAGACAGTCGCCTGGTACGCGTGTATCTGGATGGAAGTGGAGGATATATTGTCGCAACACATAGCACAGGTCGGATGAACGACATTCACGCTTACCACTCTGGTAAGGACAGTAGAATTGGGCTCTGGAACAGGTCAGTTAGTAGAGCGACGAACTCAGGCTTCTGATGATCCTTTAGTTCTGAGGTCAAATCTTTATCAGGTCGTTTTGGTACAAGGGTGATTTTTTCCCTTGGCGTTAACAATGGTTATTGTGATGATGATGATGATGATGATGATGATGATGATGATGATGAAGACTTTTTTTTATTATCAGGGGTACTTATAAAGCGTTTATCCTCGGCTAGAGATCAAGCTCAAAGCCATTAAGAGTCCACGCTCTCGTGTACACAACAGACTGCCTACCTGGGTACAGCTGACTGAAAAGCTGCATGCAAACACTTAATTCAGTCGTTTTCCGTGTCCCTAAGTCGATGTCATTCATTCAGTTTCCTTCTTACATTTTGTCCATTTTTTTCTTCACGCAGGGTGCATGCTATGCGTAACGTGTTATCCATACCGAAAGGCCAAACTGGCCATCTCTCCCGGAAGTTGGCATG
>JADBJO010002631.1:67500-70000 GCA_016801955.1 Conus betulinus
TATAATGCGTTCATACGCACCGGAAGGCCAGAGAAACAAGCAAACAAAAAAGTAAAAACCACACCACACACACACACACACACACACACACACACACACACACACACACACGCCGTGTCTTCAGAATACAAAGGACGAGCAAGACAAAGCTTCCAGTTTTCGCGCACTGTATCTACTTGACGTCAACACGGGTATGCTAAGTGTGGCGCAAGTTTCTCTTTAGGTCGAGAGTATGGAACTCATTCATAGCTACAAACCTGTATGTCCCTGCATGCCTGTGTTCTACTACTGAGGGTGCCTCAAACAGTGTCAGTGCAGAGTTATAGACAGGCAATTATGGCTATATTCACACTTATCCCCATAAGAAAATCTGGTGAGGAATAAGCTTCTGAATTATTCGTTGAGCTTCCTTCTTTCTGTAGATTATCTTTCCTCCGGACCGGAAAAAAAAAAATGTGGATAAAGTAGTAATCATTTCACTACAAGAGTGAAAGTCACTTGCCTTGTTTATTTACCGAGTGTTTGCGATTTTCCGCCGCAGAAAGGATTCCTTTTTAAACCAGTCATACTAAGGTTACTAGCCTTTCTTTCTGTGTCTATGTGTCTTCTATGTGATGATGTTTAAGACCAAAACACTACGCCATTCTTTACACTGCGCCTGTTTGTGTTCATACATCACTTGTGCTATTGTTGCTGTGTGCATGGGTCACTAGCGGTTGTCTGTACTGAACTACCTTTTTCCTTTTTTTTATGCTCCCGTGGAGGCTTCCCTCTTTGTCCTGCTGGGACTGTAAACAGATGGGTATGGGATGTGAGGCATAGGAGGGGGGGGGGGGGGGAGGGGGGGGAGGGGGGAGGGGTAGGGGGGTAGGGGGAAGGGGAGCAGAATGAGCACAGCGGGAGCACTGGGGGTCCGGAGCAGAATGGGGTGGGGGGGGGGGTGGGGGGGGGGTGGCTTGTCAGAAATGAAAATAACAAAACGAACGGCAACAGCGGATTTCCTGAAGACCTGACAGCAGCAACACCACCAACATCGCCAACACAAAAGCATCAAGGATTAAAAAAAAAAAACAAAAAAAAAAACCGACCAGAGAACAGTAGCAACATAAGCGACGGTTGTAAAAGTTCTCTCGCCACAAACACCCATCGTTCACGCCACCCAGAAGTTTTTTTTTGTTGTCTTCAATGTTTATTTGGGAGAATAAAAATGCTTTTAAAAATGTACAGTAGTTGCGCTACCTCAAAATAGCAGAATACAAATACAATCTATACATAAAGCGTCAAGAATTCTAAAGCACGCTGAATTTTTTTTTTTTTGGTTGTTTGAACAAGAAAAGTTACATTTTTCCAATCTTCATTGAGCAGTGTCGACTGAACAAATATCAATGACATTTCCAGCGATCGAATCCCCACCCTCTCTCTCTCTCTCTCTCTTTCTCTCTCACGGACAAAGACACAGACAGGCAGATACCCAGACAGACAGACAGACAGACACACACACACACACGTGCATGCACACACACATACACACACACACACATGCGCACGCGCGCTAGCAGCTTCACAAAATTAAAATTCACCGAGAGCATTTTGCAGCATGTGCAGATTGATGGTTTCGTGTACCAATCACAGGACAGTTTACAGCATTCAGTGAGTCAGGTAGCCTGACCAGTAACAGGCTTCCGTGCAGCCGTGTGTTATAAACTTTTTTTTTCATCTTTCATCCAGACGAGAGAAATGTTGTATTTTGAGCTTGAGGCCAGAGATAAAATCTTTTCCAGTAGACCCTCTTCCGGAAAACTTAAACGGGTAGGACAGTGGAAGACGGGAGAGAAAAGAGGAAGGGGGACAATTGTTTCTGAACATTAACGCAGAAGAACGAAGCTCAAGTATTCGCAGAGTGCCTTTTTCCTGATCTCTCTCTCTCTCTCTCTCTCTCTCTCTCTCTCTCTCTCTCTCTCTCTCTCTCTCTCTCTCTCTATATATCTCTATTATGTTCCCATTTTCTTCATCTTCAACCCACTTTTTTTTTCTTTTAAGTTCACGTCTTTGCCAAGTCATTATTATAATGACGGAAGAATTGTTAGCCTGCATTTGTTTTCCCCCACTATTTAATTGTTCAGATATATATATATATATATATATATATATATATATTTATATATATATATATGATTTCGCTACTGGGTACTACAATTCGGGATATGATTCTGCATCTGCAGACTAGGTATACGGAACGTAGCAAACTGAAATGCTTTCCCTCCAGAAACGGAAATTTAGGGCTGAACTTCATATACGTCTAGTCTCGGGGTGAAAATCCCTTCTTCTGGTTTGAAGATGGTGAGTCAATCACACAATTTCTACTCTGTTTGGGTACGAAGTTTTACATAAAAGTCTGATGTAGGCTACAATTAAGTTACCAGAGTTAACTATCGTGCACCATGTAGTATCACGCAACGGTTGTCGCCAGAGTCTGACACACCACGAAGTTTTCATTCGC
>JADBJO010002631.1:85000-100000 GCA_016801955.1 Conus betulinus
GCTGCCCCCAGTTCCCGAGCTCGGCACAGAAGCCGTCATGAGGAAGAATGCTCTGTCAGCAGCGACTGTTGAGAACGAAGGGAGGGAAATTCGTTTAGTGGCCTGACACGTGGAACCAGCTACCATCAAACAACGACAGTTCATCACTTCTCTCTGGTATGTCGAGCTGTCTGTCTGTCTGCCTGTTTATCTATCCATCTCATCATCCATCTATCTATCGATCGATCTGTCTGTCTACCTGTCTATCCATCTCTCTACCGATATGTCTGTCTATCTATCTGTCTATCCATCTCCTTATCTATCTATCTGTATCTATCTATCTATCTGTATATCAAGCATACATGCATGCAAACATATATACACATACATACATACAGATATGGCGGATGGTTTGGAGATACGTGTTTATTGAGATGTAATGGGCGAGTGAACGTTGGGGGAGGTGGTGGGTGGGGGGGGGGGGGGGAGGGCGAAGGGTAAGAGACTCAGAATACCTATGGCTTGTTTTCATGAGTTGAAGACTTAACACTTGGCTTCATTCTTTGTCATTAAAATCCCCGACGGAAAACCTTGGGAAGCTGGAGACTGGGACCACAGACGGAACGTCGAAATATTTGGAATACTTTATGAATCGTTTTTTTTTTTTTTTTCAGCGTCTATTTATGCACGTAAATGAATAAACACACACACACACACACACACACACACACACACACACACACATATATTATATATATATATATATATATATATATATATATATATATAATTTCACAGGTAGAATTCTAACTGAAACTCACACTGCGCCTCAACAAAACGACGTCAACAGGTATATTTGAATGAAATGAATACTAAAACAAGTTGGATATCTTTTCTCACAGGGACGATTTTTATTTTCGAGCTTTTCACCACAAGGGCTTCATCGGGAATCCGTAGTCCATACACAGATCGATAGATAGATCGATAGATAGATAGATTCCTGATGAAACCCTTGTGGCGAAAGCTCGAAAATAAAAATCGTCCATATATATATATATATATATATATATATATATATATATATATATATTTATATACATACATATAAACAGTCAAAGTGGATAAAAAATCCAAATAAACAAGATTAAAATTTCCCAAATCTTCGGCTTTATTTGCCTTCGTCAGGGGGTATAGACAGATAGACTGTGACAGTGGCGAAAAGCTCGAAAAAAAAACTCGCATTCTCCACCCTCAGATCCTGAAACACGATTCACGAATGTATGCAGCAGGGAAAAAGGCACCTTAATTAAAATGTTTTGACTTTAAAATAAAACGTTGAGTATAAAACATTTCATTAATAGGAAACAAAACATTAGGATGGGAGTGAAGGGTGAGGGGGGGCCAAAGGGTGCGGATTGACAATAGGTTGACCATAATTTTGATTGCCACCACAGACCACGATCTTGACATATGCAACGTGAGAGAGAGAGAGAGAGAGGAGAGAGAGAGAGAGAGAGAGAGAGAGAGAGAGAGAGAGAGAGAGAGAGAGCGTGCAGGGGGGGTGTGGGGTGTGAGGGAGGGATTCCATGTTCGGAGAAGCAGCAAAAGAAAAACTTCCACCAGGTGCCTGTTTCATGGGGGATGAAGAAAAGGAGACCACGCACGAGAACCATTATTGTTCTGAGCTCACGTCAATGTGTACATGCTCACAAACACCCAAACACACGAGAGCGCCTGCGTAGAACACACACATACACACACACACACACAGGACGGGGCAATGATACGAATATTGTAGTTAAAGGGGGGGGGGGGGGGGGGGGGGGGGGGGGGGGAAAGGGGGGAAGTGGGGGGGAGGGCAAGAGGGGGGTTTGAAGGTTAAAGAAAGAGCGAGACAAACAGACAGACATAGAGACAGAGAGGCCCGAGAGAGAGAGAGAGAGAGAGAGAGGAGAGAGAGAGAGAGAGAGAGAGAGAGAGAGGGAGGGACAGATAGACATCTACACAGACAGATAGGCAGCAGGCAGACAGACAGACAGACAGAAACAGAAATATAGGGATAGGCAGAAAGAAACAGAGAGGAAGGTAGCGGAGATCCTAGGATATATAATTAGACCGAGGGGGGGGAGTTTAGAGGGGAAGGAGAGAAAGAATGCAGAAACGTTGAGGGGGGGGGGGGGGGGGTGGGTGGGTGGGTGGGGGGGATAGTGGATGGGTACGTTGGAGAGGGAGGGGAGAGTTTGAAGGAGGATAGGTGAGGGTACGGGAGTAGTAGGAAAGAAATGGGGGGGGGAGAAGGGGATGGGGAAGGGGTGGGGGGAGTGGGGATCGATTGCGACGATGGAGAGAAATAGAGGGCAGAGACGTCGAGGAGGACAAAGGATGGGGGAGAAAGCGTGCTGATAGACTACATATTCCCTACATGATTTCCAACATCATGTATATCGTATACATACTCAGATTCCACCATCTCGTCAAACATTACTATAGTGCATATACATACACACCAATTACATAAGTATAGTACACACTTATGCATGCGCTCACACATAATGACGTACGCACTCACATACATACCTAGACACACACAACACACACACACACACACACACACACACATACATACATACATATATATATATATATATATATATATATATATATATATCGCAAATAAAAGTAGAGGGCCAGCAAGAACTCTAAAACCGCTCAACCGGAAAGGATTAAGAAACCCATCTAAGTCTGAAATTAGGCAAAATAAGCAAAAAAATTTCTGGAAAAATAGAGGACATAAAATCAAACACTGAATACAACCTTTGGAAAAATAGCTATGAAGTTATCCAATGGTTCAAGGAACTTAACAAAAACAGAAAAACACAGTGTTCATCACTTTTGACATAGTGGATTTTATCCATCTATAGATGAGGAATGCTTACCAAAGCTTTAAAATTTGCTAACAAATACACAAACATAACAGAGGCTGAGATGGAAATCATCTTCCACACTAAGAAAGCCCTACTCCACAGCAGTAATGATACTTGGAAAAAAAAAAAAAAAAAACAGCAATAATTCCACATTTGATGTCACAATGGGTTCATATGATGGTGCCGAAACATGTGAACTAGTTGGACTATCCATGTTATTCAATATACGGAAAACACTTGGTAAACAGGTTGGTTTGTACAGAGACGACGGTCTTGCCGCGCTAAACAATAAACCAAAAACCATTGAAAATAAGAAAAAAGAACTTTGTAAAATCTTCCAAAGCCATAACTTAAAAAATCACAGTAGAAGCCAACAAGAAGGTAGTAAACTACCTAGACATAACATTAGACCTTAATGACCATGTATACAAACCATATAAAAAACCTAAAAACATACCCATCTACGTAGACATCAAAAGTAACCATCCACCTTCTATCCTAAAAACCATACCCAGTGGCATAAACAAAAGACTATCTAACCTGTCATGCAACGAGAAAGTATTCAACAGTGCAGCAGTGAATACCAAGAGGCGCTGAAAAAAAAGTGGCTACAACTACAAACTACAATACAACCCAGATAATAACATGAACAGTAATAAGAACAACAGGAAAATAAATGCCTTTACAATAATATTGTATACCAAGCCACAGTAACAACTGATAGTGACAAAGAAACATACATAGGGATTACTGCAAACCATTTTAAAACTAGATATGCAAACCATAAACAGTCCTTCAAAAATGAAAAATATATAAAACCAAACAGAACTAAGTAAACACATTTGGAAACTTAAAGATAAAAAAAATAGACTACAATATATATCATGAAAATTATAAAAAGAGCAGCACCATACAATAATATCTCAAAAAATGCAACCTATGTTCTACAGAAAAGTGGCTGATATTATGCAAACCTCATCTAGCAACTCTGAATTCAAAGTAGAGATCATAAACAATTGCAGGCACAATGGGAAATCTTGTCAACACACCATTCCTTAACACACCCTCCCTGAACGCACCCCCCAAAAAATCAAAATTGTAAAAAGCTACAGGCCACGTGAAACACATGCAGAACTCACGCTTACACACAATATATAACACCGGTAGCAGGAGCGGAATCTCCACATCACCAGAATTACAAGTCCAGCGGTCTACCAGCGGTCAAAAAAGGTAATGGTAAAGTCGAAGGTCATTTCAATAAGAACAGATAGATGACATTATAAGATAGGGGTAATGCCTGCACTGGAGGGGGCATGAAAAGAAATTTTTGTCTACCGAGTATTCGGCATGCTTTGAAGTTCCTTCACAGTGGGGGTCAGCAGTACCAGAGAGCCCCCCCCCCCCCCCTCCCCCCCCCCCCCCCCCCCCCCCCCCCCCAGCTTCCCTTTGGAAGCAGGGTATGTCGTATAAAAGTGAGGGGCTATCATCGAAGCGGGTCTTTCACGTTTGCTTTCACCTTTCTATCGGGATGAAGGTTTTGCTATCTTTCACGCTCGCACACACACACACACACACACAAACATACACGTGCGCGCGCGCGTGCACGCACGACGCACACACACACACACACACACACACACACACACACACACACACATCACTCTCTCCCTCCTCTGCACACACACACACACACACACATCTCTCTCTCTCTCTCACACACACACACACACACACGCACGCACGCACGCACGCACACACACACACACACACACACACACACACACACACACACACACACACATATATATATATATATATATGAATTATAAACAAAGCTTGCTCTTATGTCTCAGATTGTAGAGATATATATATATATATATATAGAGAGAGAGAGAGAGAGAGAGAAACAGAGAGAGAGAGAGAGAGAGAGCGAGAGTTGTTCAACATGTCCGAAATCCCATATTTTGAAGGGGTGTGCCCCTAAACATTCCCACGTTGTTTTTCTGCCAGAAAAGTATTGAGGCAGAATTCAGCGCCTGTGGTGAAGGTAACCTAATAGGCCGTGGCACAAGCAGACAGACTGAAAAATTGAGGTCGAGAGGTTACTTCAACGGCAATGCCCTAGATAGATCCAGTTCTTTTCACCGACCTACTCTAAGCATCAGCCTTAAACCTTCCATCCTCTCCTTCGCTGTTTTATCAGGTTGTGCATTCGTGTGTATTGTCAGAATTTCCACACCTCTGCACACCTGAGACCAACTGCACTATGTAACTGCAGCTGTGTTAAAAACGATGTAACAAGGTTACAATTTTCTGGTAAGTTTTCCACTAATAGAACACTGTTGCATTTTTTTTTTTTTTTTTGGTTATCGTAACGTAACTCACGAAACATTAAAGCACTGTCACATTTTCTGCGTGTCTGTGGCGACAAAAATGTAACAGGTCTTTACCCCCCCCCCCCCCCCCCCGGTTTCAAATGGGGTGACTGAGGTCGGAGAATGAAGCAAAATTTAGACAGAAATGGGGTTAGTCATTTTTTTTTTCCTGGTTTCAAAATGGGGTGACTGAGGGCGGAGAACGAAGCAAAATTTAGAAAGAGAGGGGTTAGTTACCGCCAAGAACATTGACAAACAAAGCGCAGGACAAGACACTTTGTCCTGTGCTTGTCCTGTGCTTTGTTTGTCAACGTCCATGGCGGTAACTAACCCCCTTCTTTCTATTTTTTTTTCCTGGAGTAGACTGGGAGGTCTCTGTTGCACGAGCAGACAGTGGAACTAATGTGAAAGAGAGCTACTGACAGTATCTTGAGGCCTAAGTGCTGCTAAAAAGTACACATACATGGCACTTATATGACTGCATATATCGATCTGAGTGCTGCTAAGACGTACACATAGATAGCACTTATAATAAGACCGCATACTTTGGCCTAAGTGCTGCTAAACTGTACACTTAGATGGCAATTATATGATCTCTACCCATCGACAGCAAAATGTATGTGTCAATGTTCCATCAGTGTCAAAAGTAATCGATGAAAAACAACAACAAGAACAAGATCAAGAACATCAACATCATCAACAGCAACATCATCATCATCATCATCATCATCATCATCAATAACAACAACAAAAACAAAAAAACGACGACGACGACGACGACGACGACGAAAGTGACGGGTCCTCGATTTAACCACACGCATGATTCTTATTGATGTCTTCGCGTTGTCTGCCATCTAAAATCGTATCGCTGTTATTGATAGGGAACATTCCGCGCGGGACACTCTTCCTCAGAAAGTGCTTGTTTAAAACATGTTGACAAAGGACTGTGAAGAACCGGGACCCTGACTTTTCTATGCAAAATATTTGGCATTCCACGAGCTTACTTTGGTTGGTTGTTATCACCTTGATTGGGAAACATGTTCATAACAATTATAATAGAAGAAACTGTAGTAGTAGTAGTAGTAGTAGCAGCAGTAGCAGCAGCAGCAGCAGCAGTAGCAGCAGCAGTAGTTGTAGCAGTAGCAGTAGCAGCAGTGGAAGCAGTTAGTTAGAGCAGCAGTAGTAGTTCTAGTAGAACCAGTCGTAGTAGTAGTAGTAGTAGTAGTAGTAGTAGCAGCAGCAGCAGCAGCAGTAGCAGTAGCAGTAGTAGTAGTAGCAGCAGTAGCAGTAGCAGTAGTAGCAGTAGCAGCAGTAGCAGTAGTAGCAGTAGCAGTAGTAGCAGTAGTAGCAGTAGCAGTAGTAGTAGCAGTGACTCGACAATTCATACACCCGGCACTTTACAATAACAAAGAATGATGAGTAAAAAAAAAAAAAAAAAAGTCAACGTAAATTCACACATGATAAGTTTTAAGCAGTTATATACAAATGCATACATTGACATAGACACACATGCACATCATACACACGCAAAAAAAAAAAAAAACAGTAACTAACTACAAACGAGATGCAAAGCATATAAACGTACTCCCAGTAGTAGTACAAAAAAAAAGAAAAAAAATATATATCAATCAGTCACTATAGCACTTTCACCCCTTTTGGTGGTAGAAATTTTGTATGTAAGAGAAAAGAAAACAAGATGCAAAGCATATAAACGTACTCCCAGTTTATCCTGAATACGCGTGAGATATTCCATAAAGCGGGAAAAAAACCGTCTTGGGCTGGTGTAACCGTTAGTAATGGCTATTCTGGTAGACATCGGGCATCATCCGTGACCCATAATGTACATGCCTACAAATTTTCAGAAACAGCGGCCGCATACTTTCTAAGATATTCCATAAAAAGTGAAAATAACACATCGGGCATAATCCGTGACCCATAATGAACATACCTACAAGACATTCAATAAAAAAAGAAAAACCGTTATGGACCGTTATAGCCGTTGGTAACGGCTTCAACGGTAAAATAAAACGTTAGGCATCATCCGTCGCCCATAATGAACATACCTACAAATTTTCAGATAGATCAGCCAAGTACTTTCTGAGATATTCAACAAAGAAGAAAAACCGTCAAGGGCAGTTATAGCCGTTAGTAACGGCTACAACGGTAAAGTAAAACGTCAGGTATCATCCGTGACCCATAATGAACATGCCTACACATTTTCAGAAAGATCACACTGGTTTCTGAGATATTCCACAAAGAAGAAAAAAAACTGTTATGGGCGGTTATAGCGTTAGTATCGGCTATAACGGTAAACTGAAACATCGGGCATCATCCGTAACCCATAGTGAACATACCTACAAATTTTCAGAAAGATCGGCCAAGTACTTTCTGAGATATTCCATAAAGAAGAAAAACCGTTACAGGCCATTACAGTCGTTAGTAACGGCTATAACGGTAAAATAAAACATCGGGCATCATCCTTGACCCATAATGAACATACCTGCTAATTTTCACACAAAGATCGGCCAAGTACTTTGAGATTTTCCATGAAGAAGAGAAACCGTTACAGGCCGTTACAGCCGTTAGTAACGGCTATAACGATAAAATAAAACATCGGGCATCATCCTTGACCCATAATGAGCATACCTACAAATTTTCAGAAACATCGGCGGCCAGTAGTTTTGTCTGGAGCGAGTGGAATACATTTTGACCACGGACGAACGGACGGACGGACGGACACACACACACACACACACACACACACACACACACACACACACACACACACACACACACCATTTCCTCGTTCCCATTCTAAAGTAATCCCTGTTCTATAGGAACTGGGAGTACAAAAAATGCTGCTCTCCCCAGCGGGGAAGTGAATTCCAGTCCCCCGCATGACAGGCGGGGTTACTAACCACTATACTACCGAGGAGCTTAAAGAACTTGGTTACACTTAAGTAAACCGAAACCGTCATTGCTTAAACTGTACATCACAAAATTATCATTTATAGCCGTTAGTAACAGCAGTTTTGTCTGGAGCGGGTGGAACACATTTTGACTACAGACGGACAGACAGACAGACAGACAGACACACACACACACACACACACACACACACACACACACACACACACACACACACACACACAGCATTTCTTCGTTCCCATTGTAAAGTACTTCCTGTTCTATAAGAACTGGGAGTACAAACACCAACCCACCACAGTAATACAATTGACATTTTGTCCCAAACACGCATGCGTGTGAATCTCAACGAACTGGACTCTCACGAAATGTTTTAGGGAGCCGGAATAGCTCAGTTGGTAGAGCGCCGGACTCGTAATCTTGGTGATCCTGGTGTTGCGGGTTCGAATCTCCGCTGGGGCGTTTCGGTACAGGGGGGTTTGTCCGGAGTTAACGTTGTTCTGACTCCATTTCCCATACAATCCTTCGAATGAGAATATAAACCGAGGTTCCGTGTGTGAACGTACGCATATCTTGCACACACGTAAAATCCCACACCAACTTTCGGAAGAGTAGGCCAGTTTGGCCGTTGGTTTGGATGGCACGTTACACATTGCATGCACCCTGCATGAGAAATGGAAAGAATGAAGGAAGTAAGGAAATTGAGTGAACCATACTGAATGACATTGACTGGATGACACGGGAAACGATTGAATGAAGCGCCAGCTGGCAGCTCTTCAGTCGGCACTACCCAGGTGAGCAGCTCGTTGTGTACACGAGTGTTGATTGTAAAACGCTTAGAGCTTGATCTCTAAAAGCGCTTACAGCTTGGTCTCTAGCAGAGAATAGGCGCTATATAAGTATTCATTATTGTTATTATGAACTTCAACACACACACACACACACACACACACACACACACACACACACACACACACACACACACACACACACAGGTAGAGATGGCACGTTATTATATACATCTTTATCATGACAACAAAAAAGAGACCAACTATAAGCTTCTCCAATGGAATTGTCGCTCCATAACAAAAAATATATCATACTTGAATCAGTATCTTGGAATAAATAAGTTTCATGTATTATTATTACATTCACTAAATCTCAACAGCGATAATCTACCACATTTACCGGGATTCTATCACCCCCCAGTTTATGAACAATGTGCGGCCCGAATACAAACGGCTATCTATGTGCGTGAAGGCCTGGATTTTTGCGAAAGAACTCCACCAGTATCCAATAACATCCCTTCTGCTTCATGCTGTGCAGCAATGGTCAAATTTACTTCTTCATTGATATGAACATTGCCTCAGTTTACCTTCCAAAGGACCTGATGATACGAATACAGGATGGCTAAAAGGGTTCCAAGACCAAAGAGACAAATGGGTTATTGGAGGAGATTTTAACGCGCATGCTCCTTTTTGGGACCATGGCTGCTCTTATGTTACAAGTAATAGATTATTAGATAACATAGATGATTCTAATCTATATTTGCTAAATAATGGAAATATTACTCGCATTCCAGATATAGCCACCCATAACCCCTCAGCCATTGATTTAACCTTTATATCTCCGTCACTTGTCGTAAACTCAACGTGGGAAACTGGAGATAATCCACTGGGATCAGATCATATTCCAATAATAATATCGTTGAATGATATATTAGAACAGGAAATCTCAGAAGATATTATTCCAAAATATATTTACAAAAATGCAGATTGGTCTTCTTTTCAAACCAATCTTAACAACATAGACATAGTGTTCTCAACTAATGAAAATGTAGATGACCAATACGCTGCATTTTGTAAATATATTTTATCAGCAGCTGACAAGTCGATCCAAAGATAAAAAAAACACAAAGTCAAAAAAAAACATAATGGAAAATATGTGGTGGAACACAAAATGTGAAACTGCCAATAAAAAGAAAAAAAGAAAGATTCAAGATTTATTGTAAAAGAGATCAGCAAGTAGTCATAAAGAAATGAAAAAAGGCAGGCAGATAAAGAAAGTAAAGATGTCATAGATGACGCAAAGCTGCAGCATTGGAATGAATTTTGTAACTCTGAAGTAAAAAATCATAAAGATATTGGTAAAGTGTGGGAGGAATTGAAAGCTATGAAAAATGGATTAACATTGACATAGTGCCCTATAACAATAGATAACAACAGTCTTCCTAGTGCTGATGAGAAAGCAGAAGCCTTTGTAAACATGTTTGCTAAGGTAAGCTGCTCTGAAGGTCTAACAAGAACGGACCAAATATACAGAGAGAGAAGAAGAAGGTAGTAAAGCACGTGATGAATCAACAGCAGACAATAGTAACAATATCAATGCTCCTATAACTATCCAAGAAGTAAAGAAGCCATTAGATCCATACCATTAAGAAAATCATCTATTGGTTTAGATGCAATATCTAATCAAA
The DNA here is from genome assembly GCA_016801955.1 of Conus betulinus. Taxonomy (NCBI): domain Eukaryota; kingdom Metazoa; phylum Mollusca; class Gastropoda; order Neogastropoda; family Conidae; genus Conus; species Conus betulinus. Next base: position 95,680 of record JADBJO010002631.1, read on the forward strand.
TGTTAAGAAATATGCCTGAACATTTTGTAGAGTTTCTTCATAATTATTAGTACGTGTGTTGAGCAATGGTGTTATGCCAAAAATATGGAAACAGTCGATTGTTGTTCCAATTCATAAGCAAGGAAAATCTACAAAGGATCCTAAGAATTATAGACCCATCGTATTAACTTCCCATGTATGTAAACTTTCAGAAAGAATTGTTTTGAATAGACTTGTACATTACTGCGAAAAATATAACATCATACCAATCAATCAAGCTGGTTTCCAGAAAGGTCGATCCACTACAGAAATTTTAGTGAAATTATCAACAAATATAAAGAAACAGTTTGCTTGCTAGACGAAAATGTGTTCTTGCTACCTTTTTTTCGACATAAATAAGGCTTTACGATCAAGTGTGGCATTTACAGCTATTGAACAAACTTAAAAACATTGGCTTGACAGGAAATATATACAACTATGTCAGATGTTTTCTAAAGGATAGGGTAATAAGAACAAGGGTAGGAAAAACATATTCCACAAGTAGAACACTTTCAATGGGAATCCCTCAAGGGTCAGTATTAGCGCCGCTTCTCTTCTCGTTATTAATGCATGATCTGCCAAACAAATTATCAAAAAAAGTCGTTCTTGTCCAGTATGCAGATGATATATGCATGTGGATGGATGTAACGTTAAAAAAGAAAACTTCACAACGAGATATAAAATTCGTCAAAAAGATCTATCAAGGAGAACTAAAAACAAGATGGTGGATTATATGAAGCGAAATGGATTAAGTCTCAACCAAAAAAAAAACAAATATGATTCTTTTTAACAGTGGATCTAACCCAGAAAGTATGCCTATTTTCACATTGGATGATACTCCTCTTAAGTACGTTACAGAGTCAAATTTCTAGGAGTTATTTTACATCTAAATTATCATGGAACTCTCATATCGAATATTTATTAACAAAAGCGAGAAAAACATTAAACTTTCTGAAAATTATTTCTAAAGAAAAGTGGGGGCAAGATCCAGCTACTTTGATTACTCTATGTAAATCTTTAATGAGATCAAAAATAACTTATGCCCAAGAAATATTCTTTAACGCGCCTAAATATCTATTACAAAAACTGCAAAGTATTGAATGTAAGGCATTGAAATTAGCCCTTGGACTTCCTGTACACGCATCGTCGTCACGTACATATTATGAAGCTCAGGTACTTCCTCTAGATGATTATAGAGATTTAACGTGTTGTAAATTTGTCATTAAAAGTACAGCTAGAAAAAACACATATCAAATCAGAAATTAAAATGAGATCAGATTTTGATTTTCCGAAAAGAGCAAAGTCTATAACTTCTCAAATAACTATAGCAACTTATACATCAAAAATACTTTCAGATTCTGGGTTTTCATTAGAAAAAGAAGCTTTCTCTCCCAGACCATCTTTTTTGTCTATTCCACCTGGGAACTTAAAAAAGCCCAATTTGATATTGATCACACCAACATCAAAAAAGATGAAAATATCAATATGCTAGCAAGTTATACTAAGTGTCATATTGACACGAAATACACTAACCAATTAAAAATATACACAGATGGTTCATGTATTGGTAAGCAAACAGGTTGTGCATTCTTAATCCCTGACTTGAGGGTGTGGAGAAATCTTTTTACATTGGATGTAACATATCCATATTTACAGCTGAATTAACAGCAATACTCATGGCTTTGAATTACCTTTTAAATTTCCCCAAAAACAATATTCAAGCTCTGTTTTGTGTAGATTCAAAATCAGTCCTTCAGGCGATAAAAGATTTTCATCTGCATACTAGGCCTGAAATGATTATTGAGATAAGCTGTTTGATCCACATGCTTATTGAAGGAGGCACCCAATTATCCTTTTGTTGGATTCCTTCACACTGTTCCTTTTATTACAATGATAAAGTAGATAGGGCTGCTAAGCGTGGAGCAAAACATATCTCTGTGTTCTGAGAGATCTTAAACTACCCTTATCGGTACATGAGCAGTGCAATTTAGTTAAAACATATATTTTTCGAAAACTTTCAAAGATAGAATGATAGAACATGACAATCAAAATCAGTTTGATATTTTTTATATTAAAATCATTCAACATAATTTTAGTTTAAACAAAAAATATACTTTCATTCATTGATGTATAGGTGGAAACTTGATGCTTTTAAAACAAAAATATGTTAAAAACATAGTGTGTTTATGTAAAAAAAAAAATAACACGTGATCATATTGTTATATGTCAAGACATGAAAAAAAAATATTCCAGTGTTGAGGCAAAATAGTGCACAGGCCATCTTTGAGTCACCAGCTCTAACATATGAGTTTTTTGTATGCTTAGAGCGCACTCCATTGGGGAAGTATTTATAGGTTCTTTTTTTTGTGGGGGGGGGGGATGGGGGATATGTGTGGGTGGGGGGGGAATGTGTGGGGAGGGAAGATGGAATAATGTACAAAGCTCAAAAGTGACAAGGACTGAGAAAGGTTAAGTTTCTGTGACTTGTTGGTTGTTAATTAGTTTTGTTAAAATTTTTAGCTTTTTTCCCTTTCAAACTTATTTTGTAATTTTGTAATTACCATTATTATTCATATAAGCACTCATATAAACACATACATATGCACACAAACATACTACTCAAACAGACTCGCATACACACACACACGAGCACACACACATGCGCACATACATGTGCGTGCCCAAGCATGAGCACATACGCTCTTCCTTTCCCCATCTCTCTCTTTCGGCACGATTTCAAACAACATGTTCACACACACACACACACACACACACACACACACACACACACACAAAGAGAGAGAGAGAGAGAGAGAGAGAGAGAGAGAGAGAGAGAGAGAGAGAGAGAGGGAGGGAGAGGAGAGAGAGAGATTCAACAGGACCACGGGGGTATGTATGCATGTATGTATGTATGTCCACACACACACACACAAATAGATAGACCGAGAGAGAGAGAGAGAGAGAGAGAGAGAGAGAGAGAGAGAGAGTATGTAAAAGATAGCTTTTATCGATGCGCCTGCAATCTGGACTACTGTGCATAGTGTTAATTTGACAAGTTGACGCATGAAAGTAACTGATATGTATGTATGTATGTATGTATGTATGTATGTATTTATCTATCTGTGTGTGTACGTGTGTGTATGCGAGTGTGTGTGTGTGTGTGTGTGTGTGTGTGTGTGTGTGTGTGTGTGTGTGTGTGTGTGTGTGTGTGAGACAGAGACAGAGACAGAGAGAAAGACAGAGAGAGAGAGAGAGATGAGAGAGAGAGAGAGAGAGAGAGAGAGTGTGTGTGTGTGTGTGTGTGTGTGTGTGTGTGTGTGTGTGTGTGTGTGTGTGTGACCGCGAGCTCGCGCGCGCTTCCTAGGTTTACTTCTAAAATGTTGTTTACTATGTTCGAAGCATGCATAATCAGATCCGGGTCGACCATACACCTGCGTAAATTGCACCACCCTATCTCCCCCACCCCCTTCGGTCTTTTCTCCCGTCCCCCTCCCGTTTTCTTCCTCCCTCCCCATCCCCCACCCCGCCGACACTCTATCCCTTCCCCTCCCTGACCGTCCTTCCTTCTCCCCTTTCCTCCTCCTCCTCCCTCTCCACCCCGGAAAGTGATCTGCAGACTTCTCTTATACGGCTATGCTACAGCCGGGTTGAGAAGAGAGCTTCTTTTTCTCTCCACAGGACCACCAGACCGTGAATGTGAAGGGGTGATTTATATGGGCGACTTGCATTACCGAGCAAGCAACGTCGTCTTTGTTCGTCCTCCGGTTAGGTATACGCTTTTTTTTTTTTTTTGTTAGTTCACCGCACCACCCCCACCCCCAAACCCCTCCCCCACCCACACCACCTCCAAATCCCTGTTCTCTGTATACCAGCATCACTCCCCCCCCCCCCCCCCCCCCCCGGCCGTTCGGCTGAGTTCTGTTAGTTCACGGGTGGGTAAAAGCTTTCTTGCGCCACCGAAATTAACTCGACACCACCTACCTCCCTTTTCTTTCCCCGGTCCCCTCCCTCTCCCCCCCCCCCCCCCCCCCCCCCCCCCGTCCTTCTGTTGATCCGTGTACTTACTTTATACATTTCTGTTGTGTAGCTAGTTTGTACATTCCCGTTGTGTAGCTAGTTTGTACATTTCCGTTGTGTAGTTAGTTTGTACATTTCCGTTGTGTAGCTAGTTTGTACATTCCCATTGTGTAGCTAGTTTGTACATTCCCGTTGTGTAGCTAGTTTGTACATTTCCGTTGTGTAGCTAGTTTGTACATTCCCGTTGTGTAGCTAGTTTGTACATTTCCGTTGTGTAGCTAGTTTG
>JADBJO010002631.1:105000-107500 GCA_016801955.1 Conus betulinus
CCAGATAGTCCTTTCTTCAGTAAGACCATCCATTTTTGTTGTAATCGTCGTTGTTGTTGTTGCTGTTGTTCAAATCTGGATCTCCAGATAGTCCTTTCTTCAGTAAGACCATCCATTTTTGTTGTAATCGTCGTTGTTGTTGTTGTTGTTGTTGTTCAAATCTGGATCTCCAGATAGTCCTTTCTTCAATCATAAGACAATCCATTTGTTGTTGTAGTCGTCGTTGTCGTTGTCGTCGTTGTTGTTGTTGTTGTCCCTCAAATCTGGATCTCCAGATAGTCCTTTCTTCAGTAAGACCATCCATTTGTTGTTGTAGTCGTCGTTGTCGTTCTTGTTGTTGTTGTAGTTGTTGTTGTTGTTGCTCAAATCTGGATCTCCAGATAGTCCTTTCTTCAGTAAGACCATCCATTTTTGTTGTAATCGTCGTTGTCGTCATCTTCGTCGTCGTCGTCGTCGTTGTTGTTGTTCAAATCTGGATCTCCAGATAGTCCTTTCTTCAGTAAGACCATCCATTTTTGTTGTAATCGTCGTTGTCGTTGTTGTTGTTGTTGTTGTTCAAATCTGGATCTCCAGATAGTCCTTTCTTCAGTAAGACGCAGGCTGTATGGCATCATCAGTCAAGACTCTGGACAGTCTGTTCATTGCCACCAGTGCCATGGTGGGACAGAACTCTGTGCAGAACACGATGTTTTCTACTGCTCTATGGTGAACTCCGACAAGGGAAGCGTTCCCATGGAGGTCAGAAGAAACGCTTCAAAGACATTCTCAAAACAACAAAGACAGCGTTTACCATCAACCCTGACATATAGGAATAAACTGCTATGGATCGAGCTAGGTGGCGCTACTCTATCCACAAAGCGCCAATTCATGCGAAGAAAGAAAGGACAGCTGCAGCCCAACAAACGAGACAGGCAAGGAAAGCCGGCGCCATTTAGAAAGAGAGCAGGTCTCCCATATTGCCTGTCCAAGCTGTCACCGCACATTCCGTGCACACGTCAACTTGAGCAGCCATCTGCGCATTCACAAATTATCTCACACTCCCTTAACCCCAAGATGACAGGAGTGGTCCTCGTCGATTCGACTGACGAACAAGACTCACAGCTCGGCTGCCCGCTCTGGGGCTTGTGCGTCCTGTTCTGGATGGCCCCAGCTGGGCTGCGATCTCTAACAGCCTTGGGCCTCGTTCTTTCCGTCCTGGGTGGTCTGGCGCTCGCAACATGGACCAGCAGTCTGTGGAGGTGAACAACTCTTCTACGCCTTGGAATAACACGCTTCAATGTCTGCTGAGTTCAAGGAATACGAAGGAGGAAGAAGAAGAAACAACCGCACTTTGATGCGTGCTGGTTTGTTGAGTGGAGCCACAAGGGAATAAACACACGAATTGGTTGATCAACAGATCAGATGACAAGCGCGCTGATGAACTATTACAAAAACCTCCATATTTGATATAATACTATTCTCTGCTATGCGTCATTTCAATCTGTGCGTTAATGTTTATCAAACAGTGATTCAAATGAAAGTTCGAAAATATGCAAAAAGCGCATGTCCCTGCTTTTTGGTACGCTCGGGAACACACACACACACACACACACACACACACACACACACACACACACACACACACACACACACACACACTCTCTCTCTCTCTCTCTCTCTCTCTCTCTCTCTCTCACACACACACACACACACACACACACACACACACACACACACACACACACACGACGAATTGATACGCACTCGGAGGTCCGCACAGACAATATAATACAAATAGGAGTCAAGTGCCACTGGTTTCTTGAACCAACTCAGTGGTGAATGGATACGTTCCGGTATGTACCGTCCACATAGATGCAGACTTACAGGTACATATACAATATCTCAATTTTAAGTCTATGGACGGCTACATGCACATGAGTTGTGCTGTATCTATCTATCTATCTATCTATCTATCTATCTATCTATCTATCTAGTGAAGGCTGCATTTACATGAATCGTGTTGATATCTAATCATCTTTCTAATCTATTTCTCTATCTCTCTGTCTCTCTCTGTCTATCCATTCACCCATCTCAAGTCATCTGTCTATCCAACTATCCACTCATCTAGCTATCTATCTATTTATCTACCTATCCATCTATCTATCTGGGCTATTCATCCATTTATCTAACTACCCATCTCTCTCCATCTATCATCTACCCATCCATGGATCTATCTAATATCTATGTATCTATCTATCTACCCATCTCTCTGTCTGTCTATCTATCTATTTATGCCCCTGGATGAAGGCTGCAGTCACATGAATCGTGTTGATCTCTCTCTCTCTCTCTCTCTCTCTCTCTCTCTCTCTCTCTCTCTCTCTCTCTCTCTCTCTCTCAGCTCAGTAATGATTCTTTATGAGTCATGATAAATTACAAATTTTCGTTACCATTTGACATAGATATTGTATTAAATCTGATCTGAATGAGGTGTAATTTTGGAGTTGTTACAATATTTTTATGT